>CM064490.1:15123470-15379575 GCA_032716605.1 Paralithodes platypus
AAATTTTCTGTCCCTCCTCCAAATCCTGTATTCCAGACCATCCTAGTAAATTTATATTCCGAGGGTCTCTCTCTTAGTTTTGTATGCAGTGAGAACATACTATTTCTGGTGTTCTTTCCAGTATTGAGTAAGTCTGGATTAGTTCTAGTGTTTCTAGAGAATTAGCCCATCGACATTGCCCTATATAGAATCCGTCTACTTTCTAGTCCCCCAATGACCTGTTCCAAGCCCCTTAACTGCGGTGGTCTGTTCCCTACCCTTCTTTTACTGTAGTTTCTTTTTACCGAATAGTTTTCAGGTACTCTTCACCCTTTCTTACTCCGTAAAAAAACTATATTCTTTTCTTGTTCTGTCCCTCTTTGCTAATTTTACCCTCCTGGCAGTGTTCCTTAGTTCAGCCTCCGGTCTTTCTCTCTTCTTCTGGTAAGTCTAGCCTTATCGTACGATTTGTTCTTTACCGCTAACCCTTTAAGCCTAGCCGCATACTTGCCATGATGTTCAAATCACACTGTCCACTTCTTGACTTAAATTCGATTTTTACCAATCTATTGTATTCCTTTGTATATTTTCCCCGCACTAAACATGTCTGATATTTCCTCCTTCCAGGGTGTCCCTCCTCATCTTTTAATAGAATCCAGAATCTTCGTTTTGATGCGACCTGCATCCTGGTCTTTTTGGTTTTTTGTTCCAGTCTAGTTTGCCTCCTTTTCTTCCACACCCTAGACTATTATGAGGCAGTTAGCCCTACGACTTTCTTCCTGGATTTTTTTTTTGTTTGCCTGAGAGTTTTCCGTGGGATGCCTTGGCTTAACCAGACTTTTTAACCTCGTCCTTTATCCTAACCAGCTTGCTGTTTCTGATTCATCCAATATCTTTCCCTGAATTCGATCACTGTGTGCCTTCCTTACCCTGTCTAAAGCGTTTTACCACTTGGTCCTCTAGTCATGCCCCAAGCATTTTTTACCCCTTCAGAGATACTGGCGGTCCTAGCCTAGTCATTATCACTGCCTTTTCTCTCTCCACTGGACTCCAACCTTGCCTCTTCCAAAAACCCCCCCACACCCCCCCTCACCACTTCTCTGTAACATTTCCTTCTTAAACTAACTCCAAGCCGGTCACTCTGTCTTCCAAGTTCTTGATTTTGTTCAACAGCATGAAGCAAAATTTACCTGTGTCCTCAGTCGTCCATGGTTGAATGAAACCGGGAAAATCCGGCTCTCCCTCCGATTTCGTCACTCCCGCTCCCTTTATCACCCACTCCCTCCCCTCAGCCCCCTCGTCACCTTCATTACCATCTTCCCCACCTATTTCCTCTTGAAGTTGGAACCAAATATCTTGGCCTCTTGTGATGGGCAATACTTACATAGGCCAATATACTCTTTACCCACCATAACTACGCCGAGAACTTCCCGCCAGCCCGAACAACAACAATATTGTGCGGTCTTTTCGGATTGTTCACTCACACCCTATAGTTTAGTCACTAATTTCTCACTTGCCAGCCGAAGTTTACTTGTTGTATATGATCATCCTAATCCCTGGAGTCCCCTTTACACATGAATAAGATATATCATATAGCTCAGTCCCGCCTCCTCTCTCTCTCTGGGTGGGTGTGTGGGTATGTGTGTGGGTGTGTGTGTACTCACCTAATTGTACTCACCTAATTGTAGTATACAGGATTTGAGCCTAAGCTCGTGTTGTCCTGTCTCTCTCTCTACATTTATCCATTTTTGCTTTAAAAGTTTGGATATTTCTTGCTCCCACCACCTCCCCATCCAACTTATTACAACACTCAATGCTTCTATACGGGAAGCTGAACTTTCTTACATCAGACTTACATATACCTTTCCTCAACGTACAATCATGACCCCTGGTTCTTCCCGCGTCCCTCACCACAAAATCTCCCTTGTCGATCTTCTCAAAACCTTTCACACACTTAAACATCATGATCATGTCACCTCTCTCTCTCCTCTCCCTCAGCGTTGGCAGCTTTAGCCTCTCCAATCTCTCCTCATAAGGTAGGTCTCTAAGGCTAGCTATCATCTTAGTGGCAACTCTCTGAACTCTTTCCAGTTTTTTATTATGTTTTATAAGGTGTGGAGACCACACCCCTGCTGCATACTCCAGTCTTGGTCGTATTATTGTCCCTATTATTTTTGCTAACATCTCTTCATCTAAATAATTCAGAGCTATTCTCAGGTTAGTCAAAACTCCGAGGTTTCACGAGTTATTTTATTTATATGCTGTTCAGGTGACACGCTGTCTGCCACAACTACCCCTAGGTTTATTGCTTTCACAGCTTTACTAATTATTTCATCTCCTATTTTATATCCAAGAAGGTCTATATTTACTTTTTCCCATCTCAAGAACCTGACACTTACTCGTGTTGAATTCCATTTTCCAAGTTTGACTCCACTCATATAACTTATCTCGCTCTCCCTGTAATTCTTCACAACTACTCCTACTTGTAATATGCTTCATTAGTTTTGCATCATCAGCAACAATAGATATATATGAGTCTATTCCCATTTGAAGGTCGTTGATGAAAACCAAAAACATGATTGGGGCCAACACCGATCCTTGAGGCACTCCGCTTTTTACCCTTTTCCACGAGGAGAACTTTCCTTTTATTACTGTTCGCATTTCCCTCCCAATTACAGTAAATAGTTTTCCATCCACTTTAATAATACTCCCTCACCCGTCCCACAGTCCTGAGATTCCACAACAATCTCTTATGAGGCACCTTATCAAATGCCTTCTTGAAATCTAAGAGAATACAATCTACCCACCCCCTCCCTCCTTGTACAATGTCAATTACCCTATCATAGTAACTCAACAAATTTGTGGTACACGAATGACCTTTTCTGAACCCAAACTGCTTGCTTGAAATTATTTCCCTCTCCTCCAACATACCCACCCCATCTTTTTCTAATAAGCTTTTCACAAAGGTTGCTATAACACTCGTTAAGGATACAGGTCGATAATTTAGCGGGTCTTCTTTATTTCCACTTTTATATATTGGAGTTATATTTGCTTGTTTCCATTCTAAGGGAAGTTCCCCCTTGTTTAATGGAGTATTGAACAATATTAAAAATAGGTCTCACTAGTTGTTCAGAACATTCTCTTAATACCCATCCAGCAATGTTATCTGGGCCCATAGATGTTCTCACGTCCAATTCTTCCAACAATGATTTTAGTTCATCCTTGTTGACTTCTATCGACTCTAGTCCCTGTATCTCATTCAATTCCACCACAGGTTCTACATAGTCATCCTCCTCCACAAACACGGATGTTAGTGTAGAATTCATAATTTCACACATACCGACAGTGTCTTCATATAAGTGACCCTCTACCCTAAGCTTTGTTATTTTGTCCTTTATTTTAGTTTTACCGTTGATATAACTATAGAACAGTTTGGGTTCTTTATTACATTTGTTTACTATATCTTTTTCAAAGTTCTTTTTCTCCTCTCTTATAGTCTTGACATAGTTGTTTCTAGCATTCGTATACTCATCCCATTTTTCCTCAGTGTGTCTCCTTCTCACTTTATTCCATGCAGAGTCCTTTTTGTTCTGGGCAATGTGACATCGCATGTTAAACCACTCTTTCTCCTTAGCCAGCTTTCCATCCTTAAATGGTGGTACATATTTATCTACCCCCTCCGTGTAAATGTCTACTAACATGGTGTATGTTACCTGACTATTCTGTTCTTGCTCAATAAATGACCAATCCATATTTGCAAAGTATCCTCGTAATGATTCATAATCCGCCTTACTATAATTTAGTCTAAATTCCCTATGTTCCTCCTCTCTGCCTTCCAGAAAATTCACTGTCAATTCAAATTCAATCACAGCATGAGCACTTGTTTCCCATGGGACTCAAATATGTTAGGTTCTTTATTTCTTGGGGGTCTTTGGTGAATAGTAAGTCAAGTCTTGATGGTTCATCACCTCCTCTAAATCTTGTATTTTCCGTAACGTGTTGTGTTAATAGATACCCCAGTGTTAGTTCAAGAAATTTGCTACCCCAAGTATTTTCATTTGAACCCGCATCCAAACATTCCCAATCCACCTCCCCGCAATTAAAGTCCCCTGCAAGAATAAGCCTATTTTTCCTTTTACAAATAATTTCTAACATACGCAAGGTTTCCAAAATTAATTCATTATGCTCATCATTGCTCCAGATTTAGTCTTAGGAGGTAAATACATTGATACGATGTCCAATTTTGACCTATCATTATCCTCAATTTCACTGCTACCACTTCAGCAATGCTATCACCAAGTTTTTATTCTTTAGCAGTAATTTTATTATCTACCATGATCAACACTCCTCCTCCTAGCTTTACTAACCTGTCTCTTCTTCATGTACTGAAGCCTGCACAACTAATTATATTCGTGTCTACCTCCTGGTTAAGCTTAGTTTCAGTCAATCATACTACCCCGGGCCTCTCTCACTTTACATATTCGTCAAACTCAATCTTTATGTAAATTAACCCATAAATATTTGTATACATGAACTTAGCATTTCCAGTATTTTCCCTATTTTCTCTCCCTGCCCGTTCCTTTCTTTTTTGTACGTACCCCTCCCAATTTATTTCCTAGCTTGTCTCCTCTCCTCTTGTCTCCACCTGGACTGTTATCGCTACGTTTACACCTCCCCTCCCTCTGCCTCCACTTGGACTGTTTCTCTCTCTATCTTCACCCCCCCTCCCTCTGCCTTCTCCAAGTCACCCGCACCATCTCCCTTTCCTTCCCTACTTCGTCCCTTCGCTTTATATACCATTTCTTAGTTTTCCCTCCACACTCTCCAGAAAAACTTCTTTTCGTCTTCTTTCGTCCTTTCTCCATTCTTTACATTTGCCTCGGTTTGCAATTCCTTTTTTATGTTTCGATCCTCAATACTAATATCTTTTCTAATTGTAATTTTCTTAAACTTGCTGGTCAAGTTAAGTCTCCATGTTACGTTCATTATTGCATCCACTGTTACCCTAGACCTAAACTGCACTCTCATCCGCCTTGTGTTTCCCTTACTATATTTACCCATTCTCCTAACTTCTTCAATATCATCTCTCCAGTTGTTTCCTTCTTCATCGACATGCTTGATCAATGTTTTTACCTTATTAATTTCTTCCTTATCCCTAGCGTGCCTCGCAATAATGTGCTGCTCGATAGCCCCAAATACAATAATGCACTTATTTCTATCTATTGTTCACGCAGGACCTGTTCATTTCTCCTCATAGCGTTTTACTACCACTGATTCTAAATCTCTATTTTCCCTTTCTGATTGTTTCTTTTGTTCCTCCATGATTTCCTTCATTGCCACTTCCTTCACTTTTCCTCCTTCGTCATTAACCCATTTATTGTGTTTCTCCTTAATCTCCTCCACAGGTGTTTTCATTTCCTTGGTTTGCCCTTTGTATTCTTCAAGTTGCAATCTTAAAGCTTCATTTTCGTCCTGGAGTTGCCCCATATGAGTTTGAATATCTTTTTTAGGCTAGCCCGACTCAAATCTTGTCCAGGCTCGATGTCCCCAGCCTGAGCACCACATATTGAACATATAGCCTCAATCTGTGAACTAACACTCACCTTCCACTCCTGCATATCCTCCTTCACCTTTTTATGTCATTCAGCTCACGTATAATTTTCCCTAGAATGCCCTCGGTCTCACCGACTTCAAATCCATCAAAGTCAGCCATATTTGTTTAAATCCACTCGCATTCACAATTACTTAAATTATTTTTATCACTCGAAATATCCTCACTTGTTTTTAATCTCAAATTATTTTAATACTGCATTTTAATACAGGGCAACACAAAATATCCTTATACTGAAGTTTTAGGTGAGTTTATTTGATGAGCGCTGTAAACAGCTTGCTAGATCAGCTGATTTTCGGGAGCGTGGGTGCGGAGGTGTTGTCTCGTCGGTGGTTCGTGTGTGATGTGTGTGTGTGTGTGTGTGTGTGTGTGTGTGTGTGTGTGTGTGTATTTACCTGTGTACTCACCTAATTGTACTCACCTAATTGTAGTATACAGGATTTGAGCCTAAGCTCGTGTTGTCCTGTCTCTCTCTCTACATTTATCCAATTTTGCTTTAAAAGTTTGGATATTTCTTGCTCCCACCACCTCCCCATCCAACTTATTCCAACACTCAATGCTTCTATACGGGAAGCTGAACTTTCTTACATCAGACTTACATATAACTTTCCTCAACTTACAATCATGACCCCTGGTTCTTCCCTCGTCCCTCACCACAAAATCTCCCTTGGCGATCTTCTCAAAACCTTTCACACACTTAAACATCATGATCATGTCACCTCTCTCTCTCCTCTCCCTCAGCGTTGGCAGCTTTAGCCTCTCCAATCTCTCCTCATAAGGTAAGGCTAGCTATCATCTTAGTGGCAACTCTCTGAACTCTTTCCAGTTTTTTATTATGTTTTATAAGGTGTGGAGACCACACCACTGCTGCATACTGCAGTCTTGGTCGTATTATTGTCCCTATTATTGTGGCTAACATCTCTTCATCTAAATAATTCAGAGCTATTCTCATGTAGTCAACACTCGATAGGTTTCACCAGTTATTTTATTTATATTCTGTTCAGGTGACAAGCTGTCTGCCACAACTACCCCTAGGTCTTTTGCTTTCACAGCTTTACTAATTATTTCATCTCCTATTTTATATCCCCAAGAAGTTCTATATTTACTTTTTCCCATCTCAAGAACCTGACACTTACTCGTGTTGAATTCCATTTTCCAAGTTTGACTCCACTCATATAACTTATCTAGATCTCTCGGTAATTCTTCACAACTACTCCTACTTGTAATCTGCTTCATTAGTTTTGCATCATCAGCAAACATAGATATATATGAGTCTATTCCCATTTGAAGGTCGTTGATGAAAACCAAAAACATGATTGGGGCCAACACCGATCCTTGAGGCACTCCGCTTTTTACCCTTTTCCACGAGGAGAACTTTCCTTTTATTACTGTTCGCATTTCCCTCCCAATTAAATAGTTTTCCATCCACTTTAATAATACTCCCTCAACCCGCCCCACAGTCCTGAGCTTCCACAACAATCTCTTATGAGGCACCTTATCAAATGCCTTCTTGAAATCTAAGTAGATACAATCTACCCACCCCTCCCTCCCTTGTACAATGTCAATTACCCTATCATAGTAACTCAACAAATTTGTGGTACACGAATGACCTTTTCTGAACCCGAACTGCTTGCTTGAAATTATTTCCCTCTCCTCCAACATACCCACCCATCTTTTTCTAATAATCTTTTCACAAAGCTTGCATATAACACTCGTTAAGGATACCGGGCGATAATTTAGCGGGTCTTCTTTATTTCCACTTTTATATATTGGAGTTATATTTGCTTGTTTCCATTCTAAGGGCGCCTCCCCCTTGTTTAATGAGTGTTGGAACAATATTAAAAATAGGTCTCACTAGTTGTTCAGAACATTCTCTTAATACCCATCCAGCAATGTTATCTGGGCCCATAGATTTTCTCACGTCCAATTCTTCCAACACTGATTTTAGTTCATCCTTGTTGACTTCTATCGACTCTAGTCCCTGTATCTCATTCAATTCCACCACAGGTTCTACATAGTCATCCTCCTCCACAAACACGGATGTTAATGTATGATTCATAATTTCACACATACCCACTGTGTCTTCATATAATTGACCCTCTACCCTAAGCTTTGTTATTTTGTCCTTTATTTTAGTTTTACCGTTGATATAAACTATAGAACAGTTTGGGTTCTTTATTACATTTGTTACTATATCTTTTTCAAAGTTCTTTTTCTCCGCTCTTATAGTCTTGACATAGTTGTTTCTAGCATCGAAATACACATCCCATTTTGCCTCAGTGTGTCTCCTTCTCACTTTATTCCATGCAGAGTCCTTTTTGTTCTGGGCAATGTGACATCGCATGTTAAACCACTCTTTCTCGCTAGCCAGCTTTCCATCCTTAAATGTTGGTACATATTTATCTACCCCTCCCTGTAAATGTCTAGTAACATGGTGTATTTTACCTGAATATTCTGTTCTTGCTCAATAAATGACCAATCAATATTTGCAAAGTATCCTCGTAATGATTCATAATCCGCCTTACTATAATTTAGTCTAAATTCCCTATGTTCCTCCTCTCTGCCTTCCAGAAATTCCACTGTCAATTCAAATTCAATCACAGCATGATCACTTTGTTCCCATGGGACTCAAATATGTTAGGTTCTTTATTTCTTGGGGGTCTTTGGTGAATAGTAAGTCAAGTCTTGATGGTTCATCACCTCCTCTAAAACTTGTATTTTCCGTAACGTGTTGTGTTAATAGATACCCCATTGTTAGTTCAAGAAATTTGCTACCCCAAGTATTTTCATTTGAACCCGCATCCAAACATTCCCAATCCACCTCCCCGCAATTAAAGTCCCCTGCAAGAATAAGCCTATTTTTCCTTTTACAAATAATTTCTAACATACGCAAGGTTTCCAAAATTAATTCATTATATTCATCATTGCTCCAAGATTTAGTCTTAGGAGGTAAATACATTGATACGATGTCCAATTTTGACCTATCATTATCCTCAATTTCAACTGCTACCACTTCAGCAATGCTATCACCAAGTTTTAATTCTTTAGCAGTAATTTTATTATCTACCATGATCAACACTCCTCCTCCTAGCTTTCCTAACCTGTCTCTTCTCCATGTACTGTATCCTGCACAACTAATTATATTCGTGTCTACCTCCTGGTTAAGCTTAGTTTCAGTCAAACATACTACCCCGGGCCTCTCTCTCTTTACATATTCGTCAAACTCAATCTTTTTGGAAATTAACCCATCAATATTTGTATACATGAACTTAGCATTTCCAGTATTTTCCCTATTTTTCTCTCCCTGCCCGTTCCTTTCTTTTTTGTACGTACCCCTCCCAATTTATTTCCTAGCTTGTCTCCTCTCCTCTTGTCTCCACCTGGACTGTTTCTCGCTCCGTTTCCACCTCCCCTCCCTCTGTGTGTGTGTGTGTGTGTGTGTGTGTTGTGGTGTGTGTGTGTGTGTGTGTGTGTGTGTGTACTTACACTAGTTGTACTTACACTAGTTGTATTTGCGGGAGTGAGCATGCTCGTTAATTCCCGCCTCCTAAGATATGTTTGTCATACCGTGCTTTGAAACTATGCACTGATGGTGCAGACACTACTTCGGCTGGCAATTTGTTCCACCCACTAATTACATTGAGCGTATTTATCAATACCAAATATCAGTGTGGAATGTTTTCATAGATTTTTTTTTTTTTTTTTTTTTTTTTTTTTTTTATGTTTTGTGTGTGGGGAGTGAGCATGCTCGTTAATTCCCGCCTCCTAAGATATGTTTGTCATACCGTGCTTTGAAACTATGCACTGATGGTGCAGACACTACTTCGGCTGGCAATTTGTTCCACCCACTAATCGAGTTGGTAGGAAATCTTTTACTTTTCAGATCAGATTTACTATTTAGCACTTTTAGTTTGTAGCTGTGACCTCTTGTCCTCTCACCTCCATCCCTCTCTATGAAGTTTTCTTGGTCGATTTTGTCAATACCTCTAACACATTTATATATCTGAATTTGCTGTCCTCGTTTCCTTCTCTGTTCCAGTGTAGGTAGATTCAATCTCTTGAGCCTCTCTTGGTACTCCAAATTTTCCAAACCTGGGATCATCCTCGTAGCTGCTCTCTGTACCCTCTCAATTTTGTGGATATGTTTTCTTCAAGTGAGGGGACCACACTACAGATGCATATTCCATCCTGGGTCCTTATTATTGCCGTTATTATTTGTTTCATGGTGTTTTCATTAAGATAATTGAAAGACATCCTAATATTTGCCAATAATGCTAGTGATTCTCTCACTATCTTATTTACGTGGCTTTCTGGAGACATGTTATCCCTAAATTCTATCCCCAAGTCTTTTCTTTTTCTGCTTTGGGAATCACTTCGTTTCCTAGTTTATAATCTTTTCTAGGTCTGTACTTGATTTTACCCATTTCTAGAGTCTTACATTTCCCTGCATTGAACTCCATATTCCATTTGATGCTCCATTCATGGATCTTTTGCAAATCTGCTTGGAGCTCAAGGCAATCCTCCTGGGTTCTGATCGTTTTAAGCAGCTTAGCATCGTCCGCAAACATACTCATGTAGCTTGTTAGTCCCTCAGGCAAGTCATTTACAAATATTAGAAACATGATTGGGGCTAGAACAGATCCTTGTGGTACCCCACTCGTAATTTGAGTCCAGTTTGACGATTTCCCCCTTACTGTTGTTCTCATCTGTCTTCCGCTAAGGTAGCTCTCCATCCATTTCAGCAGTTTGTCTCCTACTTTTCCCTCATGTTTTAATTTCCACAGCAATCTCTTGTGTGGAACTTTGTCAAATGCCTTTTTAAAGTCTAGGTAGGCACAGTCTACCCATCCTTCCCTCTTGTCCACTGTGTCTATTACTCTAGAGTAAAAACTCAACAAGTTGCTTACACATGATCTGCCACCTCTGAATCCAAATTGTCGGTCAGTAATTAATCTTTTGGATTCCAGGTAGTTCACCCATTTGTCCCTTATTAATCCTTCCAGAATCTTCATGAGGATGCTCAATAGTGATACAGGTCTATAGTTCAGTGGTTTATCTCTGCTTCCTCCCTTAAATATAGGAATAATGTTTTGCTCTTTTCCATTCTGTAGGTACTATCCCTGTGTCCAATGATTTGGTCATTATGTCATATAACAGTATACTCAGTTCCATAGCATTTTCTTTAATAATCCAGCCTGATACTCCGTCCGGTCCAGCGGCTTTGTTTGGATCCACCTTACTCATTTTGTCTATGAGCTCTGGTCTGTTAAATGTTACTTCCGGCATTTCCTCTGTACCTATCTCATTGGTTTCTGGTGCAATGAATTCTCCTTCTTTTGTAAATACTGATGCAAAGTTTCTATTTAGTTCTTCCGCAATCTCCGTATCCTCTTCTATGATTCTGTTTCCACTTTTAATCTTAACGATCGTGGCTTTTATCTTCCTTTTGCCGTTTACAAACTTGAAAAACATTTTTGGATTCTTTTCATAGTTCTCCACTATCCCTTTCTAATGGTTTGCCTCTGTGTGTGTGTGTGTGTGTGTGTGTGTGTGTGTGTGTGTGTGTGTGTGTGTGTGTGTGTGTGTACAACCAAGATGGGGATATTTATAAATATGATAACACCTGTATGTATATGAATTACCTTGTACAGTATCACTTTCATATCTAGTACAGTCACTTATGCATATATCTCTCTATGAGTAAGATTCATGTTAGCATCCAGGCAGTCATATTAGTTATATCATATAGCCACTCTGGCAACTCAAGCCTGGGGCTCCTCTCACCAGAGGGCCAATACATGTTTGTGTACCACGAGACAGAGCTATGACCTTGTAGGCTCTGCTTCGTGCCTGTATCCCATATCCTTCTCAATAAGAACCTATCTACAGCGTGTCTACTTACTCCCCAACCCAAGATAGGCCTGTTGTGCATCTATGGAGTTAGCTGGGACACACATAACAACACCAATATTAGTTAACCTAGCATAACCTAATTATCTCTGCCAAACAGTGTTTTCAGAGATTATGGGACCGCCATCGTCCGTTTGAATATGTCCGGAGGTACAGCTCCTTTTCAAGTTCGCAGACTTGCTTCTCTTCACCCAATTTAGGTCATCCATCCTCATATTCATATTGGTGTGGTGATGATAGATCAGTATCTATATTATTTTGTAGTATTTTACTGGAGTATATGCTGAAAATTTACCCCCTTCAATTGGTAGAGATTAGTAAAATTTTGGGATATAGCCCCTGGACTAGAAATATACAAGGAAAGTATAATGAATCTGAAGGTTACACTTGATACTGTATTGACATTCACATATCCAGTAGTACTGGTATATGAGTCTTAATCAGTAATATTCACATTATAAAATATTTCAAAGGTTAAAGTAAGTAAATTATATATGAACATTTAACTTAGTGATAAATGAACTTACCCCCATCAGAACATTTATGACATCGAGCGCCAATTTCGCCTCCTTTTCCTTAAGGTGACCTATTTTACCCAGCAAGTAACTCTTGCTGGACTGGCTGCCATCATCATCATCATCATCATTAATTATCTCCACCGTCCTCCTGCGAAAAGATGGTTTTGTGTTTGCAATAATAACAGGGAAAGTTAAACAACAGACTGACCATAACAACATTCACAGTCAGGTAGAGACCCAGGTTAAGGTATAGGGTACTCCAGCCAGATGTGCAAAAAGTTTGAAGGCTGGTAATTTTGTACCCTCCTGGCAAAGTTTGTCAGAGATTGTAGGGAACTAGTAAGAGGTGAGTTGCCGAGGCAAAATGTTTTTGACTAACTCTTTTGAGAAGTGCGGTATGGGCGAAACTTCCCCACACATGCGAACAATACTCGATACATGGGTGCACTGTGCCCCTATACTGTACAGAGCAAGAAGCTGTGCGGGGGTGAAAAACCCACGAAGATGGTTGAGCACACATAACTTCTGGGAAGCGATTTTAGCAAGTATGGCAATATGATCTTTCAAAGAAAGGTTGGATGAAAAAGATACACCATGAATATTGAGAGAAGATGAAGGGTTGATTTGCATATTGTTGAGTAATTGATAGTCTTGTGGAAGATTGCGACGGGTAGATAGGAGAAATTGTGTCTTGGAAGAATTGAAAGTGACAAGATTTTCTCTGCCAAAATCAGATATAATATAGGCCTATAGATAATTAGGTTAAGACAAAATTATGCATACAGTAGTAGGTAATATTCTGTGTTAGGTAAATTATAAAATAAACAAGAAAATAGTGTTAAAGCTCTTAATTATGAAGGAATAATTCTGGGGTTACTATAAATCAAGTACTGTACAGTACAGATAATGCATCATATTATATATGGTAGCTTTGACTCATGACCAGGATCAACTATATAATTAGGTGATAGGTAGATTTTTAATTACTATAGCAATAAAAGAATGAGTGTAGGTTACAAACTTACACTCAGCTACAGTGCAATACAAAACACAAAATAGCCTTCACTTACCTGTTGGTATTATAGGAAGTATGGTTCTCTCTATATCTCATTTCTGGACTATGATTCCATCTGTCCATCTCACTGTGGAAGGGTTCTGAGTTAGCTATAAGATCAGGTAAGGTATAATAGCTATGGTTATTGATGGACAAATGGCAATACTGTATAGAATTAAAGAAATTTATTATAGTAGACATTCAAAATATTTTCACTGAAAAACTTAAAACAAAATTACATAATAGCAACATTGTTTTCTTTCCTATGTACATGAAGGAGACAAAAGGCAGGCTGCCTGTAACGAGTGTCTCCCCAAAACCAAAAGCGTGAGAGGGCCAAATTCAAGGGACGTTGGGGTCAAAACGCCTGGACACACAAAGTTTAAAGCAGTCTAAGTCATAAGATGAAGGAAAGATTGATTGAGGGATAAAGTTCCAGAGTTCACTTGTTGAGTAGAAGAAAGACTGAAAAAAGGTGCCAATTCTTGGGTTGGAGAGCTGGACAGAATAGGAGTGGGACTGTGTTGAAAGGAAGGTGCCTTGCACTCACTGCAAGGGGGTAAGCACTGAGAGAGCTCTGAAGAACACAGATTGTTGTAATAGCAATAGAAGAGTGAAAGAGATTCAACATTGTGGTGCATAGAAGGAGATTGTAGGGAACTAGGAAAAGGAGGTAAGTTGATGAGGCAAAATGCTTTTGACTCTCTTTCAAGAAGTGCGGTATGGGTGAAACTTCCGCACATATGCGAATAATACTCGATACATGGACGCACTGTGCCCCTATACAGAGCAAGAAGCTGTGCGGGGGTGAAAAACCCACGGAGACGGTTGAGTACACCTAACGTCTGAGAAGCGGTTTTAGCAAGGATGGTAATATGATCTTTCCAAGAAAGGTTGGATGAATAAGATACACCAAGAATATTGAGAGAAGATGAAGGGTTGATTTGCATATTGTTGAAGAGTAATTGATAAATCTTGTGGAAGATTGTGACGGGTAGATAGAAGGAGAAACTGAAATTGACAATATTTTCTCTGCCCCAATCCGATAGAATTGATACCGGTAGATCAGGAGATAGGCGTCCTATGGCCTCGTCATGTGACTTTTGGAGTGATTGCATGCTGGGTTGTTGTGAAAAGCTAGTTGAATAATGTAAGGTAGAGTCATCAACATATGAGTGGATAGGACTAGAGGTACAGTTGAGATCATAAATATCTATTTTTTATTAACTTCACCACAACACCAAACACCTCCAATTAAATTAATGAAAGCATATGTGCGATCCACCAGGATTCGAACCCGGGTTATCACACATAGATTTTTGACACCTTAACCATTACACCACCAAGACGGTTAAAGGTTTATGCACATGCCTACGACTTATTATCCATTCTCGAATACTGGATAGTAATCTAATCATGTTCATACTCCCACCGCACCATTTCTTACAGTTTCTTACAGTAGATCCTCTGGAAAAAGGCAAACTATGCCTGTGTATCCAGCTCAGTACCAGTGCTTGCACTGCTGCGGTCGTTCACGGTGTTGGCGGCGGCGGTAGCAGACGCAACATTTTTACTATTCTGTATTTTTGTTTTATAATCAAACTTCAAATCTTGTCTTCCCCATGCTTTATCAAGATTACTTTCAAACTCCCTTATTGATTCGGAATCGACTACATACTGGGGCAGTGCGTTCCACTCATTTACCACTCTATCACAAAATGAGTTCTTCGCCTTCTCAAGCCTATTTCTTTCTTTGTAAATTTTCTTAGAGTGTCCTCTCGTTCTTGTTCCCTCCCGCATCAAGAAGATACCTTCACACACATCCTCATCGTACTTTCCTGACACTATCTTAAAAGTCTCTATCATATCCCCTCTCTTTCTCCTATATGCCAGTGTCGGAAGTCCCAGTGTCCTCAACCTCTGCTCAAGACCCGCGTTCTTCAACGTTGGTACCAGCTTGCTAGCTCTTCTCTGCACTTTCTCCACTGCTTCTATATCCTTTACCATATATGGAGCCCACACCTGGTTTGCATATTCCAGGTGTGGCCTAACCAGCGCTGTATATAGATTCCTGATTTCTCGTCAAGTGACACAAATGTCCTCCTTATCAGCCCTACAATTCTATTGGCTTTGTTTATCTTTTCCGCTAAATGTTCTGAGAAAAACCATGGTAGCCTAATGTTTAAGTGAGAGGAAAGAATATTCATGGGGCACAGATCATATAGACCGGCCTCGCTACGAAATATCCCTGAACCTACTGATAATCTTTTTTATTAACTTTACCACAACACCAAACACCTCCAATGAAATTAATGAAAGCATATGTGTGATCCACCAGGATTCGAACCCGGGTTATCACACACAGATTTTTGACACCTTAACCATTACACCACCAAGACGGTTGAAGATTTATGCACATGCCTACGACTTATTATCCATTCTCGAATACTGGATATTAATCTAATCATGTTCATACTCCCACCGCACCATGGTAGCCTAATGTTTAAGTGAGAGGAAAGAATATTCATGGGGCACAGATCATATAGACCGGCCTCGCTACGAAATATCCCTGAACCTACTGATAATCTATTTTTTATTAACTTCACCACAACACCAAACACCTCCAATGAAATTAATGAAAGCATATGTGCGATCCACCAGGATTCGAACCCGGGTTATCACACACAGATTTTTGACACCTTAACCATTACACCACCAAGACTGTTAAAGGTTTATGCACATGCCTACGACTTATTATCTATTCTCGAATACTGGATATTAATCTAATCATGTTCATACTCCCACTGCACCATGGTAGCCTAATGTTTAAGTGAGAGGCTGGGTGGATGGGACTCGTTAGCCTTGGTCGGCAACTCATCTAGGGGAGACAACCTTATACAAATCCGGGTGGATGGGACTCGTCAGCCTTGGTTGGCAACCTGTATAGGGGAGTAAACCTGATACAAATCCGTACTGCTTACCTAAGGGTAAGGCAGGTTAGTGGATGGATTAGCCGAACACCACTGTAGAAAAATAGTGCTAACAAGATACATAGAGGGCCTCTGAGTCGGACGGATCCTAAATTGAGTGGTCAATCCTGTAAGTCTTTCACTAAACTGGCTCGGGTTGTCCCTCTCACAGGGAATAGGTCCGCTTGGACCATTCTGTGTATGGCCACCCTCGTAAGGGGAGTAAGGCATCCGGCAATAGATAGATAGATAGAAAGAATATTCATGGGGCACAGATCATATAGACCGGCCTCGCTACGAAATATCCCTGAACCTACTGATAATCTATTTTATATTAACTTCACCACAGCACCAAACACATCCAATGAAATTAATGAAAGAAATATTAGAAAGACAACTGGAGACTGGACAAATGAGGCATTATGATCAATCTGTTTTATTATCTGGGCTTATATGTCACTGACTTATTCATTACTATATGTTCAAACTCAGTATACAAACAATACTAACAAAAATAGATTAAGAAATCATAATTTTTAATAAAAATATCACATACAGCAGTAAATTAAAAATATTAATCAATGACTACGCTCTTAACCCGTGGAGCCCCGGCTAGTTTTGTAATGTTTGTTCACCAGAACCCGGCCGGTTTTCAAATTTTTTTTTTATTCCAGAAACAATAGCGAATGGGTTAGGAATGAAGGAAAAACCACGAAAAACCGCTCAAAAAGCTTAAAAAATGGTCCTACAGAGCCCCCGAAAACGTATTTTACAAGAGTAAAAAATTGAAGGCAATTACCCAAAAAAAACAGGTTATTGCGCGCTCATACACGTGGACGAGAGTTTTCAACCATCGGCACGGTTGCATGGGATACGTACACAGTTCCCATACAAATCTGAGCCCTCTTGAGTGGCTACACCTGAGGTTACGGGTCGGCGAAATTAGGGTGACGCGCCAGGCGCGTCTCTGGGGCTGTGCGTTACATACATCGCCGACGCGTCAGACGCGTCGCTGGGGTTGTACGGGTTAAAATACACATACAACATACAAGTTTAAAGATAATTTTGTCCACAGTATAGGTTTGAGTCCCGGAGGAAAGAATGAAAACCTAATATTTAGTAGTGGCCCCGGAATCATTGACGATATGCCTTATAATATAATGGTTCCCTCAAACCCTTGCGTTAGATGTTCGAAACACCCGCCACAGGGAGAGTGAGAGGCCACACATCGTAAGGGTAAGCTAATTCTCTTACGGAATCGTCCTTATGATTGGGTACTCACTACGAAAAAACTTTATAAAAAATAATAAAAGAAAATTAAATTAAGAACTCCTATAATCAAGCTTCCCAACTTGTGGATGTTTTGCCGTGCGGAGTATTCCCCTGATCCACTAGCGTTATCTCGCCCTTCAATGATATATCAGGACTAAATTAATAACAACAACGAATGGGGAGGGGGTGGAAGGGAGGGCCCGCATCGTCAATGATTCCGGGGCCACTACTAAATATTAGGTTTTCATTCTTCCCTCCGGGACTCAAACCTATAATTTACTAGTGGCCCCTTCATCATTGACGATATGCCTGATATATCAAGACTGGAGGGGGACATTCGTGCCAATATCAAAACCACTAACAAATCAACAATAGGTTAAACCCATCTACCTTTGACCAGTCTGCATAAAGTCTTGCAGACACCCGCCCGGGTGTCATTTTAAAATGACACCCCTTGAGAAGGGCAGGAGCCTGGGTGTACTTTTAAAATCCGTAAGCTTGAAAGCCTACTAACCCTTCCCGCCCGGGCAGCATTTTAAAAGGACACCGCTGCAGATGGGCAGGAGCCCGGGTGTCCTTTTAAAATCCATAAGCTTGAAAGCCTATTCAGCTTGTTTTGAAAGCCGCGCGTCCGACGTATGTAAACAAAGACTGTCGGAGGCGGCGCGCGCACCTCTGGAAGTAAGCAGACGTCGGAGCTTTGTTGTTGTGTGGTCTGCTAAGACAGATTCAGTCTTGAAAAGTGTGTCACATTACTAAAATCACGGAAAAATGCGCTCCACGGAAATCGTCATCACAACTGAACCAGTTGACTTAGAGAGCTCTACGCAATGCCAGTTTACAGATTGGAAACCACAGTACGTTTAGACATGCGTGGGTATTTTCTATCAGTTAAAATAACAAAGATACGGTAGCCTAGGCGTAGACGTATTTCGGCCATATCGCCCGGATCTCAACAACGTCCTTAGGATAGCGAGCCCGTGCCGGAAGGGTCAAGGGTGGTTTGAAAGCTGTGCATCGAACCGTATGTAAACAAAGCCGGTCGGAGCGACGCGCACTTTCAAAAACAAGAAGTCGGAGGTTTGTTGATATTGTCTGCTAGAACGAAATTAGTGTCTTTAACCCTCCTGGCCCGGGCAGGTCCTCCCAAGGACAGTGTGGGCTACCCGGGCGATCTGGCCGAAAAACGTCTAGGCCTAGGCTACCGTATTTTTGTTTAGTTTAACTGCTAGAAATTTCCCACGGATCTATAAACGTAGTGCGGTTTCCAATCTGTAGACTGGTGTTGAGTAGAGCTCTCTAAGTCAACTGGTTCAGTTGTGATGACGATTTCTGTGGAGCGAATTTTTCCGCGATGTTGACAATATCGGAGCTTTACAGACACTAATTTCGTCTGACGTCACAACAATAACATTGATCCGACGTCTCCTTATTGTTTTCGGAGGTGCGGTGACGCAACGATCGGCTTTGTTTACATTCGTCGGACGCACGGCGTTCAGACCAAGCTGAATAGGCTTTCAAGCTTACAGATTTTAACATGCTGCCCGGGCTCCTGCCCTTCTGCCGCGGTGTCCTTTCAACATGCTGCCCGGGCCAGGAGGGTTAAACGTCCGACATTGCTAACATCGTATCAAAACTCTCTCCACGGAAATCGTCATCACAACTGAACCAGTTGACCTAGAGAGCTCTACAGATACGAAACAGTGCTACGTTTTGAGATGTGTGTGAATTCTCTAGCAGTTAAAATAACAAAGATAGCACTCACTAACATATCAAACTACAGCTACTCACACAACACAATACCAGACATCTGGAAGCATGGTATCATCATCACATTCCCCAAACCTAACAAAGACCCCATGCTACCCTCCTCACACTGCCCTATCACACTCCTTTGCACCCCCTCCAAAGTCATAGAGCGCCCTGTACTACAACTGATGACACCTGACTTCTTACAGTTTCTTACAGTTTCTTACAGTAGATCCTCTGGAAAAAGGCAAACTAGGCCTGTGTATCCAGCTCAGTACCAGTACTTGCACTGCTGCGGTCGTTCACGGTGTTGGCGGCGGCGGTAGCACACGCAACATTTTTACTATTCTGTATTTTTGTTTTATAATCAACTTCAAATCTTGTCTTCCCCATGCTTTATCAAGATTACTTTCAAACTCCCTTATTGATTCGGAATCGACTACATACTGGGGCAGTGCGTTCCACTCATTTACCACTCTATCACAAAATTAGTTCTTTGCCTTCTCAAGCCTATTTCTTTCTTTGTAAATTTTCTTAGTGTCCTCTCGTTCTTGTTCCCTCCCGCATCAAGAAGATACCTTCACACACATCCTCATTGTACTTTCCTGACACTATCTTAAAAGTCTCTATCATATCCCCTCTCTTTCTCCTATATGCCAGTGTCGGAAGCCCCAGTGTCCTCAACCTCTGCTCATAGCCCGCGTTCTTCAACGTTGGTACCAGCTTGCTAGCTCTCCTCTGCACTTTCTCCACTGCTTCTATATCCTTTACCATATATGGAGCCCACACCTGGTTCGCATATTCCAGGTGCGGCCTAACCAGCGCTGTATAGAGATTCCTGAAGATTTCTTCGTCAAGTGACACAAATGTCCTCCTTATCAGCCCTACAATTCTATTGGCTTTGTTTATCTTTTCCGCTAAATGTTCTGAGAAATTTAACTTATTGTCTATCACTACTCCTATATCCTTTTCTGCATTCACTTCCTCCATCGCTTCATACATACTGTATCCTACCTTGTCTATCTTGCTGGTCCCAATCCGCATGTACTTGCATTTGTTTGGATGAAAAGGCATTAACCAATGCTCAGACCATCCCTTCATGCCCTCCACATCTCCTTGAAGCAAACCCATATCTTCCTTACTCCTCACTCTTCTATACAGCTTAGTGTCACCTGCATACAGGTATACCTCACTTCCATTAGTTATAACTTCAGGTAAGTCGTTGATAAATATAACGAACAGCAGTGGTCCCAACACAGATCCCTGATCCCACAGGTCCTGATGTGGCGGCGTCTACGCCGTGGGACCACCTCCCGGAGCTGCCAACCGCGGATGGCTGCCGACCCTCCGCGGCCGGAGACAAGATCAATCGACCAGTGGAGGACAACCGGATGCCGGCCGCGGGGAGCAGTTTCGGGAGCCAAACTGTCACAACTATCCCCTGCCCCCCCCCTGGGGGCACGGGTCCTTGGAGTGGCTTCGGTCGCGCCGGGAATTTCCACACCTCTCACACCACACACACATCACACAGTTTTTCCTACACCGAGAAATGACTCTCCGGCTGTCATTTCTCGAAGACTTCTTCTAGCCGGAGACATTGAGAGCAACCCAGGACCCACGTACACATACATATGTCCAACTTGCTCAAAACCCATCACTTCGAGTCGCCACACTAAGGGTTCAGTTCTCTGCAATTCATGCAGGAACTGGACCCACTTCACCTGTACAACACTTGCCTCCAAGAAACACTACACGAACACCTGGACCTGTTCCTCATGCCCCTCCCTCTCCCAGTCAAATCCCTCGCCTAAAACCCGTCCACCTCTCCTCCCCAACCCACCTAGCCTTCCCATATCATCCACTCCCCCCCCTAAAACCCGTCCACCTCTCCTCCCTAACCCACCTAACTTTCCCATACCATCCACATCCTCAACTCAACACACCACACCCCATCCTAATCCATTCCAACCCCCATCTCCTGCTCCCCAATCCCCACCCCCACCTCACCCATCCCAACCTCCAGCCCCTCCCTCACCCCCACCCCATCCTCGTGCAGCAGCACCCAACATACATCGTGCACATAACATTAACATTCTCCAATTGAACATAGATGGCATTAACACAAAGAAACACGAACTCTCACACTTCATCAAACAACACAACATACACATTGCCATCTTACAAGAAACAAAACTCCGCACATCACAAAAAACACCCACATTTCATAATTTCACCACCATCAGACAAGACCGGGCTGTCGGCGGGGGCGGTGGACTCATCACCCTGGTACACAATGAAATATCATACATAGTAACCAGTGTACAAACCAAATCCCTCCTCCCCCCAAATGATAACACAACAGAAATACAATCAATTAAAATACGCACTGGCAACAAATCCAACATAACCATCATAAACACATACATCCCTCCCCAAACATCCCCTACAGTACCAAATGAATACAGACCACACTTACAACATATCACAAACACCCCACACATCATCCTGGGTGGTGACTTCAACGCCAAGACGTCGGCCTGGTTTGTCGACAACCCCGACACAGACAGAGGGCTGGTACTACAAAACCAAACAGATAACCTCATCATCCTTAACGACATCCATCAACATACCCATATTCCTCACCAAGCCCTCTATAACCCATCATCTCCAGACATCACCTTTTGCTCCCCAGAACTCGCCCCCACAACATCCTGGAGGGTGGTCAGAACCTTAGGCTCTGACCACCTCCCGATCATTATCACCACCAAAACCAGACTCACCCCAGCTAGCCACAAACACACATACACCAATTATAAAAGAGCTAACTGGGAAGCATTTACAAATGAGACAGAACAACACTTCACAACTCTAAACAGTACACCCATCACTAACATCAACAATGCTGTACACATACTCAATAAAACTATCCAAAACGCTGACAAGAAACACATTCCAAGAGGTAACAGAAAAAGACACAACCCCAACTTCACACCAGAAATTCAAAACCTCATCAGACAACGCGACACACTGAAACACTCCCCAGCACCCCACACACAAGACATCACACAACAAACAAATTCAAGCACTCAACGCCCAAACTAACAACAAAATACAAGAACAACAAAAACTAAATTGGAATAACTTCCTACAAACACTTGATCACAAAACAAACCCCAAAAAACTCTACAAACACTAAACAGCATCACACTTTCCAACAGCAACACAACACAATCACATGCTGCAATCACAACAACAGACTCTACTCCTTCATGTAAACAACAAGCAAACACTCTCATCAATCACTTCTCACATGTCAGCCACCTAAAACCTCACAAAGACGACCGACGTGTCATCCGACGTAAGAGACAATTCCCCACAGACCCTGACTATACACCCTTCACCAATCACCAGACAAAGCATATCATCAACAATCTCAAGCACTCACCCGCCTGTGGCCTAGACAACATAAGCAACATACACCTCAGACACCTGGGACCACAAGGCATACAAACACTCACTAACATATCAAACTACAGCTATTCACACAACACAATACCAGACATTTGGAAGCATGGTATCATCATCACATTCCCCAAACCCAACAAAGACCCCACGCTACCCTCCTCGCACCGCCCCATCACACTCCTTTGCTCCCCCTCCAAAGTCATGGAACGCCTAGTATTACAACTAATTACACCCGACCTACCCCTAGCTCCAACACAACATGGCTTTAGGCCACTGCACTCCACAAACACTCTTCTCACAGACCTTACACAAAGAGCTTTTGACGGCATCAACTCAGCTAGACCACCACACAGATCACTATTAGCCACACTCGACATTAGTAAAGCCTTCGATGCCATCCCCCGCCACAACCTAACAAACAAAATCTACAACACAAACATGCACAACAACACAAAAAGGTGGCTGGCCAACTTCCTAGCAGGCAGATGTGCACACGTATCTTTTGCCGGTCAGTCATCTAAAATCAGAAACTTTCCAAACGGAGTCCCACAGGGATCCGTCCTATCGCCCGCACTCTTCAATCTGTACATGCACGATATAACTACACCCAATACTCCCCAAATAAACTTAGCCTCCTATGCAGATGACATAACACTCACATGCACACACCATGACCCAAGAAGAGCAACAGATCTCCTTCAACCCTATCTCAACACACTACATGGCTGGTGCACTACAAACAGACTGAATCTAGCCCCAGCCAAATCCACCGCAACCCTGCTCACAAGCTGGACAGGTGAACACGAATACATCCCTCAACTCACCATAAACAACACACCCCTAACACATACACACACACCCAAAATCCTAGGAGTAACATATGATACTCATATGACATTCAAACAGCACACCACAAACATTAAAAAGAAACTGACACCCAGACTTAACGCCCTCAGGTCACTTGCTCACACAAAATTTGGACACAACAAAGAAACTACCACCACAGTATATAAACAATACATAAGATCAGTAATGGAATACGTAAGCCCAGCCTGGGCTTCTAACCTAGCTGAAACACATCATAAGACCTTACAGACTATCCAAAACAAAGCCCTGAAGATCATTACAGGCTGCACAGCTACTGCACCCACAGATCATCTACATCAAGAAACCAAAATCCTCAAAGTCAAAGACCATCTGGACATGAGAGGCACTCAATTCCTGGCAGCAGCCTCCACGAACCAAGACCACCCACTAAACTACATGGCAACACACCCACAGACACCAAGAAATATCAAAACAACACCCAGCACACGGTATCACACACAGTTATTGTCCTCTCTCCCTCCCTGCCCACCCCGAACCAACTTCCAGAAGCACATCCATACTCATATCTCTCGCCAATCCATCCACTCACTCACAGACAACACGCAGCTGCATGCACGACCTCCCGAAATCCATCCTTCCGAATCCTCCCTCCCTCGCGAGGACAGAGTCCACCTGGCCAGGCTGAGATGCGGACACCATCCAGCTCTCCTGAGCTATCAGAAGAGACTGGATGACTCCGTTGTCGACGCCTGCCCGGGATGTAACACAGCACCCCATACCATTAAACACATCATAGAAGACTGCATTTCACACAACCACTTACGCCAACAACACAACCTACACTCAATGAGAGCTCTGTGGGAAAGCCAGATCGTGGCCATGGCCTTCCTCAGGGACTCGGGGCTGTTCGGCCAGGCAGCTTAGGGAACAACAACAACACAGATCCCTGAGGTACCCCACTTGTAATTTCCCTCCACCCCGAGCCTATTCCATTCACCAGTACCCTCTGTCTCCGATCTTTCAGGAAGGCTTCTATCCATTTCACACATTTCTCCCCTATATTATAGCTTCTAACTTTCTCTATTAACCTTTTATGTGGGACCTTATCGAAGGCCTTCATAAAATCACAATATACCACGTCTATTACATCACCATCTTCTAGAATTTGCATCCAATCATCTACCACCTTAATTAGCTGTAGTACCGTCGACCCAGTGCCATTCCCTATATTGTCTCGCCAATTGCTCTCCACTTACAGTATCACCGTTCCTCCCATAACTCCCCCTCCTAGTCACATCACTCCGTGGACCCTAAAACACCCTACAGTTTGCTTTCACTTAGCGGATCAACTTGATGCTCAAGCCCCATCTCAATGTCGACATCTCGCTTTACAACATCTTGATGATCACATCCCGGCTGTTTTCATTTACACCGATGGCTTGAAAAATGCGGATGCCGTGGGTTGCGCTGCAGTCTCAGACCATGGTTTGTATCAAAGTACCTTACACCATCACTCCACAGTTTTCACTGCTGAATTATGGGCTATTCAAGGTGCTTTAAGCACCATCTCTTCATTGTCGAGGAACTCTCCACGGGTCGTTATCTGTAGTGACTCAAAGAGTGCACTGCAAGCCTTATGTGTATTTGCCCCCAAGGACCCATTGGTCAAGACTATCATCCACACAATACACAAATTACAGTGCGCTAATCATTCCATCACACTGTGCTGGATCCCCGCGCATGTAGGAATTCCCAGGAATGAGCGTGCAGACTTCCTCGCTAAGCAAGCTTGTCATGGTACACCCTCTACTACTTTGCTGCGTTCGGAGGATATGCTCCCTGTCCTCCGGCGCCATGTTTATGACGCTTGGCGAGTTGAGTGGAAAGCGCAACCATTAACTGGCCACCTTCGCTCCATTAAGGATGACATACACTTGTGGCTCTCTTCGATTAATGGTTCACGCGCAGACCAAACCCTATTAACTAGATTACGTTTAGGTCACACACGCCTCACACATGGTTACCTGATGTCCACCCCTCGTGGTCAACCACCTGAATGCCAACATTGCCATACATCATTGACTGTTTTTCACTTTCTTTGTATTTGTCCCGTCTATGCATCTGAAAGACAGAGATTCTTGCTGAACACCTCATTACATGGCATCCTCTCCGACTCAGACTCTTTCAATTTCACCCCTATTCGTCACTTCCTGAGAGCTATAAATTTATACAATGACATACAACTACTGACATATACGTGACTTTAAATTCTGTACCACCTCCTCCACCACTAGCCTTGAGACGGCCTAGGCCCAGTGGGCTAGTATAAAATAAAAGCATCATCAACAACAACAGTACCGTCGACCTCCCCGGCAAGAATCCGAACTGTCTCCCACTGAAAAGTTGGTTTGACTTCATATGATCCATTATTCCTTCTCTAATTACCGTTTCCATTAGTTTACACACAACACTTGTCAAACTGACTGGTATATAATTCCCTGGGTCATTTCTCTTTCCCTTCTTAAATATAGCTGTTATGTTCGCCTCTCTCCAGTCCATCGGGATTTGTCCTGTATTAAACGATACCTCAAATAAAATTTTCAATGGCTCTACTAACATCTCCCCTCCTTCCTTTATGATTCTTGGGTGTATCCCATCCGGTCCCGGTGACTTACTTCTGTTCATTTTTTCTATAGCCCTTCTTATTCTAGCATGGGAAAACTCTATTAGTTCTAGTGCCGGTGCCTGTTTGATGGGAATAGTAGGCACTGCATCATCCGACTCCACTGTTAGTACCCCCCCAAAGTATTTCCCCAGCACCTCTGCTTTCTCCTTATCAGTCTCCGCTCTACTCCCATCATTCAACCCCCCTACCAGCTCTGGGATCCCTACTCTTCTTGTTAACTTTTCCTGAATGTACTTCCAGAATATTTTTGGATTATCCTTCACATTTCTAGCTATCTCTCTCTCCCTCTCCTTCACCCCCCTCCTTGTTTCCCACCTTATTTTATTGTTTATTTGTCTGCGTTCCAGATCCACTTCTTTAGCTTCTATACTAGACCCCCTGTTCTTTTTTAAAAATTTTAATCTTTCCCACAATCGTTTCTTTCTTCTAATCAATATCCAAAGCTTTCTTTTCATTGGCAAGTCTGGGTTAGTTCTTTTCCTCAATTTTGTTTTATCCTTATATTCCCTTACTGGTACACTTTTGGATACAGCATTCTCCAGTTTGACTCTAATTTTCCTCCACATTCCTTCAGCGTCTTCACCGTTCAAGTATTCCCCCCAGTCAATGTCCAAACACCGTCTCAGCAGCTCATAATCTGCTCTATCATACATGTATATTTTTCTATTGCTTCTATTATCCCTCTCTGATTTAATGTTACAACTAAAGCTTATACAGGCATGGTCACTACGACCTATAGGGCTATCCACATTAACATGTTCCACTATATCCTCTTCATTGCTAACAATCAAATCAAGTACACTCCCCTGCGTCCCATCTCTATATCTTGTCATCTCTACAATATGTTGCGTTAAAACACAATCCCTCACTTTCTCTATAAACTTATTTTCCAGGCTACCCTGTCCCGCTGGAGTAGTACAATTTGCCCAGTTGATCCTTGGCAAATTGAAATCTCCAATCAAAATTTTATATTTGTTCTCTTTATTATCTATCTCCTCCATTGCTTTCAGTAGGTTATCATCCTCTACCCTGCTATTATTTGGGCTTCTATATATAGAGGCAATTAGAATTGATCCTCTTGCAAATTTTACTTCAATACACAAATACTCACAATACTGCTGTCTCATATCCACCTCATTAACCTTGATCTCTTTTCTTACATAAATAAACAGTCCTCTTCCAACCTCTGCTCTAATAGCATTTCTCTCATATAACTCAAAACCCTCCAAACTATATTCCACCAGTTCCCTTTCAATTCTAGCATTTTTTGGTCTTACTTCCTGTAGGGCTATGACATCAGGTTTTTCCTCTTCATCCTGCAACCTACATATCAGTTCTCTTTTCTTGTCCTGGGTAAACACATCCACATTACTAAACATAATCCTTAATCCATCTACCATTCCTTCAGCAATTACACCATCCCGCTCCTCCAGTCCGTACCCTACTCCCCCGTTAGCACTACTGGGTCTGCCTCTTTGTCTCCTGTCTCTCCCTGTGACACCTCCACCTCGTTCTCCTCCTCCGTCACAACTCCCATCACATTCTCTTCCCTCCCTTCTACTCTTATAAACCACTTCCTCACTTTTCCATCCCTCACTCTCCAGTAAAAATTTCTCTTATTTATCCTCCTCACCCAACTTTCCATTATTTTCATCAGCCTTTTTTTGTAATTCCTTAATTTTTTTCCTTTGTTCTATACTCAAATCCTTCTTTAGTCTTATGTGTTTCAGTTTATCATTTGTATTTAGCCTCCAACTAAAATTTGTCACAGTCTCTGCCACTACCCTAGTTTTAAACTGTACCCTTATAGGTCTCATCTCTCCCCTTTTATATCTACCTATCCTACTGACCTCCTCCACCTGCCCTTCCCATCCATATTCGTCCTCATCCACACCTTTCATGACCTCCTTCACTGTCTCCATATCCCTCACTTTTCTCACTCCATTATCATTCATATGAGTCTCTATATCTCCATACAAGATTACACCCCTTACTTACCCCTTTCTCCAACACAACACGGCTTCAGGCCATTGCACTCCACAAACACTCTTCTTACAGACCTTACACAAAGAGCTTTTGACGGTATCAACTCAGCTAGACCACCACACAGATCAGTACTTGCCACACTCGACATTAGTAAAGCCTTCGATGCCATCCCCCGCCACAACCTAACAAACAAAATCTACAACACAAACATGCACAACAACACAAAAAGATGGCTGGCAAACTTCTTAGCAGGCAGATGTGCACACATATCTTTTGCCGGTCAGTCATCTAGCATTAGAAATTTCCCAAACGGAGTCCCGCAAGGATCCGTCCTGTCGCCCGCACTCTTCAATCTGTACATGCATGATATAAATACACCAAATTCACCCCAAATAACCATAGCCTCCTACACAGACGACATAACACTCACAAGCACGCACCAAAACCCAGACACAATAAGAAAAGAATAAGTTTTTTTACGGAGTAAGAAAGGGGAAGATTATGAAACTTTCGGTAAAGAGAAACTAAAAGAAAAAGAGGGTAGGGAACAGACCGCCGCAGATAAGGCACTTGGAGCAGGTAATGGGGGACTAGAAAGTACAGTATAAGGATTCTATATAGCAATGTCGATGGGCTAATCTTAAGAAATTAGAACTAACAGACTTACTCAATACTAAGAAACCAGAAATAGTATGTCTCACTGAGACAAAACTAAGAGAGGAACTTGATATAAATCTGCTAGGATGGTCTGAATACAGGATTTGGAGGAGGGACAGAAAATTTCGACATGGAGGTGGAGTGTGCATCCTTAATAGGAAAGATTTGATTGTGTCTGAGATAAAACTAGAAACTTCAACAGCAGAAGTTTTAGCACTAGAAATTGGTGGAAACGAAAAAATAGTGGTGATAGTAGCGTATGTACCTCCCAAGACGAAGACATGGAGTAAGGAGGAGCATAGCCTAATGCGTAAGGAAACAATTAGTGTGCTAGAAAATATCTTAGCTTCAAAGGATGAAATAGTCATGTGTGGGGACTTTAACTGCAAGGAAGTGAATTGGGAAGAACCTGAACCCGGAACAGGTGAGGAAAGTTGGGGCTATGAATTTTTAAGTATGGCCATGGAAAATTCTATATACCAACATGTAAAAGAGTCAATAAGAGTAAGGGGAAGTGATCAACCAGGTAGATTGGAACTTCTCTTCACAAGAAGGGAGGAGGAGGTTCAAAGTATTCAGTACCTATGCCCACTAGGAAAAAGTGACCATGCAGTTCTCGACATAGACCTACTATTGAAGCATAATCTACCCAAGGAAAGGGAAAAGCACAAGGAAAATCACTGGATGTATTCCAGAACCGATTTTGCAGGACTACGGGATTTTTTCAAGTCACAAAATTGGGATCAGGTGTTATCTGAAAGTGAGGTAGATAAAAAACTCAAGGCATTCATGGCGATCTATGATACTGGTATAATTTTGTTTGTCCCAAAGTACATTAATAACAGAAAAAAAGGAAATCGCAAAGAATGGTTTAACCGCGAATGTAGGCAAGCACAGGAAGCAAAAAACAAAGCCTGGAAAAAGATGAGAAACTGGGATTCGGAAGATAACAGGCAAAAGTATAAAGAGGAGAGAAACAAATACACAGAAATGAGGAGGAGGTCAGAGGCAAACCATGAGAAAGGGATAGTGGAGAACTATGAAAAGAATCCAAAAATGTTTTTCAAGTTTGTAAACGGCAAAAGGAAGATAAAAGCCACAATCGTAAAGATTAAAAGTGGAAACAGAATCATAGAAGAGGATACAGAAATTGCGGAAGAACTAAATAGAAATTTTGCATCAGTATTTACAAAAGAAGGAGAATTCATTGCACCAGAAACCAATGAGATAGGTACAGAGGAAATGCCGGAAGTCACATTTAACAGAACAGAGCTCATAGACGTAATGAGTAAGGTGGATCCAAACAAAGCCGCCGGACCGGACGGAGTATCAGGCTGGATTATTAAAGAAAATGCCAAGGAACTGAGTATACCATTATATGATATAATGACCAAATCATTGGACACAGGGATAGTACCTACAGAATGGAAAAGAGTAAACATTATTCCTATATTTAAGGGAGGAAGCAGAGATAAACCACTGAACTATAGACCTGTATCACTATTGAGCATCCTCATGAAGATTCTGGAAGGACTAATAAGGGACAAATGGGTGAACTACCTGGAATCCAAAAGATTAATTACTGACCGACAATTTGGATTCAGAGGAGGCAGATCATGTGTAAGCAACTTGTTGAGTTTTTACTCTAGAGTAATAGATACAGTGGACCAGAGGGAAGGATGGGTAGACGGTGCCTACCTAGACTTTAAAAAGACATTTGACAAAGTTCCACACAAGAGATTGCTGTGGAAATTAAAACATGAGGGAAAAGTAGGAGACAAACTGCTGAAATGGATGGAGAGCTACCTTAGCGGAAGACAGATGAGAACAACAGTAAGGGGGAAATCGTCAAACTGGACTCAAATTACGAGTAGAGTACCACAAGGATCTGTCCTAGCCCCAATCATGTTTCTAATATTTGTAAATGACTTACCTGAGGGACTAACAAGCTACATGAGCATGTTTGCGGACGATGCTAAGCTGCTTAAAACGATCAGAACCCAGGAGGATTGCCTTGAGCTCCAAGCAGATTTACAAAAGATCCATGAATGGAGTATCAAATGGAATATGGAGTTCAATGCAGGGAAATGTAAGACTCTAGAAATGGGTAAAAGCAAGTACAGACCTAGAAAAGATTATAAACTAGGAAACAAAGTGATTCCCAAAGCAAAAAAAGAAAAAGACTTGGGGATAGAATTTAACCCCTCCAACCCGGAAGGGCTCTTGAACGCCCATAACAACCTCAGCCCGCGCAACCCGGAAGGGCTCTTGAACGCCCATTGCTTGCGTGCGTGCTTTCGAATGCCGCGCGTACATTTTTGGTATCATGGGACGGTAGGTGGCGCCACCAGGCGTAAACGACGCCACAGCAACAGTATCTACCCCGACGCCATCATGGACAGTACGCCAGTACTGGTGAGTTATCTGCTCAACAGGTGGTGTTGTGTGTGTGTAAGTGTTAGAGTCTGAGTGTAGGGGATGAGACAGTGAAGCACGGGAACGAGGTGGCTTCAGAGATGGGGTCGTTTCGGGCCATGAGTGAGCACCGTGCCTCATGTGAAGGCAAGATGGCAGGTGCTCGTTGTACTCTACGTGCTTCACATGTCTCACTCCCTATACTGGAACAAGACCTCACAGGCTTCACTGTTCATTGTAAAGCGGTGAATGTTAAGGCTCTCAGCCTATGCCCGAGAGGAATTGATGGATGGGGACAAAAGAATCTAGTTTCCTTTAATGCACAGAAAACCAAGTACATTCAATTTTCTAACCGACAGAATCTCACTGACTCGCATATATTTTTTAATGATGTAAATATTCCCACTTCCCCTAGTATTGACATTCTCGGTGTAACATTAACTACTAACTTGAGCTGGACACATTATGTTAGAAGCATTGCTAAGAATGCCTCTAAAAAACTGGGACTCCTGTACAGAGTTCGAGAATTCTTCACTGACGAGCAGTTGGCCGTGATATATAAAAGTCATGTGCGTTCTCAGATGGATTACTGTTCACCTCTGTGGGGTGGAAGTGGAGTGGTTGCATTGAGGCAGTTGGACAAAATTCAAAATAAAGCTATTAGATTAATCAATAACCCTGCAATCACACAGGACCTTCCTACGTTATCCATACGAAGAAACGTTGCATCCCTTGCATTATTCTACAGATATTTTCACAGCAATTGTTCCGAGGAACTTGCTTCAATTGTGCCGCCTCTCCACATCTTTCCCCGTAGAACTAGGGCAGCTGAGAGCGCCCATGAATTTACACTTTCTCCTCCACAATGCAGAACTTCTGCTTATCAGAATTCATTTATCCCCAGAGCTACTACTCTTTGGAATTCACTTCCCTCGAATTGCTTTCCACAAACTTACAATCTACAAATGTTTAAATCCAGTTGTTACAAACATTTTATGAATGGAGGATGCCTTTAGGCACATGGACCTTTTTGTTTTATCTGTGTTTTTCCTTCATCCGTTCATTGTCTCTTAAAAAAAAAAAAAAAAAAAAAAAAAAAAAAAAAAAGTTGGAAGATAGAGAGAAATAAAAAAATAAAAAAATAAAATAAAATAGTGATTCCGCTGTGTCCGATACCGTGCTTCCTACGACGCCCTTGCTAGTTCGTCGCGCCTTACCCCGACGCCATCGCCTAAATGTGTTATCTCCCGGAGGTATTGAGACGACATTGAGACTTTATGAGCGAGCTGATGCCAAGCATAATGTTGATGATGAAGTCAGTGACGACTCCAGTAATTATAAGTCGAGTGATTATGGCCATGAGAGTGACAAAGAAGAGCAATTCCTGGGATTTGCGAGAGAACATGACAATGATGAGAGTGATGAAGGTGATGTACCAGTTGTTGAGGAAGCTGGTTTACCTAACGACAGTGAACTTGAGAGAGTGAGTGAGTGAGTGGGAGAGTTCAAGGTCACTCACCAAATTTCGCATAAGTGACACGACTCCAAGCCCTTCCCCAGGTAAATCGCCTTTCAAGCTACATTTGTATAAGCAGAAAATACTTGAGAAGGCGGCCGCGGCAGCTAGGGAACAAGCAAAAATACTTGGTGAGGATGAGGCTGTGAGTGAGGGTCAGCGTGGTGACCCTTCTCGCCCGCCATTGTCTCCCTTATCTACCCACGCCACCCAAGATGACCCGGATGCCCCGCATTCTTCCCCACCACCCCCACCATTGCCAAGTGTTGAGGACCCCCCACTTTCGGCCTATTTGCCTCCTAGGTCCCCCGACAGGAGACATACTGCTGCCGAAAAGGGGAAAGGTAGGAAATATACCAAAAAAATTAAGAAAAGTAAGAGAGTTTTGTTCGAGGCTCCCGCGGCGTCCACCCCGGCCGGCCCCAGCCATACGTCCCCGCAACTTTCCCCACGGTCCTCCCCACCTCTCCCGCCTTCAACATGTCTTCCTGAAGAAGTCTTTGAGCTCGCATCACCAATACCTGGGCCTAGTGACAGTGAAACATTGCTTTCTGTCACTCGTCGCAGGCCAAGGAGCCCAGGACCTCGGGGGGACACAGCCTCACCTGCCACTCCTTCCCCACCTCGCCCACCCGCACGCCGCCCACGCATCATTGGTTCCCCGCCAGATTATGTGGGGGCCACTGATGATGAAGGGCACCTCTGAAGACTCTGGCCATGATTACATAGGTCCACCGTCAGGGCAAGATGACCACTCTGACGATGACTATATGGACATCGACGACCCTCGACCCATCCGCTTGGCCCGGCGTCGTGCTGCCCGTCGTGCTGCCCGCCGCCCTGGCCGCCGCCCTCGCCGCCCTAGGGCGCGCGCCTCCCGAGTTGGCCGTGGGCGTGCTGGGCCACCAGCTGGAGCTCCTCGTCAGTGTAGACAAGACCCATTCTACGTTTTTCAGTGGCAAGACGTAGTTGATGAGGATGGATACAACCCTGATGTGCCAGCTTTTGATGAGGTACTGGAGGGTTCAGGCATTACCCCCAATTTTCCTGCAGGCCCCAATGCTCCACCACACGAACTATTTGAGGCCTTCTTTGATGAGGAGGTGGTAGGCTATGTTGTCAAAGAGACAAATAAGCAGCACCAATTCCAGGTCCACTTTTTGGGCAAGGTGACCAAGGGCCACATGAGGCAGTGGACCCCAGTGACTCATAAAGAGTTCATGGTGTTCCTGGCACTCACCATGCTAATGCCTCATATGATCTCATATCCACCCCTGCCTTCGGGAAATATATGTCTCGCGACCGGTACCTTGATATCCTCGCAGCGCTCCATCTTGTCACCAACACCGACGTCCACCTCGGTGACAAGCTGTGGAAGATTAGGACGTTGTATGAGATGATGCGAGAACGCTTCACCTCCTACTTCAAGCCCTTCCGCAAGGTCGTCATTGACGAGTCTCTTGTGCTGTTCCGGGGAAAACTCAGCTTCCGGCAGTACATCCCCTCAAAAAGACATCGCTTTGGCATAAAATTCTTTGTGCTGTGAGACTGCCAAACTGGCTATGTCCTGGACTCCCTGGTCTACAGCGGGAAGGAAGGGGACTTGCTTGTGGACCCCCTCATTGGCTTTGGCGGAGCAGTGGTGCAAGCCATGATGGACCGCTACTTTCACAAGAATCACGTCCTCTACACGGACAATTATTACACGTCCCCCACTCTCTCACAGTACCTGCATGAGCGCAAGACGGGGACTGTAGGCACAGTACGAGGGAAAAGGAAGGGCATGCCACCTTTCCCTCCAAAGACCAAAAAAGGTGATGTGTTCAAGAAGAAGTCGGGGCCCATTCTGGCTATCCACTGGCACGACCAGCGGAAGGTCAACCTCCTGACCACCATCCACAAGGGGGAAATGGTGGAGACTGGCAAGGTGGATCGCCGCACCCAGGCCAGGGTGACCAAGCCCGATGCTGTCCTGGACTACAACATCAACATGAGGCTGGTGGACAAGTCCGACATGCAGATAGGCTTCATTGACTGCCTGCGTACCTCGTGCAGATGGTACAAAAAGTTCTTTCTGCATATGGTGGACATGTCAGTTCTGAATGCCTACAATATATACAAGCTTCGGAATGTGAACACACCCATGAAGTTCAATAGCCTGCGGAGGTTCCAAAAGCAGGTGTTGACGGAGCTCCTGGAGAAGTATGCTACGCCACAGAGGGCAGTGGCACATCCTGGGCCCGCCGTTATTGACCGCTTGCAGTGTGCTCAATACTTGATTAGGCACAGGCTTGGTTCCCTGCCTCAGAATGAATCAGGAAGAACACAGCAGAAGCGGTGCCATGTCTGCTACAACAGCAGGGTGAGGCCGAGGCCAGGTAAAAAGTCAACCATGGAGTGTGTGGAGTGCAAGGTGGCACTCTGTGCTTTAGAGTGCTTCTTTGATTACCACTCCAAGCTGGAGTTCTAATAATCATAGTGAAAGTGCCAAAGATAATGACAATATGTACAGTATATATATAGGCAAAAATGGAAGTAAACCAATTTATTGTTATACAAAAGTCATGTATTATGAAAACATTTATACAAATACAATTACACCATAATAATATGTGAAAGTGACACATATGTATATACCAAGTGACATTCATATGATTAGAACCTATAGAAATATATAAATCAGTGAAAAAAGACACAATAAATTGTATATAAAACGTTTACAAATCATATAACTAAGTGAAAGTGACACAAGACCTAATATTTGATGGCCAAAGTATAATAAACACCTGTGATAACGAATAATCAGTGCCTAATACAACAATAACCTACCTCAATTACTAATAAAATGTACGGTATCGAGTGAAAATGAGCATTATCAGTGACGTGACACTCTCTAAAGCATATTTGTCAAAGTGAAAGTGACACAAGACCTAATATTTGATGGCCAAAGTATAATAAACACCTGTGATAACGAATAATCAGTGCCTAATACAATAACCTACCTCAATTACTAATAAAATGTACGGTATCGAGTGAAAATGAGCATTATCAGTGACAGTGACACTCTAAAGCATATTTATCAAAGTGAAAGTGACACAAGACACAATACTTGATGGCCAAAGTATAATAAACACCTGTGATAACGAATAATCTGTGCCTAATAAAACAATAACCTACCTCAATTACTAATAAAATGTACGGTATCGAGTGAAAATTAGCAATATCAGTGACAGTGATACCGTAATAAACATATTTTATATAATTGGCCTCAAAATAACTAGAAAAATATCAAATAAACATCACATTCTCAATATCAAACACTAAAATCGTCTAAGGGAGATAAATACTTTGGCGCGACGAGCGGCTAGGTGCGTCGTAGCCATGGCCGGGGCGACGCGTCCGAACGCGGGAAGAATTTGCTGCCGAAAAGCACTCGTCTTCCCGCGCTCACCATTATGCAACCAGAGGGGCTAGAGACCTCTACTCAACGCCATTCGACAGAGGAAGGTTTGTGGAACATTATTCTTTTTTATTCACAACATTACATGCCATATTCATTGACTTACAGAGTAGTTAATATAGCCCAAAGATCGTCAAAACACCCGGTACCGCAGCACAGTCGCAAGCGTATAGCCCCCGGGGCTGGAGGGGATAACATGTCTCCAGAAAGCCACGTAAATAAGATAGTGAGAGAATCACTAGCACTATTGGCAAATATCAGGATATCTTTCAATTATCTTAATGAAAACACCATGAAACAAATAATAACGGCAATAATAAGACCCAGGATGGAATATGCATCTGTAGTGTGGTCCCCTCACATGAAGAAACATATCCACAAAATTGAGAGGGTACAGAGAGCAGCTACGAGGATGATCCCAGGTTTGGAAAATTTGGAGTACCAAGAGAGGCTCGAGAGATTGAATCTACCTACACTGGATCAGAGAAGGAAACGAGGACAGCAAATTCAGATATACAAATGTGTTAGAGGTATTGACAAAATCGACCAAGAAAACTTCATAGAGAGGGATGGAGGTGAGAGAACAAGAGGTCACAGCTACAAACTGAAAGTGCCTAATAGTAAATCTGATCTGAAAAGTAAAAGATTTCCTACCAACTCGATTAGTGGGTGGAACAAATTGCCAGCCAAAGTAGTGTCTGCACCATCAGTGCATAGTTTCAAAGCACGGTATGACAAACATATCTTAGGAGGCGGGAATTAACGAGCATGCTCACTCCCGCAAATACAACTAGTGTAAGTACAACTAGTGTAAGTACAGCAACAAGACTCCTTCAAGACTATCTCGACACATTACATGAATGGTGCACTACAAACAGACTCAATTTAGCACCAGCTAAATCCACTGCAACCCTCCTCACAAGCTGGACAGGAGAGCACGATTACGTCCCGGGACTTAACATAAACAACACACCCCTAACACACACGAGACAACAGCTGACTCGAGAGGAAGCGGTCCACAGGCTCCAGCTGATTCTACTTACATGGTTGCAGGCGGGAGTGAGCTATATTATATATCTTATTCATGTGTAAAGGGGACTCCAGGGATTAGGATGATCATATAAAACACGTAAACTTCGGCTGGCAAGTGAGAAATTAGTGACTAAACTATAGGGTGTGAGTGAACAATCCGAAAAGACCGCACAATATTGTTGTTTTCGGCGCGGGAAGTTCTCGGCTCAGTATGGTGGGTAAAAGTATATGGCCTATGTAAGTATTGCCCATCACAAGAGGCAAGATATTTGGTTCCAACTTCAAGAGGAAATAGGTGGGGAAGATGGTTAATGAAGGTGACGAGGGGGCTGAGGGGGGGAGGGGTGATAAAGGCGGGAGTGACGAATCGGAGGGAGAGCCGGATTTTCCCGGTTTCATGACAACATGGACGACTGAGGACACAGGTAAATTTTGCTTCATGCTGTTGAACAAAATCAAGAACTTGGAAGACAGAGTGACCGGCTTGGAGTTAGTTAAGAAGGAAATTGTTACAGAGAATGGTGAGTTGAAGAACAGGTTGGAGTCAGTGGAGAGAGAAAAGGCAGTGATAATGACTAGGCTAGACGCCAGTATCTCTGAAGGTAAAAATGCTTGGGGCATGACTAGAGACCAAGTGGTAAAAGATTTAGACAGTGTAAGGAAGGCACACAGTGACGAATTCAGGAAGATATTGGATGAACAGAAACAGCAAGATGTTAGGATAAAGGACCAGGTAAAAAGTATGGTTAAGCAAGGCATCCACGAAAACTCTCAGGCCATCCAGGAAGAAAGTCGTAGGGCTAACTGCCTCATAATATCAGGGGTGGAAGAAAAGGAGGAACTAGACTGGACAAAACGAAAAGAACAGGATGAAGGTCGCATCAACAAGATTCTGGATTCTATTAAAGATGAGGAGGACACCTGGAAGGAGGAAATATCAGACATGTTTAGGCTGGGAAAATATACAAAGGAATACAATAGACTGGTAAAAATCGAATTTAAGTCAAGAAGGACATGTGATGAAATCATGGCAGTAGCGGCTAGGCTAAAAGGGTTAGAGGGTAAAGACAAAATCTACATCAGGCGAGACTTACCAGAAGAAGAGAGAAAGAAGGAGGCTGAACTAAGGAAAACTGCCAGGGAGGAAAATAGCAAGAGGACAGAACATGAAAAGAATAAGTTTTTTTACGGAGTAAGAAAGGGGAAGATTATGAAACTTTCGGTAAAAAGAAACTAAAAGTAAAAGAGGGTAGGGAACAGACCGCCGCAGTTAAGGGGCTTGGAACAGGTATTGGGGGACTAGAAAGTATAAGGATTCTATATAGCAATGTCGATGGGCTAATCTCTAAGAAACTAGAACTAACAGACTTACTCAATACTAAGAAACCAGAAATAGTATGTCTCACTGAGACAAAACTAAGAGAAGACCTCGATATAAATTTACTAGGATGGTCTGAATACAGGATTTGGAGGAGGGACAGAAAATTTCGACATGGAGGTGGAGTGTGCATCCTTACTAGGAAAGATTTGATTGTGTCTGAGATAAAACTGGTAACTTCAACAGCAGAAGTTTTAGCAATAGAGATTGGTGGAAACGAAAAAATAGTGGTGATAGTAGCGTATGTACCTCCCAAGACGAAGACATGGGGTAAGGAGGAGCATAGCCTAATGCGTAAGGAAACAATTAGTGTGCTAGGAAATATCTTGGCTTCAAAGAATGAAATAGTCATGTGTGGGGACTTTAACTGCAAGGAAGTGAATTGGGAAGATCTTGAAGCCGGAGCAGGAGAGGAAAGTTGGGGCTATGAATTTTTAAGTATGGCCATGGAAAATTCTATATACCAACATGTAAAAGAGTCAACAAGAGTAAGGGGAAGTGATCAACCAGCTAGATTGGACCTTCTATTCACAAGAAGGGAGGAGGAGGTTCAAAGTATTCAGTACCTATGCCCACTAGGAAAAAGCGACCATGCAGTTCTAGACATAGACTTACTATTGAAGTATAATCTACCCAAGGGAAGGGAAAAACACAAGGAAAATCACTGGATGTATTCCAGAACCGATTTCGTAGGACTACGGGATTTTTTCAAATCACAAAATTGGGATCAGGTGTTATCTGAAAGTGAGGTAGACAAAAAACTCAAGGCATTCATGGAGATCTATGATACTGGTATAAAAACTTTTGTCCCTAAGTACATTAATAAAAGGAAAAAAAGTAATCGCAAAGTATGGTTTAACCGCGAATGTAGGCAAGCACAGGAAGCAAAAAACAAAGCCTGGAAAAAGATGAGAAACTGGGATTCGGAAGATAACAGGCAAAAGTATAAAGAGGAGAGAAACAAATACACAGAAATGAGGAGGAGGTCAGAGGCAAACCATGAGAAAGGGATAGTGGAGAACTATGAAAAGAATCCAAAAATGTTTTTCAAGTTTGTAAACGGCAAAAGGAAGATAAAAGCCACGATCGTTAAGATTAAAAGTGGAAACAGAATCATAGAAGAGGATACGGAGATTGCGGAAGAACTAAATAGAAATTTTGCATCAGTATTTACAAAAGAAGGAGAATTCATTGCACCAGAAACCAATGAGATAGGTACAGAGGAAATGCCGGAAGTAACATTTAACAGACCAGAGCTCATAGACAAAATGAGTAAGGTGGATCCAAACAAAGCCGCTGGACCGGACGGAGTATCAGGCTGGATTATTAAAGAAAATGCTATGGAACTGAGTATACCGTTATATGACATAATGACCAAATCATTGGACACAGGGATAGTACCTACAGAATGGAAAAGAGCAAACATTATTCCTATATTTAAGGGAGGAAGCAGAGATAAACCACTGAACTATAGACCTGTATCACTATTGAGCATCCTCATGAAGATTCTGGAAGGATTAATAAGGGACAAATGGGTGAAATACCTGGAATCCAAAAGATTAATTACTGACCGACAATTTGGATTCAGAGGTGGCAGATCATGTATAAGCAACTTGTTGAGTTTTTACTCTAGAGTAATAGACACAGTGGACAAGAGGGAAGGATGGGTAGACTGTGCCTACCTAGACTTTAAAAAGGCATTTGACAAAGTTCCACACAAGAGATTGCTATGGAAATTAAAACATGAGGGAAAAGTAGGAGACAAACTGCTGATGATGGAGAGCTACCTTAGCGGAAGACAGATGAGAACAACAGTAAGGGGGAAATCGTCAAACTGGACTCAAATTACGAGTGGGGTACCACAAGGATCTGTTCTAGCCCCAATCATGTTTCTAATATTTGTAAATGACTTGCCTGAGGGACTAACAAGCTACATGAGTATGTTTGCGGACGATGCTAAGCTGCTTAAAACGATCAGAACCCAGGAGGATTGCCTTGAGCTCCAAGCAGATTTGCAAAAGATCCATGAATGGAGCATCAAATGGAATATGGAGTTCAATGCAGGGAAATGTAAGACTCTAGAAATGGGTAAAAGCAAGTACAGACCTAGAAAAGATTATAAACTAGGAAACGAAGTGATTCCCAAAGCAGAAAAAGAAAAAGACTTGGGGATAGAATTTAGGGATAACATGTCTCCAGAAAGCCACGTAAATAAGATAGTGAGAGAATCACTGGCATTATTGGCAAATATTAGGATGTCTTTCAATTATCTTAATGAAAACACCATGAAACAAATAATAACGGCAATAATAAGACCCAGGATGGAATATGCATCTGTAGTGTGGTCCCCTCACTTGAAGAAACATATCCACAAAATTGAGAGGGTACAGAGAGCAGCTACGAGGATGATCCCAGGTTTGGAAAATTTGGAGTACCAAGAGAGGCTCGAGAGATTGAATCTACCTACACTGGAACAGAGAAGGAAACGAGGACAGCAAATTCAGATATATAAATGTGTTAGAGGTATTGACAAAATCGACCAAGAAAACTTCATAGAGAGGGATGGAGGTGAGAGGACAAGAGGTCACAGCTACAAACTAAAAGTGCTAAATAGTAAATCTGATCTGAAAAGTAAAAGATTTCCTACCAACTCGATTAGTGGGTGGAACAAATTGCCAGCCGAAGTAGTGTCTGCACCATCAGTGCATAGTTTCAAAGCACGGTATGACAAACATATCTTAGGAGGCGGGAATTAACGAGCATGCTCACTCCCGCAAATACAACTAGTGTAAGTACAACTAGTGTAAGTACACACACACCCAAAATCCTAGGAGTAACATACGACACCCTAATGACATTCAAACAGCACACCACAAACACGAAAAAGAAACTGACACCCAGACTTAACGCCCTCAGATCACTTGCCCACACAAAATTTGGACACAACAAAGAAACCACCACCACAGTCTACAAACAATACATAAGATCAGTTATGGAATATGCAAGCCCGGCCTGGGCTTCTAACCTAGCTGAAACACACCATAAGACCTTACAGACTATTCAAAATAAAGCCCTGAAAATCATCACAGGATGCATAGCTACTACACCCACAGATCACCTACATCAAGAAACCATAGTCCTCAAAGTCAAAGATCATCTAGACATGAGAGGCACTCAATTCCTGGCAGCAACCTCCACGAATCAACACCACCCACTACACTACATGGCAACACACCCACAGACACAAGAAATATCAAAACAACACCCAGCACACGCTATCACACACAAATACTGTCTTCTCTCCCTCCTTGCCCACCCCAAACCAACTTCCGGAAGCACATCCATACTCATATCACTCGCCGTTCCATCCACTCACTCATAGACAACACGCAGCTGCAAGCACGACCTCCCGAAATCCATCCTTCTGAATCCTCCCTTCCTCGCGAGGACAGAGTCCACCTGGCTAGGCTGAGATGCGGGCACCATCCAGCTCTTCTGAGCTATCAGAAGAGACTGGATGACTCCGTCGTCGACACCTGCCCGGGTTGTAACACAGCACCCCATACCATTAAACACATCATAGAAGACTGCATTTCACACAACCGCTTACGCCAACAACACAAATTTTACAACTCTTTGAGAGCTCTGTGGGAAAGCCCGACTTAAGTTAAAGTTTAAACATAACGATTGTAAACGATTGTAAACGAGTGGCACTCCCCCACCCCCCCCCTCTCCCTCTCTCTCTCTCTCTCTCTCTCTCTCTCTCTCTCTCTCTCTCTCTCCCCCATGTAAGGGTGGGTGGAAAAACAAAAACAAAAAAATGTTTACCAGAGACAACTGTACGAGTTGTAAGATGAATATACACATGCATAAAGGCACCGCATGTCGGATATGCAAGCAACCATACCACTGGATTTGCATAGGATTGACACCAGTAAATGAGGCGTACAATACAAGAGGGAAGAACCTCCATTTCTGCGATAGTTGTTTCGATATCACATGGCAAGTCATACAGACTGTAGAAAATACAGAAGTACAAGATAGACTGAAATATAGCCAAGACATAGCTACCTTTCACAGAAAATGGGGAACTATTGGGGCCTCAGGGCCCATACTAATATCACAACCCACACACGCACACCTTCCCATGAAAATGCCCACATTGCCTCCTGCACATCAACACACATCGCCTGCCGAACAACAACCTTTCGCACCCTACATATCCACAAACCCTGCCGCACATCTCCCCACACCTCCCCAGACCCAGAAAACACCCACATTAATCCCATCTATGGCCATTGACCACCCTACTGCTGTTGATCAAATACATTTGCAGGATGAACGTAGGATGCAACAAGCCCCCATATCAGGCTCCCCTTCCACATCGTCTCCCCCCTCACCACTGCCACCTGCCTACAACCGACCCGTAACTCCACCCCCCTGCAGGCCTCACCCACCCATACACCAAGCCCACTATCACCCACAACCACACTTAGCTCACCACATAACCCCTTGCAGCCCCAGCCACACCTACTGGGGTTGTCTACACCAGTGTGCAGATATTATCTGGAAAGAAGGTGCTACTTTGGTCAAAAGGGCAAATATAATGGGAATGCATGTAGATTTGCTCATCCCAAAATTTGCAACAACATAACCAGTCATGGAAAATGTAGATTTGGTGAAACCTGCAAATACCACCACCCATCCCTTTGCAAGACATCACTTGAGAACAAGACCTGCTACAATATGAAATGCCCAGCTTTTCATATTAAAGGGACTTGGAGATATGCTAGACCTAACACGAATGGTAGCCCAAAAAACTCTCTAGCTATGCGAGGACGAGACAGAGGAAAAAGGCAAGGAGGGAAAGGGCAGATGAAGATGAAGAGACTGAGGGAGATGGAAGAGCACATAGAACACCTCGAGCACCTCCTGGCCTCCCAAGAGTGGCCAATACATCCCGAAGACTATTAGGTACACATAGTACTCCAAACAATCCCTCCCCAATCTTGTTTGCAAATATCCAAGGCCTAAAAAATAGAACCACGAACAAAGTACCATTTATTAGGGGCCTTCTAGAAGAAGGAAACGCTATATTTGCGGCTCTCACAGAAACTCACATTAAAGATCAGGAAGATAGTGAGGTATGGATTCCTGGTTACAACCTACATAGGGCGGACAGAACGCATAGATCACATGGAGGTGTAGCCTTGTACATACATGACTCACTGATATGTACTGAATTCCTAAATAACAGTAATGAAGTGGTGGAAATACTTGGAGTTAAAATGGAATCCCTAAATTTAGCAGTTATTGTTACATACAGGCCTCCAGACTCATCCCGAGAAGAATTCAAAACCCAGCTCAACAAAATAAAATCAGAAGTGGAAACCCTGGGGAACCCAACACCAAATATTATATGGCTAGGAGACTTTAACCTACCAAACATTAAATGGAGACAACTAGAAAACCAGTTAGTGGCAAATAACACCGGAGAAGCAAATACTAATACGAGAGAGCTTTTTGAACTTAGTGATTTTTTTAGTCTTACCCAACATATTGCTGAACCCACACAGGAAAACAGTATCTTAGACCTGGTCTTCACTAACAACGACTCTCTAGTACACAGCATTAACATATCGGACACAACATACTCAGATCATAAATTAATTGAGATCAAAACAACCTTAGAAAGTGTACAGACAACCTCAGAATCGAGAAAAAAACCGGCCCCTTCAGTAAATTTAACTTCAATAACAAAAACATTAGGTGGGAAGAGGTAAATCAAGAAATGGAGGAAATAGACTGGGAAGATTTAATGGATAACCTGACACCAGCAGAATGTCTAGTCTTAATAACAGAAACCATGACCCAAATCTGTAGCCACCATATACCTGCAAGACAAACAAAACGAAGAAGAAGCAAACAAGATCGGGAAAGGAGGAGGCTGTACAGAAGAAGAAAATTACTCACACAAAGATGCACACATCAAAATCTACAGGATAGGCAAAAGGTCGAAATAGATAGAGAAATTGTGGAAATTGAACAAAGGCTAAGAATATCATATGAACTAGAACATATGGAAGAGGAGAGGAAAGCTATTGCAGGTATAAAGGAAAATTCCAAATACTTCTTTTCATACGCCAAACAAAAGGCTAAAACAACATCAAACATCGGCCCACTGAGCAAAGGGGACGGCTCTTTCACAGGGGACAAAAAGGAAATGAGCGAACTCTTAACCCGGCAAGCGCGATAGGCCTCACGGAAGGCTTCCTATAGGGAACGCGATAGGCCTCACGGAAGCAAGACCATAAAAAAAGCCTTCCATAAAAAAAAAGGGCCTATCAAAACAAAGGAATTTGTCTCTAGGTGAGATAATTCCCCTCCAGTACTCATCCATGTAAATCTCACCCATCCCCCTCCCCTCCTTCCCCACCTTATTCCCCCCTCCCTCCCCTCCTCAATTATCACCTATTTTTCCTCTTATTATCATCATTTATCGGTTATTTTTCTCTCCCGCGATAATGTAGCACAAGTGGGTTGCAGAAAAGATCGTTATGCAACACCCAGACACCGGCCCACACCGCCCCGCTCGTCTCAGTTACCTCACAGACAGCGAGAGAGGAGGGTTGCCTGTGGCTCTCTCTCGCCTGAGATTATGACCGGGTGGCCAATATCTTCGTTTTTCACCACCCAAATGCTTTTCCCACTTATTTTAGCACTCTTGAAGTTTCATATATACATCATATATGTAAAATAAAAGCATACCGAAAACAAATAATGCTCTATATTGTAAATATAACGAATTCTGTCAGAATCCAAGGCTAGAAATGCACAAATAACTACCCTAGCCCCTAGGTCTATTTAGCGCTTGTCAGGTTAAGCAGGCAGTATGAAATGGCATTCAGTGAGCCTGATGAAACAAAAGTCATCAGAGACCAAAATATATTTTTCATGGAAACCTCCCCCACGGAAACCCCTCAGATGCTGGATATTGATTTCGGTCCAAAAGACATAGAAGAGGCCATTTCCAACATGCCATCCCACTCGGCACCAGGCCCGGACTCATGGAATTCGATCCTAATGAAAAAATGTAAGGAAAACCTCTCAAAACCCCTGGCTATAATGTGGAGGAGTCTAGACACTGGTGACATACCAGATAGCTTGAAAAATGCAATAATTGCCCCACTGCATAAAGGAGGGAGTAAAGCACTACCAAAAAACTACCGCCCGGTAGCTCTAACCTCTCACATCATTAAAGTTTACGAGCGAGTCCTGCGTAGCAAAATTTCAACATTCATGGAGACAAATGAACTACACAACACCGGTCAACATGGGTTCAGAGCGGGAAGATCATGTCTCTCACAACTTTTGGAACACTATGACAAAATTCTTAAAGCGCTAGAAGAAAAGAAAAACGTGGATGTCATTTACACCGATTTTGCTAAGGCATTTGATAAATGTGACCATGGTATAATAGCCCACAAACTGAAAGCAAAAGGTATAACTGGGAAAATCGGACGGTGGATATACAATTTCCTCGTAAACCGAAAACAATCGGTAGCAGTAAACCAAGTCACTTCTGAGCCTTCGGATGTCAAAAGCTCAGTGCCCCAAGGAACAGTGCTAGCGCCCCTTCTGTTCCTCCTACTAATTTGCGACATAGATACCAACACCAGACACAGTACGGTGTCGTCTTTTGCTGATGACACAAAATTAAGCAAGATAGTAAACACACAAGAGGACACGGGCCGACTGCAGGAAGACATGAATGTAGTGTTCCAGTGGACCAGGGAAAACAACATGCAATTTAATGAGGAAAAATTCCAATTAATACGGTACAGAGATAATAATGGTGTTAAAGAAACTACAAATTACTTAACAGAATCTAACCACATAATAGAACGGAAAGACAGTGTGAAAGACCTTGGGGTATTAATGTCTGAAAATATGGGTTTCAAAGTACATAACCAGGTCAAAGTGGCGGCTGCGAAACGTCTAACGGGTTGGATTCTGCGTACTTTTAAAACACGCGGTGAATTGCCTATGATAACGCTCTTCAAATCTCTAGTGCTACCGCGGCTTGAATACTGTAGCGTATTAACATCCCCATACAAAGCAGGTGAAATAAATGACGTAGAGAGTATACAAAGAAATTTCACTTCGCATATAAGTTCGATAAAACATCTACACTATTGGGAGCGTTTTTTTTTTTTTTTTTTTTTTTTTTTTTTTCTATATTCCAACTACTCCCTCTCGGGCATAGGCTGAGAGCCTGTACATTCCACCGCTCAACACGGTGAAGCCCGTGAGGTCTTGTTCCAGTCTGGGGAGTGAGACATGTAAAGCATCCATCATGGCTCGAAGCAGCTCCATCTCTGAAGCGGCTGGTTGCTTCGCTCAAGTGCTTCACCGTCTCACCCTCCAGACTCAGACCCTCACTCTCAGAATGCCACCTATTGAGCAGTGAACTCACTAGGCATTGTCCCCCTGTAACATATTTTGAATATGGAAATATTCATACAGTGTTATTTAATCAGGGAACAATGAGGGTATTTCTTTGGCATTTCGGTGGGCTTTGTGGTAATGCACTGATACTAGGTACAGCACAAATTCAATCCCAATAATATCTTCCCATTGACATATCGGGATTTGAACCCGGGTCCATTGGATTACCAATCCAGTGGCATGACCACTCCACCACACCTCCCCTAAGAGCACTGAATCTGTTTAAGAGCACTGAATCTGTACTTCTAAGTACTTTCCACAAACCTTCTCTATCCACTCTGTCATAGGCCTTCTCCAAGTTGCCTTTATGGACTTGGAGAAGGCCTATGACAGAGTGGATAGAGAAGGTTTGTGGAAAGTACTTAGAATATACGGAGTAGAGGGCAAGTTGCTGAAAGCAGTGAAGAGCATGTATGAGGGTGCAAAGGCGGCAGTACGTGTGGAGAGTGAGCAGAGCGAGTTCTTTGACCTGAATGTTGGTTTGAAACAGGGGTGTGTGATGTCCCCGTGGTTGTTTACTGTATATATGGATGGAGTTATGAAAGAAATACTATCAAGAGCCGTGGATGTTGGTGTATCGCTGAAAAGGGAGGGAATTGAGTGGAAGCTACCTATACTGCTGTTTGCGGATGATACAGTTCTGATGAGTGATAATGAATGGGAGTTGCAGGGTCTGGTAAATGAGTTTGGAACAGTGTGCGAAAAAACGGAATTTGAAGGTAAATACGGGGAAGAGCAAGGTTATGGTCTTCGAAAGGGGTGAAGTCACAGAGTGTGAGGTGAAGCTGAACGGTCAGGCTATGGAGATCGTCAACTCTTTTAAGTATCTGGGCAGTGTGTTGAGTAAAGATGGGACTATGGATGAAGAGGTGCGGGAGAGGGTACAACAGGGGAAGAGGGTTGTAGGAACGCTAAAAGCAGTAACAAGAAATAGGGTGGTCAGTATGGAAGTGAAGAAGTCCTTGCATGACAGTGTGGTAATCCCGACACTGACTTACGGAAGCGAAGCATGGACGTTGGTTGAGAGACTCAGACCAAGAGTGAGAGCAGTGGAAATGAATTACTTAAGGAGTGCATGCGGAGTTACATGGAGGGATAGACAGACTAATGAGGAAGTAAGAAGGAGGTGTGGTGTGGAGGTAGATGTGCTGGAAAGTGTGAAAAGGAACAACTTGAGATGGTTCGGCCATATGGAACGTATGGAAAGCGAGAGAATGACTAAGAGGGTGTACGAGAGCGAGGTGGAGGGACAGAGGGGGAGAGGTAGACCGAATATGAGGTGGAAGGATGGAGTGAGGAACTACATGAACGAAGGCGGTGCTGGTTGGGGGGAGGGGCGTCAACTGACTGGGGACAGAGGTGCATGGGGGCGGTTCGTTCGTGGCCACCCCTTCGGAGATCACGGCGTCAGGCAATAGATAGATAGATAGAATCTGTACTCACTGGAACGTAGAAGAGAACGTTACCTAATAATATACACGTGGAAAATCGCAGAGGGTTTAGTACCAAACCTACATACTCCGATAAATGCACTGAACTATCTAACTCTAGCTCTTCCCAAGCTTTCTGGCATCTACCAAAAAACCTCTCCAACAATTTCTCTTCCTCGTCTTTTCCTCCCCTTTCCCACTCTGATGGCACAACCATCACTTCTTCCTCTGACAAAGCTAAACTCTTCGCTCAAACTTTTGCTAGAAACTCCACCTTGGATGATTCCGGTGCTATTCCTCCCTCTCCGCCCTCCTCTCTCTTACTTATGCCTAATATCCTAATCTCTTCTAAAGATGTACTTTCTACCCTCTCTGGGCTTAACACTAATAAGGCGTACGGTCCGGACGGAGTTCCTCCTGTTGTTCTCAAAAACTGTGCTTCCGTGCTGACTCCCTGCCTAGGCAAACTCTTTCGTCTCTGTCTATCCTCTAACGTCTTCCCTTCATGCTGGAAGTTTGCTCACATTCAACCTGTCCCAAAGAAGGGTGACCGCTCTCAACCCTCCAACTATCGTCCAATTGCTCTTATCTCTTGTCTTTCTAAAGTTTTTGAAACTATTCTTGCTTCCAAATTTCTTAAGCATTTCTCTTCTCATAATCTGCTCTCAGATCGCCAGTATGGCTTCCTTAACCCCTCCACCCCGGAAGGGCTCTTGAACGCCCATAACAACCTCGGCCCGCGCAACCCGGAAGGGCTCTTGAACGCCCATTGCTTGCATGCGTGCTTTCGAATGCCGCACGTACATTTTTGGTATCATGGGACGGTAGGTGGCGCCACCAGGCGTAAACGACGCCACAGCAACAGTATCTACCCCGACGCCATCATGGACAGTACGCCAAATAGTGATTCCGCTGTGTCCGATACCGTGCTTCCTACGACGCCCTTGCTAGTTCGTCGCGCCTTACCCCGACGCCATCGCCTAAATGTGTTATCTCCCGGAGGTACTGAGACGACATTGAGACTTTATGAGCGAGCTGATGCCAAGCATAATGTTGATGATGAAGTCAGTGACGACTCCAGTAATTATAAGTCGAGTGATTATGGCCATGAGAGTGACAAAGAAGAGCAATTCCTGGGATTTGCGAGAGAACATGACAGTGATGAGAGTGATGAAGGTGATGTACCAGTTGTTGAGGAAGCTGGTTTACCTAAAGACAGTGAACTTGAGAGAGTGAGTGAGTGGGAGAGTTCAAGGTCACTCACCAAATTTCGCATAAGTGACACGACTCCAAGCCCTTCCCCAGGTAAATCGCCTTTCAAGCTACACTTGTATAAGCAGAAAATACTTGAGAAGGCGGCCGCGGCAGCTAGGGAACAAGCAAAAATACTTGGTGAGGATGAGGCTGTGAGTGAGGGTCAGCGTGGTGACCCTTCTCGTCCGCCATTGTCTCCCTTATCTACCCACGCCACCCAAGATGACCCGGATGCCCCGCATTCTTCCCCACCACCCCCACCATTGCCAAGGGTTGAGGACCCCCCCCTTTCGGCCTATTTGCCTCCTAGGTCCCCCGACAGGAGACATACTGCTGCCGAAAAGGGGAAAGGTAGGAAATATACCAAAAAAATTAAGAAAAGTAAGAGAGTTTTGTTCGAGGCTCCCGCGGCGTCCACCCCGGCCGGCCCCAGCCATACGTCCCCGCAACTTTCCCCACGGTCCTCCCCACCTCTCCCGCCTTCAACATGTCTTCCTGAAGAAGTCTTTGAGCTCGCATCACCAATACCTGGGCCTAGTGACAGTGAAACATTGCTTTCTGTCACTCGTCGCAGGCCAAGGAGCCCAGGACCTCGGGGGGACACAGCCTCACCTGCCACTCCTTCCCCACCTCGCCCACCCGCACGCCGCCCACGCATCACTGGTTCCCGCCAGATTATGTGGGGGCCACTGATGATGAAGGGCACCTCTCTGAAGACTCTGGCCATGATTACATAGGTCCACCGTCAGGGCAAGATGACCACTCTGACGATGACTATATGGACATCGACGACCCTCGATCCATCCGCTTGGCCCGGCGTCGTGCTGCCCGTCGTGCTGCCCGCCGCCCTGGCCGCCGCCCTGGCCGCCCTAGGGCGCGCGCCTCCCGAGTTGGCCGTGGGCGTGCTGGGCCACCAGCTGGAGCTCCTCGTCAGTGTAGACAAGACCCATTCTACGTTTTTCAGTGGCAAGACGTAGTTGATGAGGATGGATACAACCCTGATGTGCCAGCTTTTGATGAGGTACTGGAGGGTTCAGGCATTACCCCCAATTTTCCTGCAGGCCCCAATGCTCCACCACACAAACTATTTGAGGCCTTCTTTGATGAGGAGGTGGTAGGCTATGTTGTCAAAGAGACAAATAAGCAGCACCAATTCCAGGTCCACTTTTTGGGCAAGGTGACCAAGGGCCACATGAGGCAGTGGACCCCAGTGACTCATAAAGAGTTCATGGTGTTCCTGGCACTCACCATGCTAATGCCTCATATCAAGAAGCATAGGTTGCCTGACTATTGGATCACCAATGATCTCATATCCACCCCTGCCTTCGGGAAATATATGTCTCGCGACCGGTACCTTGATATCCTCGCAGCGCTCCATCTTGTCACCAACACCGACGTCCACCTCGGTGACAAGCTGTGGAAGATTAGGACGTTGTATGAGATGATGCGAGAACGCTTCACCTCCTACTTCAAGCCCTTCCGCAAGGTCGTCATTGACGAGTCTCTTGTGCTGTTCCGGGGAAAACTCAGCTTCCGGCAGTACATCCCCTCAAAAAGACATCGCTTTGGCATAAAATTCTTTGTGCTGTGCGACTGCCAAACTGGCTATGTCCTGGACTCCCTGGTCTACAGCGGGAAGGAAGGGGACTTGCTTGTGGACCCCCTCATTGGCTTTGGCGGAGCAGTGGTGCAAGCCATGATGGACCGCTACTTTCACAAGAATCATGTCCTCTACACGGACAATTATTACACGTCCCCCACTCTCTCACAGTACCTGCATGAGCGCAAGACGGGGACTGTAGGCACAGTACGAGGGAAAAGGAAGGGCATGCCACCTTTCCCTCCAAAGACCAAAAAAGGTGATGTGTTCAAGAAGAAGTCGGGGCCCATTCTGGCTATCCACTGGCACGACCAGCGGAAGGTCAACCTCCTCACCACCATCCACAAGGGGGAAATGGTGGAGACTGGCAAGGTGGATCGCCGCACCCAGGCCAGGGTGACCAAGCCCGATGCTGTCCTGGACTACAACATCAACATGAGGCTGGTGGACAAGTCCGACATGCAGATAGGCTTCATTGACTGCCTGCGTACCTCGTGTAGATGGTACAAAAAGTTCTTTCTGCATATGGTGGACATGTCAGTTCTGAATGCCTACAATATATACAAGCTTCGGAATGTGAACACACCCATGAAGTTCAATAGCCTGCGGAGGTTCCAAAAGCAGGTGTTGACGGAGCTCCTGGAGAAGTATGCTACGCCACAGAGGGCAGTGGCACATCCTGGGCCCGCCGTTATTGACCGCTTGCAGTGTGCTCAATACTTGATTAGGCACAGGCTTGGTTCCCTGCCTCAGAATGAATCAGGAAGAACACAGCAGAAGCGGTGCCATGTCTGCTACAACAGCAGGGTGAGGCCGAGGCCAGGTAAAAAGTCAACCATGGAGTGTGTGGAGTGCAAGGTGGCACTCTGTGCTTTAGAGTGCTTCTTTGATTACCACTCCAAGCTGGAGTTCTAATAATCATACTGAAATTGCCAAATAAAATGACAATATGTACACTATAATTATATATAGGCAAAAAGTGAAAGAAAACCAATTTATTGTAATACAAAAGTCATGTATTATGAGAAAATTGATACAAATACAATTACACCATAATAATATGTGAAAGTGACACATATGTATATACCAAGTGACATTCATATGATTAGAACCTATATAAATATATAAATCAGTGAAAAAAGACAATAAATTGTATATAAAACGTTTACAAATCATATAACTAAGTGAAAGTGACACAAGACCTAATATTTGATGGCCAAAGTATAATAAACACCTGTGATAACGAATAATCAGTGCCTAATACAACAATAACCTACCTCAATTACTAATAAAATGTACGGTATCAAGTGAAAATGAGCATTATCAGTGACAGTGACACTCTCTAAAGCATATTTGTCAAAGTGAAAGTGACACAAGACCTAATATTTGATGGCCAAAGTATAATAAACACCTGTGATAATGAATAATCAGTGCCTAATACAACAATAACCTACCTCAATTACTAATAAAATGTACGGTATCGAGTGAAAATGAGCATTATCAGTGACAGTGACACTCTCTAAAGCATATTTGTCAAAGTGAAAGTGACACAAGACCTAATATTTGATGGCCAAAGTATAATAAACACCTGTGATAACGAATAATCAGTGCCTAATACAACAATAACCTACCTCAATTACTAATAAAATGTACGGTATCGAGTGAAAATGAGCATTATCAGTGACAGTGACACTCTAAAGCATATTTATCAAAGTGAAAGTGACACGACACAATACTTGATGACCAAAGAATAATAAACACCTGTAATAACGAATAATCAGTGCCTAATACAACAATAACCTACCTCAATTACTAATAAAATGTACGGTATCGAGTGAAAATTAGCAATATCAGTGACAGTGATACCCTAATAAACATATTTTATATAATTGGCCTCAAAATAACTAGAAAAATATCAAATAAACATCACATTCTCAATATCAAACACTAAAATCGTCTAAGGGAGATAAATATTTTGGCGCGACGAGCGGCTAGGTGCGTCGTAGCCATGGCCGGGGCGACGCATCCGAACGCGGGAAGAATTTGCCGCCGAAAAGCACTCGTCTTCCCGCGCTCACCATTATGCAACCAGAGGGGCTAGAGACCTCTACTCAACGCCATTCGACAGAGGAAGGTTTGTGGAACATTATTCTTTTTTATTCACAACATTACATGCCATATTCATTGACTTACAGAGTAGTTAACATAGCCCAAAGATCGTCAAAACACCCGGTACCGCAGCACAGTCGCAAGCTATAGCCCCCGGGGCTGGAGGGTTAAGGGTCGCTCTACTGGTGATCTTCTTTCATATCTTACTAACTCTTGGTCATCCTCCTTTCGGGACTTCGGTGAGACTTTTTCTATTGCACTAGACATATCGAAAGCCTTCGATAGAGTCTGGCATAAATCTTTAATTTCTAAACTACCCTCCTTCGGTTTCTATCCCTCCATCTGTGCCTTTGTCTCTAATTTCCTTTCCGGCCGTTCCATAGCTGCGGTTGTGGACGGCCATTGTTCACTTCCTCACCCTATAAACTCCGGTGTTCCTCAGGGCTCTGTCCTATCTCCTATTCTCTTTCTAATTTTTATAAATGATCTCCTTAACTGTACCTTAATTCCCATCCATTCATACGCAGACGACTCAACCTTACACTACTCCATTAGTTTTTCAGAACGCCCCAGCCAGCAATCCCTCAACGACAAACGTAATGAAGCCATAGAACTCTTAAATTCTGATCTAAATACTATTTCCAATTGGGGCAGAGAAAACCTTGTTAACTTTAATGCTTCCAAAACCCAATTTCTCCATCTATCTACCCGTCAGGATCTCCCAGCGGACTATCCCTTATTCTTCAACAATACAAAAATCAACCCTTCATCTTCTCTCAATATTCTTGGTGTCTCTTTTTCTTCTGCTCTCATTTGGAAGGACCATATTACCAGTCTTGCTAAGGCAGCCTCCCAGAAGCTGGGTGTGCTCAACCGCCTTAGGGGGTTCTTTTCCCTGCACAGCTTCTTGCTCTGTACAGGGGCATAGTGCGCCCTTGTATTGAGTATTGTTCACATGTGTGGGGAGGTTCCTCTCACACCGCTCTCCTAGACAAAGTTGAAAGGAAGGCCTTTCGTATCATTAACTCCCGTCCACTCACCAACTCTCTGCAATCTCTCTCTCTCCGCCGCAATGTTGCATCTCTCTCGCTCTTCTATCAGTGTTCCTCAGAGCTATCCCAGTGCATACCACCTCCTTTACGTAGGGCACGTGGTACCCGTCTTGCAACTCAATCCCACCCTACTCTGTGCAACTCTCCAACCCAAGAGTGAAACGTTACTCTCAAACTTTCTTCTACTCAACATCTGAGCTCTGGAACTCTCTCCCAGAATCAGTCTTTCCCTCTTCCTATGACTTAAATTGCTTCAAACTCTGTGTGTCCAGGCATTTTGGCTCGAACGTCCCTTGATTTTGGCCCTGTCACTCTTTCAACTATGGGGGAGGCACTCGCTATAGGCAGTTATGCCTTTTGCCTCCCTCAATCACATAGACAAAAAAAAAAAAAAAAAAAAAAAAAGTAATGAAATTCAGTGATAGGAGAGGCTGGGAATGCGAAATCCCCCGGATGAATAACAGGGGTGCTATGGGCTCTCTGCGAGAGGGCTGGTTATCACACAGAGGCCCACGTCTTTTCAACAAACTCCCACGGCGAGTAAGAGACATGAGGGACATCTCGTTAGACAACTTCAAGAGAGCCCTAGATGTCGAACTGCAAAAAGTGCCAGACGAGCCCATCCTCGCAAGGGAGCGAGCTGTCGCTTCAAACAGTCTACTGCACCAAATCACCACCCATAACGAGGGGCGTCGCGCTCCTTGGTGCCGCTAGAAGAGCGGCGAACACATCTAAAGGTATCTAAAGGTAAGGTAAGGTGGCCATGGCCTTCCTTAAGGACTCGGGGCTGTTCGGCCAGGCAGCTTAGGGAACAACAAAAAAGATGGGGCTAGGCCTATTATGACATTTTCGGCCAGATCACCCGGATCCTAGTGCTGTCATTTAGAAGGCGAGCCCGGGCAAGAAGGGTTAAAGCTGGTGAAGAGGTATACACGAAATAATTAGGAGTATAAACACTTGGAATAGCTTTGATGGAGACATCTAGAATAGCTCCTGAAACATCCTTAGTTTCCGGTGCTCATTTACTTGTATTTGCCAATCAGTTGGCAACGGAAGCTCACCCGAGATTGTTTGTTGCGCAATTGAGGGATTCTGAGCTGTAATATAAACCCATGACAAGTCCGGACCGTACAGCAACGGCATAGGCCCTTTCTTAATGGGGGTTTTATCAAATGGTGGAGGAACTGTCTGTTATTATTATTATTATTATTATTATTATTATTATTATTATTATATGAGATGCCGAAGTCTCCAACCAGGGTGCAGAAACACCATCAAGATGAATCCACACAAAACACCCGGAGACACTGGAGAGAGACTACGGCAACTTAGGAAAAAATAAAAACATATACTGTATACTGTACATACACACATATTAAACACAGATAACATATTATGCAGTGGAGGATATCAAGTATAAATATAATACAATAAAATAGAATAAAATAAGTTTAAAAATCAGAATTAATGCTGCAAAAAAGCATTAACTCTAGACTTAAAAATGGAGATATGAGCTGAATTGACTAGCTCATTTGGCAACTTATTCCACAAGTCAACCATGGCCGGCACAAAACACCGTGAAAACTGTGTAGTAGTCCGTTAAATCGAGTGTCGACTGTATCAAAAGACTTGATAACTGTGGCGTCACAAGCAAATGTTTTATTTGTTAGTAGTCTTGGAAAATCCAACGTCAAGGCTATTAACCTAATTGCAATGACGACTTGTCTATTTTGACTGCTATGTCGTCATTCCAACCGCGGTTAAAAAGAAAACGTCTAGAGTCTACTCCTTATCTTGCTCTAGGAGACATTGTACATTAACCAAAACTACCACCGAAGGTGAAAAAAGCATAGAAGAGAAGAAAAAGGGGTTTACCTTAGTTACCGCTTAAGGCCCATCCCGTGTTCCGTCATGTGCAGATCCCTGTCGAACGTGCGCATGAGCGACCCTCTCTTGTCATATTTTTTTCACGCGTCTCCATGTTGAGTCCGCTTTTGTTGTGCTCCTTCAATTCACCCTGTTTTAGGTTCGTTTCAGCTTATCTGGCCTTCTTTTTTGTTAGACAGATGTTACGTGATCTAGGGCACACGTAAATGGGCTCCTAATTGTGTATAATGGAGACGCGTGTGGAAATAGCCTACCGAAGGTACGGGGGCGCCTGGCGTTCCTCGTATATGTTTTTCATTCTTTCTCTTTTCATATTCTTTATTCCTGTTAGTCTGGGCATAGTTTAGCTTTTAGCTTAATTTAGCCTAGCTCGTTTTCTCATTCGGGAATTGCTATGCCCCAATGAGTTTTCATTTTTTCATAGCCTAAGGTGTACCGTTGGTAAACAATCTGAGATTTCGTTGGTGACGGTGCTGTTTGTAGAGTTTGTGTCGGCCGCATTATTAGCATTATTCCCGAGTCCCCCCTTTCGAGCCTTCACTGTGTCTCAAGGGCCTGGGCGACAGGTGGTTCGTGATAATCCAGGGGTACCCCACGGGGGCCCCTCCTTCACTCCACAGGGTTTTTCGCCCCTGACACATTCTCTGCTCTCGGCTAGGCCACCCTTTTTCTCACCAGTTTCATTTACTGGTTTTTTTTTTCTCTTCCTGTTTCACCTCCATCCTTTCATAGTCTTTTTTGACCAATCCAGGGGTACCCCATGGGGGCCCCTGTTTGTGCGAAACCACCCTCCCTGCCACTTCTCCTCATGGGCTTTGCTCTATCTCTGTGGGTTGGGTGGTTCTTGGGGGATGTGCCTCCTCTCCCCTGGTGTGTCTTCCTTGCCTCTCCCTTTACCGGTTGAGTTAGGATATTTTCAAGGAAGACACTGCTCAGCTTGATGGCCATCATCGCTTGGAGTTCATAAGGAGATGACGCATTTTTGTGGCCCATTTTTGGTATTCCCTAGACACTCCTCTCGCTTTTTCGGCGCCGGACCATCTTGGCCAGTCCCGCAAATTTGCGGGAGCTCGATTCGGTCCTCTGGGACGTTTCGGCTCCCCGCAAATTTGCGGAGATCGCTGGGGTCCCGCAATATTGCGGGAGGGTGGTGTCGGTACGGTTATGCCTCCATTGGCCCGCAAATTTGCGGTAATAGTTGGCTTTCACTATTGACCTTTTTTATGTCATCTTGTTTCCTGATACTATTTGGTGTGTGCACTTTACTGGTGTTATAGGCCCTGCATGTAAGATGTTGAGTGGTGGTTAACACTTTCTCCATCTTTGCAGGTTCTGCTAGTGCTCTTCCACCTCGCCCGCCCTACTCACCTACCTCTGTGCTCCCGGTTTAGGGTGAGTACGGATACCTGTTTGCATGTGTGTTCCTGTTTCCCCATGCTCCTTCCCTGGTTCTTCTTGGACATTCTCTCCACTTACTCCTTCGACGTGCTGCTTATGGTGTGTGTTCTTCCAGTGCAGGTAGGCTGCCTTGCTTTCGCCATGGTTGTAGCTCCCCGTGCTTGGTGAGCCACAAGTCCTTCTTGCGCCACTCGCACTGTGTGTCCTCTACGGCCTACCTCCCTGCTCTGTGTGGCCCGTGTCTGGCCCTGGTGGATGTGGTGCACCATAGCCCTGGTTCCTCGGCGGCGGCAGTGGCCTCTGCTTCCCTTCAGTCGGTGTGGGCGATAGTCTCCCGCCACTTTTGGACTGTGGGCCACCGTTCCCCGGCCTTTGTTGCCGCCCGGATCCGCGTCGCCCTGGGTATCCGACCCGACTGAAGGCCGTTCGCCTGGCCCTCTCCCCTGGGTCCCGCAGCCGGTCGTCACATCGTCGGGGGGATCCCCTGCTCCGTCCACGCTCTCGCTCGCCTCGTCGCCCGTCCTCTCCTGCCCCTCGTTGTCCTCCTGATCGCCTTGACGGCGCCCATCGCCCTCGTCATGGTTCTCGCCCTGAGGCCGGGGTTAGCGGCTCTGCCCCTGTGCTTCCTCCCCTGGCCTCTCCGGGTCGGGGCTCTACTACCTTCCGCCCGCTTCCCCTGCTCGTACGATGTCCTCTTCCTTTGTCCTCTACGCGCGCGGAGGTTCAGGCTGTAGCTGGCCCTCTGCTCCCTCCTCCTACACTGTCCAGGAGGGTCCGCCAGGATGTAGTTGCTTCTCCTCCTACTTCACCTGCTTCAGTGCCTATTCTTCCTTCATGGTCTCGTCCCACGGTGGCGGTCCCTCCCTCCTCCGCCTCGGTGTCGGGCCGCCCTGTTATCTCTGCCCCGGGGATCCTTGCTCTGTTTCCCCCCGCGGCTACTTCTGACCTCTTTTCAGCCAACGGCCATACCATGTTGAATGCACCGCTTCTCGTCCGATCAGCGAAGTTAAGCAACGTAGGGTCTGGTTCGAACTTGGATGGGTGACCGCCTGGGAACACCAGATGGTGTCTTTTCACCCGGCCAGCCTTCCCACTCCCGTCGTCCTGCTCCTCCTCCTTCTTCTCTCCCTGACCTTCCCTTACCGTCTCGCCACGGGGGTACCCCTCCTCTTGGCTCGGTGGGGTATCGCGTGGTTTCGGGATCCCCTTTCTCAGGGGCTGACGTGTCGCTGGAAGAGGGGGGTGGTGCTGTTTCCCCCTCGGGCGTTCGTGTTCAGGGACGAGTCCCTCAGCGGCGACACAACCGTGGTCGCTCGCCTTCCTTGGGCCGCAACTCTGCTGGTTCGTGTCGTGGATCTCGCTCCCGCTCGCGCTCACCCCTGCGGACCGACCATTCTTGGGGGGGGGGGGGGGGGGGGGTCGCCTCTCTCGGATCGATTGTCGGCTATGCAGGGGTGGCTTGTGTCACGCATCGACGGGCGCTTGGAGTCGATGCAAGACTACCTCTTATCGCGCTTCTTGGCGGTGACACACCCTCAGCGCCTCACCATACCTACCCCTGCTACGGTCCCCCTCCCTTCTGCAGGCCTATGCTCTGGTCAGACTTCAGCCGCCGGGACACCCTTCAGGATGTTCAGTCCCTGGCTGTGTTGACGGGACTGTCCTCCTATGGGACGGGTTTGTGCGACGACGGTACGCCTGGCTTAGCCATCTTGCTCGATCACCCTCTCCCGTTGGGGGCCTGGTTTGCTGAGGCCTTCGTCTTCGCCGGCCGTTCCGTCGCCGGCTCTCCTTCAGTCCCTCCCCCGGAGTCATCACTGCTTTTGCCTCCTCTTGTGTCGGTCGGCGGGTTGGACGGCGCGTTCTGGTCCTGGTTCAGCGCGCCCGTTCTTGAACTTTGTTCTATTGCTACCCCGTTCTGTCCTCTGTCGACAGGGTTTTTCACTTGCGGCGGTGGGTGCCGAACTTCTTCTCTTGTCTTTTGGTTCCCTCCAGACTTCTGTTCACCACCTGCGGCTTCTCGCGGCGTCTGCACCAGACGATCTTCGCGAGGGTTTGGGCCCCCTTCGGCTCGCGGTGTCTTTGGTTCCCGAGCTGAAGGCGGTTTTGTGCGTGGCACCTCGGCAACGCCGGACGGTACGGTCCTCGTTCAACCGAACAGCCCCCTTGGATATTCGTCAGGGTTTGTTGTACTCTGCGCTCTCTCCGTCGGGGCTTTTTTGCGCGGGATGCTTGGGTCCGCTACGCTTCTCTATCGGCGGACCCTGCTTACGACACGCAACGACGCGCTGTGTCGCGAGCGGGGTCTTCTCAGTCCCGTCCTTCTGCCGGTCCTCTTCGGGGTGCTGCTGCAAGTGCTTCCGCCATGCACGGGCGCAGGACAGGGACGTTACAGGCCAGTGCGTCAGTTCCGCCTCGCCCTTCTGTTCTTGCCCCCTTTTCATCCCCGCCGTGTCGGGGCTGGCCGGCCTTCCACTTCCGGCCGCCCTTCGCCGGGGTCGGCCCCGCGACGGCCAGGGGTTGGGGTGGCCCGCCCTTTTTGACGAAATTGGGGGGGGGGGGGTAGAGGAGGTCAACGTGGCGCTCATGCCCGCACGGACCGTACCGGGGGTACCTCCACGTCAAAACAATGTGTAGGTTCTCTGGGTCGGTCTCCTTGTTCTCCTTCTCGCCTGGCCGCCCGGGTCGCTCCCCTCCTCACGGGAGATCCCACGGGTTGTTTTCGCCCTTGCGCCCCTCGGTGGCCGCGAGGGACGTTGGGGGCGGCGGATTGCGCGGAGGGGTCTCACCTGGAGGTGGACGTCCAGACCCCCACTCCGCTCTTGTCACCGACGCCGGCCCATCTCTTCAGAGGTGGCCCACGTGTTCACATCCATGCACGAGCAGGGTATCGTCGAGGGAGTTGACCGCCGGTCACCCGGTTTTCCTCTCCCGTGTATTTCGGGTACCGGAGTAGAACTGCGACGCGATGCGCCCGGTGGTGGCTATGTTGGCCCTCACCGGGCGCATCGTGCACACACGGTTTCGGATGCTGCCAGTACCCCTGGTGCGCCTGGCCCTGCGCCCTCTGTCGTGGGTAGTGTCGCTGGCCCTCCAGGCTGCATCTTGGCTCGTTCCTCTCCATCCTCGATTCCAGCGATTCTTGGCCGTTCGGACTTCCGATCGTGTGTTCCTGTTCGCCGGCCTTCCCTTCGGTCTCCACATCGTGCCGCGGATCTTCTCTGAACTGGTGGGACAGGCTCTGGGTCCTCTCCTCAGGAGCGGGCTCCAGCTCCTGTTTTCCTTGGCCGATTGGTTGATAGTTTCCGAAGCCCTCGGACTGTGCGTACGCGACGCCCTCACAGTCGTTCGCCACGTCGCACAGTTGTGGCAGACAGCTTGTCACCTGAACAGCATATAAATAAAATAACTGGTGAAACCTATGCAGTGTTGACTAACATGAGAATAGCTCTGAATTATTTAGATGAAGAGATGTTAGCAAAAATAATAGGGACAATAATACGACCAAGACTGGAGTATGCAGCAGTGGTGTGGTCTCCACACCTTATAAAACATAATAAAAAACTGGAAAGAGTTCAGAGAGTTGCCACTAAGATGATAGCTAGCCTTAGAGACCTACCTTATGAGGAGAGATTGGAGAGGCTAAAGCTGCCAACGCTGAGGGAGAGGAGAGAGAGAGGTGACATGATCATGATGTTTAAGTGTGTGAAAGGTTTTTGAGAAGATCGACAAGGGAGATTTTGTGGTGAGGGACGAGGGAAGAACCAGGGGTCATGATTGTAAGTTGAGGAAAGTTATATGTAAGTCTGATGTAAGAAAGTTCAGCTTCCCGTATAGAAGCATTGAGTGTTGGAATAAGTTGGATGGGGAGGTGGTGGGAGCAAGAAATATCCAAACTTTTAAAGCAAAATTGGATAAATGTAGAGAGAGAGACAGGACAACACGAGCTTAGGCTCAAATCCTGTATACTACAATTAGGTGAGTACAGTTAGGGTTCCCCGTCGATGTTCCCAAGTCACGCTTGACCCCGTCGCGTGTCGTGCCATGGGTCGGTCTCGCCTGGGTTTTGTCCGGCGCTCCGGTGACCCAGGGTCTGCCGGACGCGGTGGTGACCCAGGGTCTGCCGGACGCGGTGCACCTTCGGCGGAAGGTCTTCGCCGTGTTGCACTCGGTCTCCCTCCCGGGGTGGCTCTGGGACTCGTTAGTGGGTTCGCTGCATTGGGCCGCTCTGCCCATTCCCTTAGGGAGCCTCAGGCTATGCCGCCTCCTCCTCATGGGCACCGAGGTGTTTCCGTTGACCCCTATGGATCGGTTCCTGCCGCTCCCGCGTGGCATTCGCGGACACTTCGGACACTGGGTTGCTCGGGGCATGCTCTCTGCGGCTGTGCCCTGGACCGCCCCCCCGCCGACGATCTGGGTAGACACAGATGCGTCGAGCGTGGTAGGGTGAGGGTTACCCATCAAACCTGGGCCGTCACCTTCCCGGCGGATGGGTGAGACTCACGCCCCTTACCCGTCTAGGCCCTCGAACTGTTGGTTCCTTTGTTCTTCCTGAGGGCCCACGCGCTGGCCCTTCGGGGAAAGTCGGTGGCCTTCGGGATGGACACTCAGACCGCTGTCCACTGTTTCCTAAAGCGGGGCTCCTCCAGGTCATTGACTCTATTGGGGTTCTCGATGAAGATATTCTTCCTCGTGGACCGACACACCTTCTCCCTGCATGCCTCCTCCCTGCCCGGGCCTGCCACCCTGTGGGCGGACGCCCTGTCGAGAAGACAGGGCGTTCTTGTAGAATGGGCAATGCAACGGACTGTGTTCGACGACCTCGCGGCTTCCTGGGTTGTTCCGGAGGTCGCCTTGTTCGCATCGGAGGTTCCGCGCCAGTTGCCTCGGTACCTCTCCCTCCGGAGGGGGGTCCGTACGCTTTCATGGTAGACTGGAACAGGTGGCGGTCGATATACATATTTCCGCCACCAGACGCACTGTTGCTGTGCAACGTCCTCGCGAGGCTGCGGCTGTACCGCGGCAGCGTCTGGCTCCTCGCGCCTCTGTGGCCGGCACGGGCTTGGTACGCCCAGTTGACGCGGTGGTGCCCGAGTCCGGTCCCTCTACCTGTCTCCGACTTCCACTTGCGCTAGGTTGGGGCCCTGCGGACCACGTTGGCCTTCGCATCGTGGATGTTCATGAGGCCCGGTGGCTCCCAGTCCACGGCCGGGACCTGCCTGACATCCTGAAGCGTTCCTGGCCGACTTCTCCTTGGGGGACTTCCGGGTCCCGCTGGAGGTCTTTTACTAGGTGGATACGGGACACTCGCCAGACAGTTGGCTCTCCTTCCCTCGTCCTCCACTCCTTGTTTCACCTCTTCCGTACACGTCACTTTCACGTCGACGCTATACGTAACCACTTGTCTGCCGTCCGGGGGGTCTTTGAGTCCGTCGCTGGGCTGGTCGTTCCGCCGCAGGAGCTGGATTCCTTCATGACGGCTGCCTTCCGGGAACGCCCGCATCCACGCCAGGTCCCTCCACGGTGGGATCTGGGGCGGGCTCTGGACCTTCTGGCTTCACCCACGTATACACGGGCCGCTACACCGGTTCCGTTGCTCGGGCGTACACTCTTCCTTGTCGCTCTGCCCACTGGGGATCGGGTGTCTGCCCTAGCGGCATTGTCACGGCCCCGGGACTGCGTGCGATTCTCCCCGTCCTTGCATGGCGTCACGTTCGCATCCTCCCCTCATTTTGTTGCCACGAATGAGAGGGAGACCCACATTTTCCAGCCTTTCACCGTCCAGGCTTTCCAGCGTGGGCATACTCGCCATGTGTTGTGCCCGGTGTCAGCCTTGCACTCCTCTGTTGCGTCTGTGGCGCCGCCTTCGGGTACTGCTGTGTGGGTGTCTCCTCGGACAGGTGGGAGGCTCTCGCAGGTGCAGATGGGACGCCACATTTGTCGGCCCATTCGTGCCAGTAACCCCGTTTGTAGGGGTTCTGCGCACGATGTGCGATCCTTTGCTGCCTCCTTCCAGTTCCTGCAACGTCGATCCTTACCTGACATCGCCTCAGCGGTTTTGTGGTCTTCTATCAATTCCTTCCTCTCCTCCTACCTCTCCATGTCCAGTGTTCGACCCCCTCGGCCGGTGATGGCTCTCGGGGGTCGTGTTTCCTCGTGCTCTGGCGAAGATACCTGGTCTTCCCCCCTTGTCCCTCGTTCATTTCCTTTGTTTTATTTGACAAAGGGGGGGGGGGGGGGGAGTACGGGTTTGCAACACTTGATTGCAAGTTTGGGATTATGTATTGTTACAGTACATAAGTGTTTTTGCCACATTGAAAATTGTGTTTTGTTATTGTGTTCAATGTTTTTGTTGGTTTTGGAAGTAAAGGGATTTTGGGTACAGTACCTTTTTGGTTTAAGACAAGTCTATGTTTTTGCATTACTATGAATGACGGGCATGTGTTAAAACTGTTCTATTTAGCTACTCCTCAGTTTTTCACTCTTTTATTAAACTCTCTTGTTTAAATTGTGTCTTTGTCATTCATAATTTTGTTTTATGCATTGTTTTTTTTTGATATGTTGGACTTGGATGTCCTCCTCCTATTTGTTATGCAGCCTTGACGTTGGATTTGCCAAGACTACTAACAAATTGGGAGGTTTGACGTACTGTACCTCCCAACCTACCAAATAGGAAAACCTACTATTTGGTAGTAGTCTTGGAAAATCCAACGTACATAATACCCTCCTTCACGCCGGACCCCTGCCCATCCGTGTTCTTCTGCTGACGTGAGATGTGATGACAAGAGAGGGTCGCTCATGCGCACGTTCGACAGGGATCTGCACATGACGGAACACGGGATGGGCCTTAAGCGGTAACTAAGGTAAACCCCTTTTTCTTCTCTTCTATGCTTTTTTCACCTTCGGTGGTAGTTTTGGTTAATGTACAACGTCTCCTAGAGCAAGATAAGGAGTAGACTCTAGACGTTTTCTTTTTAACCGCGGTTGGAATGACGACATAGCAGTGAAAATAGACAAGTCGTCATTGCAATTAGGTTAATAGCCTTGACGTTGGATTTTCCAAGACAACTACCAAATAGTAGGTTTTCCTATTTGGTAGGTTGGGAGGTACGTCAAACCTCCCAATAAACCTTGCGAAGCAGACAAATTTTTTGGGAAATGGAAGAGGAGAAAGAACGAATATGCTTTTCAAAAGTAAGTTTGGGATCAAGAGTAACTCCTAACAAACGCAGAGTATCCACATTCTCAATTTGCTCGCCAGAAACATGTAGATAAGGATGGGGAGGATCCAAGGTACGAGATCTGCTGATGATAATGGAGTGTGTTTTACTAGCATTACGTTTCATGCCCCAAAGTTCACACCATGATGTAATTTTGGCTAAATCCCTATTCAGAGCAGTAGCAATTACGTGTCGATCTATTGGTGATGGAATTGACGCATATAAAGTGTATCATCAGCATAGGAGATTAGTTTATTTTCAAGCTCGGAACACAGGTCAGCAGTAAAAATAATAAAAAGCAAAGGCCCAAGGACACTGCCTTGTGGAACACCAGAAACAACAGTAACAGAAGGGGAATGACACCCATCAATGACCACAGACTGAGATCTTTTCGTCAAAAAATCTTCAAAGATCCTTAAAAAATTGCCACCAATACCGATGAGCTGTAACTTATACAGAAGTGCTTTATGGTTGACTAAATCAAAAGCAGAACTAAAGTCATGAGCCACGACACGAGACTCATGTCCCTGGTCCAAAGAAGATTGCAAGTCATGGGTGAGTGTCAGAAGCGCATCACATGTACCCAGTCCCTTACGAAAACCAAACTGTGAGTTTGGTATCAAATTATGACTATTACAATAAGAGGAAAGGCGTCTGGACAAAAGCCTCTCATAGAGCTTGGATAGGATAGGTGTAATGGAGATAGGGCGATAGTCATTAGATGATGAGGCAGTATTTCCCTTTGGAATAGGAGTGATAATAGCCTTACGCCAGCAAAGAGGAAAACTACCTGATTTCAAAAGCAACCTAAACACCATGGCCAATTTAGGTGCCTAGACCACTGCAACCTTTTTAAAAAAGAGAGGGAAAAACCCATCCGGGTCTGTGCTACCATAGGTATCAAGATCCAGCAAGTAACTTTTCAGTTCAGCTGATTTGAATGCCATTGAATTGAGGTTGGGTCTAGGGAAACATGTCAATGGCAAAGACAATTCCTGATTACTCTGCTTATTAATACAAATATTTGATAGAATATTGGCCTTCGATAATGGATCAAAAGAGATGGAGCCATCAGAATCACAAAGAGGAGGCATGGAGGAATCTATTACAAATAAAGAGGATTTCAAAGCGGACCACCATTTATGAGGCTGTGTAGCTCCTGCCAGAACATCCTGAAGATGGGAGTTATAATCCCTCTCAGCACCATCATAAACTCTCTGCGCAGCTGCCCTTTTAAAAACATAATTTTCCCAATGCAAGGGGGTTTGATTACGCCTCCATAGACGATATGCAGGCTGTTTGTCATCAAATGCACACTTGCAGTCATCATTAAACCATGCTTTATCCCCGATACGAGACTTAATTGTTTTTGATGGAACTCTTTTGCGAAGGATACCAAGAAGGAAATTGTTGAGAGCTGAAACCGGGTCACGAGATCTTAGTATGTGATTCCACTCAATATTACAAACATCATTACAAACGTTGTCCCAGTTAACCCGGGATTTAAGGTAGACTTTACGTGAGAGAGATACAGATCAGGAACAGAAAAATCAAGATTAATTTTACACATGATGGCATTGTGGTCGGAAGTACCAACAGGTACAAGAACGGAGGTTTCTACAACGCCAGGAATATATGTTAGTACTAGATCAAGACAATTTCCAGACATATGAGTAGGTCCTTGGATTAGCTGTTCACAACCAGATAAGTTTGCAAAATCCAATGCAGCAAGACCATTTCTATTAGCTGGAGAGACCGAGTTCAACCACTCTTGATGATGCGCATTGACATCACCAACAAAAATAAAGGATGATTTGACATCTACAGACTGTATTGAAGCCATGTCTGTTAAGAGGCAGTCATATATGTCATTGTTAACATCAGGATTTCTGTACAGGCTAAAAATGTAATGATTATGATACTTGCTGGAAACTTTAACTAACTGCTTCTCATGGCATTTACAAATATGCTTAGTTAAGTGCTGAGCATTATACCCAGATCTAATATACAAGCTCATTCCACGAGCACGAGGAATAGAATCACGCCGAATAAGAACTGGTTTACCGAAGTTAGGTATAAGAAGTTCAGAATAATCTCTATAACCAGAGACAAGGGTTTCAGAACAAAAGACAATATCATAATCAACAGATGCCAATGTAAGATCCTTGATGTTCTTATAGAGACCATGAATATTGGAATAAAATACACGACAACTTGTAACAGGTTGTCTGTGAGGACCGGGATTAACTTCTATATCACCGGACAAAAGTAGAAACAAAAACAGAAAAAGTTGAAAGCAATCCATACACAAATACATAAAGATGGATATAAACAGGTCGACCCAGATGGAGCCATCACATCTGGGTAAGGTATAAAACAAGCCCCAAAGACACCATATCCAGGGGGGAGCAGTAGCGGTGGATTTTATTTTAGAAAAGACGAGAAACAGAAAAAGAACGCCAAATCTCCTGAAAATCCACCAGACTCAAAAGTCTTCCTCATTGGCCTGCTAACCACCGTGGGGAAAAAAACAGGAGATTGCAGGAAAAGGAAGGAAAGTTGCTGTATAGCACCAAACATTAGTTGTGGTCAGTGTCGACGTTGACTGAATATTACTAGAGCAAGTGAGAGGGGAGGGTAAGTTTATTTTAAAAGACCTCCGTCTATGTATTGTGAAAAACCTGTTATCCTCCGGCAAATTGTGGGGTTGAGTGAGTGAAGGGGGGGACAGTGAATGAAGGAGGATACATGTTTTTCATAATACGTGTTGCTAGCCCCAAACGCGCGAGCAACTGTGGCTTTCAACCATCCGACACATCCCCTTTTATTTATGTGCATCACACATGTTACATACATAAGTTAGTTTTAGCGGCCACCTTGGCTGATTCTAGCGGTCGAGCAACTGACACGGTCGGTTGAGCTTCCGGTACCCTTGTTTCTCTCTGAAAAAATTGCATCATATTATGGAATATATCTTCTAGAACTTCCCAAGTTACATATTCTTTATTGGAATCATTAGAAGCTACTGAGGTTATTTCAGAAGGTCCCGGCGATTGTAAAGGTTGAGCAGACGGCAAGGTTTCCACTACCTCCTGTACATTGTCAACATCTTCTATCTCTTTCACTTGATCATTCTGTACCGAGGGTATTAAGTGTTGTCGTTCAAAACCCTCCCAACTCAAGTCTAAGTTCGGAATTGAGGATGGGACAGGTTCAGCGTGTTGCCTCTCACTATTATCTAAGGTTTCCGAGGCCTCTGATTGCTGACTCACACTTGCACTTTCCCTAGACCACTCTAGGTATTCTCGGTACTTATCCACTGACACAGGTTCGAGGTGTCACCATACACTTTTGTCTGAGGCTTGTGAGGCCACTAAAGTATGGCTATCCTGTTGAATGGAAAAGAGCTAATATCATTCCGATATACAAGAATGGAAACCCTGAGGACCCTCTAAACTATAGACCAGTTTCACTTACTAGTATTGTATGCAAGATTTGTGAAAAGCTAATTAGGAAGAGATGGATGAAAATGTTGGAGAGAAAGAAGATAATAACCCCAAAGCAATTTGGATTCAGAGAAGGGGCATCTTGTGTTACCAGTTTGCTATGTTATTACAGTAGGGTGATAGATGTACTCCAAGAAAGAGGCGGATGGGTGGACTGCGTATACTTAGACCTTTCCAAAGCATTCGATAAGGTACCACATAAGAGATTGTTATCTAAGCTTGAGATGCTAGGATGTGTCAGGGGGAGTTTGCTGAAATGGATGGAGAGCTATTTAACAGATAGGGAAATGAGGACCAACATTAGAGGAACTTACTCATCGTGGCGGAAAGTTGAGAGTGGTGTGCCACAGGGATCTGTGTTGGCACCTCTCATGTTCCTTATGTACGTGAATGACCTGCCGATAGGCATAAACTCCTACATGTCAATGTTTGCAGATGACGTAAAAATTATGAGACAAATAACAAATAAAAGTAGTTGTGAGGAGCTGCAAGGGGATTTAGATAAAATATACGAATGGAGCACCAAGTGGAAAATGAAATTTAATATAAGTAAATGCCATGTGTTAAATATGGGAAGAAGTGTGAATAGACCAAATTGGGAGTACAGGATGGGAGATAATATAATTAGCAAGGCCGAAAAAGAAAAGGATTTAGGGTTGATTATAAAAGATAATTTGTCGCCAGAGAAACATATTAACAAGCTCTTTAGCGGAATGTATGCAATGGCCGGGAATATGAAAGTTGCTCTGAACTACTTGGATGAGACCATGGTAGCGAAAATTATGAAGAGTATGATTAGACCAAGATTGGAGTATGCAGCAGTGGTGTGGTCCCCGCATCTAAAGAAGCATATTCACAAGTTAGAAAGAATCCAGAGAGCAGTTACTAGATTGGTTCCAAGTCTCAGAGAGCTGCCATATGAAGGGAGGCTAGACAAATTAAATCTACCAAGTCTAAAAGAGGAGAGAGAGGGGAGACATGATAATGATGTACAAATGCACCCGGGGGCTGGAGAGGCTGGATAGGGAGGATATATTAATTATGGATACAGGAATAACTAGAGGCCACAGCTACAAAGTAAAAAGACCTACCTGCAAGAACGATATCAGGAAGTTTAGCTTCCCCTATAGATGTATTGACAAATGGAATGGGCTGGAGGAGGAGGTGGTAGGGGCAAGGAATATCCATATTTTCAAGAAAAAATTGGATAAAAAGTAGACTGAGAGACGGGACAACACGAGCTTAGCTCAACTCCTGTAAACTACAATTAGGTAAATACAATTAGGTAAATACATTCTTTTCTACCCGCCGGGTATCGTCGGTACTTATCCGCCAACACCTTAGCCGGGACCCGAGCTTTAATAAGACTACGTTGAGGATTCACACATGGTATAGAAAAGACTGGCCTAAGTGAATGAGCCAAAGAGTTTATATCACTAGCACTATCCCTAGGAGACTTCTCTGCTACCTCCGTTCCCACCTCCGAACTGCCAGATTGGACGTGAGGCTTGGAGGAGGTAGGAGGACGGAGACCCGGCAATTGCCGGTGCCCCGAGCACAAAGTCTCCGTGCGGGATTTCTGTTTATGACCCGAACCCTTCCCGACTGAAGAAGACGTGACTGACTTCAGGTGATGTCCTCCCTTTCTTGGAGGCCTGAGGTCGCGACGAACCTGACGACCTGGAGGACTGTTTCAAGGGAGATCGTGACCTTGACCTGGTCCTTTTGTCCTGCGGTGATACTGACCGCGCTCGTTTGGGCCGTCCGGGGGGGAGGGGTTGTCTTTATGTCATCCGAATCATCACTACTACTGATTATTGCTTTAAACAGTACATTAGGTTTTTATTTAGTTACACTAATAGACCGGGATTTCGGTTTTGGCGTCTGGGATTTTATGATCAAATGATCCTAGAGCGCCTCATCGTCACATTGCAGGGCTTTATGAGCTACGTCCTTCGTATGAGCCTCCAACGCCGCTTTAATTGCTAGTAAAGCTACTTGACACGACGGTTCACAATGAATTAATAAACCTTTACGTAATTCTGAACACACGCCACATTTCTTAGACATCCAAATCCCCTGGGATCGGTCTAAGCACGTTACACATTTTATACACAGCTGATGATTAACCCTTAAAGATCGGCGCTCGACTTAAGTCGTGCACCAATTTGCAGCAAGTTAGGAGCATTATTAAGGCTTTTAAAGGGTTAAAATCGAGTGCAAATGGCCGGGAGCGCAGCGGGCCAGACAGCCGACTCCCAGGGATTACCGCCGCGCATTAACTTATGTTCCCTGTGTTCTCAAGAGGCCGGCAGTGTAGCCAGTAGTGAGCATAGCTGGGAAAAATATGCCGAAATACGCTAAACTCCCATGGTACTGGTATCACTGTATGAGAACCACGAGTGCTACGTAGCTCGTTCTGGTCTCATTTTGAAGCTTTTAGCGCCTAGTTTTTTGCTAAATATATTTTTTTTTCATGCAGATACTTGATTGATCATTCAGGAGGGCCTGAATATGCCCAAAATAGCCCAAAACACCCCGCTAGACAAGGGTTAAAAACCGGTATGCTCATACGTGTCGGAGTCAAACAGTTACGAAAGGCATGATGGTAACAACCCCCCCTACCTGGAGCCCATGCCGAGGTTACTGCGTGGTATCTGGAAAGAAATTTCCAAGAATCAATGCTCATAAGGATAATCCAAGACATCCACACATGTATAAACCTCGAATACGCCGGAAAATTAGAACATAGCGCCACTTGCTACTCTAAAATTTCCTTCGTATCCTCCTGGAAAAACCCGTTGTCCGGCTTTTTCTTTGAAGGTAATTTGACTACAGTACTTATCTATGACACTCCTTATCACTGACCTATACTGATGCATTCCTATGGAATGCTCCTTGGTAACTATCCTAACGCCTCGCTTGACGGGTGATAGTTTTAGCACCAAACTAGGCCTTTCCGCCGCGACGACGGATTTTAGGTCCTTCCCCGCCGCTGGAGGATAATAAAACGTATAGGTGAGCCCTTCCGGCTGAGCCGAAAACCCCTTGAGGAAGCCTTCTCTTCCGCCGGAGATGCGGTGGTACTTCTGACCACTAATAGGTTTATTGGATCGCTTGCTCCTGCTCGCTGAGGCGAGCCTCCAGTAAAAAATTTCAGAAAATGTTCAGCCGGAGGTGAACACTCCAACCCTTGTGATTACTAACTCGTCTGCCCGAGATAGTTTCACACAACAATACAAAATTCACACTGGCAGGACATCTCCCGACACCTTCCGTCATGCTTAATATCACTAAATGAGAGGGAAGGTCACATCTTAAAGCTACAATTATTATAATATACAATAATAACAATAATGTACCCTAGCCATAAAATTATATCCCTAAACTAAGGCAAGCCACGAGGCCTCGGGCAAGTAGCACGAAGAAACGCAACACTCTTACCACCATCGATGAGCAGCAGCCAGCCAGCACACGACGCCCCGGGCCAGAGGGGAAAAACGGGCAGCGCACTCTAGAAAGTTTTCCACCACGTGGAGTAACTCTTGAACCAGAGTGTCTGCAATGGCGCACGTGACCAAGGGGACACGTAGAACGCTAACACACTCCTGTGGACATGCCAATGAGGATGCCCGACCTGTCTAATCTAAACCTATTCTAGAACATCTCAGATAATACAAATGAGCAAATGACTCACTAGGAGACCGTAGAATGCAGAATGAAGACGGGACGGAGCACACGTCCGTTCGGCACGGCCACAGGGAGAGAAAGGGCGAGATGACCTCAGCGTCTCAGGGGAATACTCCAAAAGGCAAAACATCCACAAGTTGGGAAGCTTGATTATACCAGTTCTTATTTTAATTGTCTTTTATTATTTGTTACGAAGTTTTTCGTAGTGAGTACCCAATCATAAGGACAATTCCGTAAGAGAATTAGCGTACCCTTACAATGTGTGGCCTCTCTCTCTCCCTGAGGCGGATGTTTCAAACAGCTAACTTAAGGGTTTTAGAGAGCCATTATATATTTTTTTTTTTTTTTTTTTTTTTTGAGACAATGAACGGAGGAAGGAAAAACACAGATAAAACAAAAAGGTCCATGTGCCTAAAGGCATCCTCCATTCATAAAATGTTTGTAACAACTGGATTTAAACATTTGTAGATTGTAAGTTTGTGGAAAGCAATTCGAGGGAAGTGAATTCCAAAGAGTAGTAGCTCTGGGGATAAATGAATTCTGATAAGCAGAAGTTCTGCATTGTGGAGGAGAAAGTGTAAATTCATGGGCGCTCTCAGCCGCCCTAGTTCTACGGGGAAAGATGTGGAGAGGCGGCACAATTGAAGCAAGTTCCTCGGAACAATTGCTGTGAAAATATCTGTAGAATAATGCAAGGGATGCAACGTTTCTTCGTATGGATAACGTAGGAAGGTCCTGTGTGATTGCAGGGTTATTGATTAATCTAATAGCTTTATTTTTAATTTTGTCCAACTGCCTCAATGCAACCACTCCACTTCCACTCCACAGAAGTGAACAGTAATACATCTGAGAACGCACATGACTTTTATATATCACGGCCAACTGCTAGTCAGTGAAGAATTCTCGAACTCTGTACAGGAGTCCCAGTTTTTTAGAGGCATTCTTAGCAATGCTTCTAACATAATGTGTCCAGCTCAAGTTAGTAGTTAATGTTACACCGAGAATGTCAATACTAGGGGAAGTGGGAATATTTACATCATTAAAAAATATATGGGAGTCAGTGAGATTCTGTCGGTTAGAAAATTGAATGTACTTGGTTTTCTGTGCATTAAAGGAAACTAGATTCTTTTGTCCCCATCCATTAATTCTAGAAAGGTCCTGGTTCAGAGAAATTGCAGTGTTTATTTTTGAATTTATAAGATCGGGTTGGGTGAAAGAATTGGTAAATGTGAAGGAACTGTGGAGTGTTGAGTCATCTGCGTAGGAATGTATTGGATTATGAGTGGTAGATATGAGATCATTGATATGAATGAATGGCCCCCCGCCAACAGACGGAAGAGCGACCCACTAACGGAGGTAACCAGGGCTCATCACGAGGCCTGTATGGGCGAGGAAGAGACCCCAATAGGAAGGGAACCCTATGAGGAGGCTAAATGAAAGCAAAAGAAGAGGACTGTGCCCCCCATTCATACATTAAGGTAGCCGAGCCTAGGAAAACTCCGAGTGTGACAGCACTTCGCGAAACGAGTACCCGCCCCCAATGTAAACCCCAAGCAGGTGAACAAATAAGGCGACAGCACCGGTAGGCCTTAGGCGGAGGCGAGGGAGGCACAGGAGAGCATCCAAAGTGGAGCGGATCACAGCCTGGGAAACAGGGGAGAAGAGTATGAAACACCAGAACCGATGCAGCAACAGGCATGGACAAGTAGCAACGCACTCGTCAACCCAAACCCAGAGAGGAGCGGAACATCAAGGTACCCTCCGGTTGAGGGCGGGACAACAGGAACAGCCAAAAAAGCGTGAAACACACGCCGCCGTAGGGCGGTGTAAACACGCCCTGGAGCGGTCCCAAGACGCTCCAGAGCGGGCCACAGCCACCAGAACCTTACCAAAGCACCTCAGAGACAAGGAGGACCGACCCAGAACGGGGGAAGAACCCGCGCCCTAGGGCGGGTGAAGACACCAAGAAGAGAGGGAGCCGAAAAATCAAACGAACCGACCTGGAGCGTGAAAAACCAGCGCTCCAGGGCGGGGCGGTCACGCTTGAGCGGGAGGACGAAATAGCGGTCACACGCCCTCAAAGCATTAACAACCAGAACCGATGCATCAACAGGCATGGACACAGTGTTGCCATACGTACGATAATTATCGTACATGTACGAGAATTTTACCCCTGGTACGATGTACGATATTGATTCTCATTATCGTACGTTTTGTACGATAATTTTACGATTTCAACAAAAATACTATATTATTATATGAATTAAACCAAAATGCAACATAAATTGGGAGAGAGTTCAGGGAATTATTGAACATCCACATTAATCTCGGAGATAATAACATTGTGTCATACATAGGCCTATAAATAAATAAATTAATAAAGAAAGTAAGGAATTTATCAGAATTGGAAAGGGAACTTATAACAAATCTGAGACAACCGAGGAGTAGGAAGAATACAGTAGGGTCCCGCATAAAACGAGTCTCGATTAAAACGACCGACCTAAAATATTAATATTTAATTTTCGATCAGAACGAATGTGATCACATAAAACGAGTCCGCCGCCAAAGTGGGGCAAATCCGAGGAGTTTTCATATAGAGCGCCGAAATATCGTACAAAACGTACGAAATATCGTTCGCTTTGTACAAAAATTTTCGCTTACAGTGAACATTGACGATATTGCGCCACCAAAATGCTGTGTTCACATAAAACGAAATGGCATAAAACGCCCTCGTTTATCGACCATAAACTCGTTTTATGTGAGACCCTACTGTAGTTCATAATGATTGAGACCAATAGGCCTTCTAGATAAAATTATGTAATCGTTTCTTAGGAAGAACTTATTCATTATTATCTAAGTAATAATAATAGACCAATAAACCATCTATATATATTTTTTGTTTTTCTATGTGCTTGAGGGAGGCAGAAGGCAGAACTTACTATAGCAAGTGCCTCCCCCATAGTTGAAAGAGTGACAGGGCCAAAATCAAGGGACGTTCGAGCCAAAATGCCAAATATATATATATACCGGTATATATATAGAGAGAGAGGGAGAGAGAGAAAGAATAGTGTGTACGATAATTTTGGTGCAAATTCATAATTTTGTGGTCACAATACGATAATTCTGCATTTAGAATCTGGCAACACTGCATGGACAAGGAGCAATGCACTCCCCAACCCAAACCCAGAGAGGAGCGGACCATCAAGGTACCCTCCGGTCGGGGGCGGGACAACAGGACAGCCAAAAAAGCGTGAAACACACGCCGCCGAAGGGCGGGGCAAACACGCCCTGGAGCGGTCCCAAGACGCTCCAGAGCAGGCCACAGCCACCAGAAACTTACCAAAGCCCCTCAGAGACAAGTAGGACCGACCCAGAGCGGGGGAAGAACCCACGCTCCAGGGCGGGGGAAGACACCTTACCTTTGGATACCTTTGGATGTGTTCGCCGCTCCTCTAGCGGCACCAAGGAGCGCGACGCCCCTCGTTATGGGTGGTGATTTGGTGCAGTAGACTGTTTGAAGCGACAGCTCGCTCCCTTGCGAGGATGGGCTCGTCTGGCACTTTTTGCAGTTCGACATCTAGGGCTCTCTTGAAGTTGTCTAACGAGATGTCCCTCATGTCTCTTACTCGCCATGGGAGTTTGTTGAAGAGACGTGGGCCTCTGTGTGATAACCAGCCCTCTCGGAGAGAGCTCATAGCACCCATAAAGAGAGGGAGCCGAAAAACCAAACAAACCGACCTGGAGCGTGAAAAACCAGCGCTCCAGGGCGGGGTGGTCACGCTTGAGCGGGAGGACGATATAGCGGCCTCACGCTCAGTCCAGAGCGGCACCAAAGAAGAAGACAGCGCCGAAGCGACAGATGCACGCCCGGGAGCGGGAATACCGATGCTCCAGGGCGGAGCGGCGACCCCTATTAATAGTCTGAGGGCCAGGGTAAGTGAAAGAAGACAGGTGAGAAGCGCCAGATGCTCGCCCTGGAGCGGGAGTACCGACGCTCCAGGGCGTAGCGGCGAGCCAGGTCCAAGTGAGAGAGGACCGAAGCGTCACTCACCGACGACACTTATGGACATATAAATAATGTGTTCGTCTACTAAACATAGGCCCCCCAGGGACTCAGAAAAGGAACGCCAACCAAAGACCGACCTGGTGTGGGACGTGACCCACGAACAGGGAGGAGCAGAGGAAGACAGCCTAATCACAAGGCCCTAAGGTGGCAAAATCAAGGTAAATAGCAGAACACAAATTTGGGGTTCTGGAAAGCCAGAGGTAGTCAGATAACTGGTGCGAACCCCACAAAATATAATAAGGGTGGTCAAGGGACATCCCCAGGGGTTGCAACAGAATCGAATGACAAAACGCCGCCTGTAGGCTAGGCTACCCACAAAAGTTAGCCTAATCGGCACTAGGTGATAGGAATAAAGAAAAAGAAGGACGCCACTAGCAACCGCACACCGAAAAAGGTGTGAGTGCGACATTAAAAGACCTATCATGGGGCAAGTGACATTCCGGGTCGGCGCCCCCCACCATAACATCACCCAAAAAACAGAAGTTAGCCTAGCCACTGAAAAAAACTTGCGTAAGTCAGAACTAAGGTAGTGACAAGAAGCCCTAAATGAATAGAACCTATCAAAACCTAAACTAAAGTCACCGCAAGGCTAAAAGCAAAAGAAGGCAAAGGCCTTACAAACATTAGCGGTGTCCAATGACACGCATGCGCAGAGGGCTGAAAACATGAGAGACCTCCACTTTCAACGCTACCACTCGAATTAAACACCGGAGTGCCCATTTTACGTTGTGCCTACAACACGGATCATCTATCTAGAATTCCAGGCGCCAAATAAAGGCCCAAAACTCACCAAGTGGAAGGCACCAAAATACGGAGCACCAGAAACATGTGTGCACCCGAGGGGTAGCGCGAAAGAGATGCCCTTTAATCCGGAACGGGTTAGAAGGTACCTTACCTTTAGATACCTTTAGATGTGTTCGCCGCTCTTCTAGCGGCACCAAGGAGCGCGACGCCCCTCGTTATGGGTGGTGGTTTGGTGCAGTAGACTGTTTGAAGCGACAGCTCGCTCCCTTGCGAGGATGGGCTCGTCTGGCACTTTTTGCAGTTCGACATCTAGGGCTCTCTTGAAGTTGTCTAACGCCCCTGACAGCGGCGTGAAGAGCCAGATGGAATGGCCTAGTCGACAACTTTTTCTTTTCTTTCTCGTTTCTCTTCAATTTTCTATTAAAAAGACCTCAAAAGTATGTACAACGTACCTAGTAGAGAGAGAGTAAGGTGCTACTCTAGATGTTATCGATTTAATTCGCGCTATGTGTATACGATAATTGCCGCTCTAGAGCGAAGCAGATTACATCGTCATAGTATAAGCTCTACGTTGGAACGTAGAGGCTACTACTAAGTTAACCTAACTTAACCTAACCTAACCTATCCAAACCGGGGCAAGTTCCTCATACAAATGAGAGGCGAGTTGTTTTGGGGGCGTCATTTCCAGTAACCATCACCAATACTCTCATCATCATCACTACTACTATCCCCATCATCACTGCTACTATCACCACCACTATCACAACTACTTTCACAATCACGACTGCCCTCACTACCATAATAACAATCATCATCACTACTGGCAATATCATAACTGCTACCATAATCACCACAACTATCACTACTACACTCAGACACAATATACTGTACTGCTGTCAGTTAAATTTGGCGGTAGCGCCCCTAGACTTTTTGGTAAAAAGGTGAAAATCGAACTCGTCCAAAGTCTCTCAGTACTAAAGCTACATTATAGGTTTGACTCCTGTAAGGAGATAAAGAAAACCTAATATTTAGTAGTGGCCCCGTAATCATTGACGAACATGCCTATTACATAAGGCATCCTCTTCAAACACTAATCCGCCGTAGTTTGAATCTACCGCGCAGAGCATTTAAAAAACTGAGGAGCCTTCATCATGAGCGCACGCGACCTCACTCATGGCTTCAGTCATTATGAATTGGGTTCTCACTACGAAAAAACTTCGTAAAAAATAAAAACAAAAAGAAAATAAGAATAACTATCCAATAAGCTTTCCATCATATCGTGGATGTACTTGTGTGGATTTCTGACCAGACGCTGATTCAGGCGTCATTCCTCCTTCACTGACATATCAAGTAAACCAAAATCCTTAATACATCAACGAATGGGAAGGGGACGGTCGGGAGGGCCCCAGTCGTCAATGATTACGGGGCCACTACTAAATATTAGGTTTTCTTTATCTCCTTACAGGAGTCAAACCTATAATTTATTAGTGGCCCCTCCATCATTGACGAACATGCCTGATATCTAAGACTGGAGGGGGACATTCGTAATCATATCATAACTCTAGAAAAGCAGATAATAAAAACAACCACATAGTATTCTTACTTTTGAAAAATGTATTTAATACGGCGTAGGCCGGAAATATACAAGAAAAAGGGGTTCAGGCAGGTGCGTGCTTCAAAGAAGCCTGCCCGACAAAAATGGGTAACCCTGAAGATTCTGAACACAGATCTGTAGTTACAAAAGGCACCCCACTCAACGAGTGGTGACAAAAATAATAAGTTATAAGTTTATATGTGCACATCATAAACCCCAAAATACATGTGGAGATCAATTGCAAATGAACTCCATTGAACTAATATTACATTGCTTTCGCAGCTAAAACTACTATAACAACACCGTTGTTTTGTACTAAACCTTGTACTAGCACAATTTCTCGCAGAGAAATTTTCATATCACATTTTAACCTTAAATTGTATCACAGCTCTCATACTCCGGCGGGGTCTAGGGTGTCCTATGTCAACTGACTGCACCCCCCCCCCCCCTTCCGTGAAAGTAAACATAAGTGACTGCAGGGCCACCTAGACCCTCTGCCTTAAAGCTATACATGGTAAGGAAGGTTTGTCTAGAGCAACTGACAAGTATCTAGAGAGAAACGTATGATTAGACGCCCACAACTGTGTGGACGCAATATCTTCAACTGAAAAGTTTTTCAGGAAACGTAAAGAGGCCGCCCACTTGCGTAAATCGTGGGCCCTCCCCACAACGCCGGGATTACTCTCTTTAATGACTTCTACCAGAAGAGAGGCTAATCGCCGTTTAAGTAAGCGTTTACCCGTACTCGCTACCCATAAAGCACCTTGGGGGTTTTGAGGAGCTATTCTCAAATATTTGGTTAGAGCTTGCACTGGACATAAATTATGATGCACCTTTCCCCTTTTTAACGCCGGCACCGTGAACTCAGAAAACACGTGTGCACTATGCTCATTCTTGGCTACAAACGCCGGGGAGGGTGCAATGGAAATTGAATCATTAAGTCTACCAAACCTAAGACAATTAGGTGTGTTGCTCATCGCCGCCAGCTCAGACACTCTGTTTCCGGTGGCCAAAGCCAAAAGGAAAACTGCCTTCTTTAAGATTAAAGCAAAGTCTGCAGTATTTTGATACAGATGAGAATGAAGTAAAGACAAAGCTTTGTCCAGAGACCAAGTAGGCATGAGCTGACGGGGAGGTGGGCGGAGTTTAAAACACGCTCTCATAAATCCTGTTTCCTCCGCCACCGGTATGGATAGACCTGTAAGGTCGAAAAAGGGCACTCTAATCGCAGTTAAGTGATTCTTCAAAGTTACCACAGATAAACGTTTCTGTTCAAACAGATAGTTCAAGTAATTAAAAACCAATGCCACTGAGGGTACAGTTTGTTCCGTTCTAACAATCCAAGAAGTAAAAGCTTTCCAATGTGATTGATATTGTCGCTTAGTAGACTGAGTATATTGATTGAGCAATATATTGGTCACATCCCTACCGTATGGTGCTAGCCACTTGGCCTCCTGAATGTCCATAATGCAAAAGTCAGCGAGGTCGCTAGGTTGCCAATCGTGTCTAAGTGGAAGTACCCGACCGGGAGCGATACCGGGTCCGGGCACCACATTATTAATTGCTGGTACCACACCTGCGCCGGCCACAGGGGCGCGAGTAGCGAGACTAAGCCTCGATAAACTCGTAGTTTGTTCACTACGTGGCACATTAGTGACGCATCTGGCGGCGGAAACAGATAGATGGAGCTCCATCTGTTCCAGTCTGTCACTAGGGCGTCTGGCCCCCCTGCCGGCGTTATCGCCCGGCGGGTGAGGTATAGAGGGAGCTTGTGAGTCTCCTCGGACGCAAAAAGATCCACTTGTGGATGGGAGAGCTCCGCAATCATTAGGTCGAAAATGGGTTGCTTGAGCTCCCATTCTACTGTCGTGCTCTGTCTCCGGGACAGAGCGTCTGCCCAGACGTTCGCTACGCCTGGGAGATAAGATGCGTTTAGATAAATATCTAGACTGCTGGCTAGAACAAAAATCTTCCGACACGAGTAGCAACTTCCTTGACCTCGTTGACCCTTGTTTCTGAATACAGTGAACTGCATTCAGATTGTCCATTCTGAAGGCCACCGACTTGCCCCGTAACGCCGGGCCGTGAGCCTGAAGGAAATACAAGGGGACTAGTAACTCTTTGACATTTATGTGAGAGATTTCTAAGTGGGACCAAAGCCCCTGACCCTGGTGCCCCTGATTTGACTGAAATCCCCACCCTATGGTGCCCGACGCATCCGTGTCTACCCATACCGTTGGAGGAGGAGAGGTCCATGACATGATTGAGTGCAATGTTTCCCTCTTCGCCCAGACCGCTAGTAAGGTGTGGATTAATTTTGGTATGGGCCATAATTTTCCCGCCGGTAAGAGTGGGAAATATTTGTTGCCTTCCAATATTAATTGTTTTACTTTCAACCGGCCCAACTTGACAGTTAGCTGAATCCAGTTGAGAGAGCCGACCAGAGACTCCCAGACTCTTCGTGTCGTAGTCAGACTGTGAAGAAACCTGAACAGTTTCCTGCGAAACCTGTTGCGATTGTCCACACTCTGACTCAGAGTGAGAGCGGCGGTGTCCCAGACCAGCCCTATCCACTGAATTACTCTTGAGGGAACAAGGTTTGACTTTACCAGATTTACCTTGAAGCCTAGAGTTTTGACATGATTTAAATTGATATTGACATGTTCTTAGCCTGTGCGGGACTGTGCTTCACGGCCTGTGCCATGTTAAACACTGTTCGCCATACATCAGGGGACATTAAAGAAGGAGTAAGTACTGGGGACATTACCACCTGGTTAGCAATGCGATCAGGCAGCTTGCGAACTAATGACATCCTAAGATCCTGTCGTGCTCGCACCGCCTCAAGTAAGGCTGTGCGTATGTCACCTAAGGATTGAATCGACGACTGAAGAATCAGACGCCGGGATAACTCAACTGATCTTCGAGCATCCGCGTCTGCGATTGCCTGAGTAGACCGGAGTAAAGACTTAGCCACCTGCTGAGAAACTATGTACTGTGAAAACAGGCGGAAAGCTTTTCCCCTTAGCCTAAATTCTCTGTCTAGGTGAGTAGGGGTAGGGGTAGTGAATGGGTCCTTTAGTTCACAAAGATTAATCTTAGGGGCAGCTAGAAAAGAAAATAAAGCTGACGGAACTCCGCCGGCAGAACCTACCGGCATGGAGAACCATGAATGTGTATCCTGAGGGATCTGGTGGGAAGATTTAGAAGTGAAAGTGGTTGCAAAGTTTTGAGCCTCTACCTCCCAATCCACCCAAGGTCCTGGTCCCAACTGCCCCACCTTCAACACTGGATTAGCTGTCTCGTCTGTGACGGTCTGTAAATCTAGTTCAGGAGTAAGAGCCGACAGAGCCTTAATATCATTAAACCCATCCAACTTAGACCAGTCTGAAAAAAGTTTTGAAGCTGAGGCAGGGGGTAAAGCAGGCTTAGATGCATAAACAAAATAATCCTGATGATAATAACTAGGTATAGCCTTGATATTTACGTCCAAAACATTACCCAAGGCATCCAATGCCCTTAATTTCTTTGACTTATTTCCCTGGATAAACCACTCACGTGGTACCGGGAGTTCCCCTGACAAGGTAGGCTGGGCAAGCTCTGGCTTAGAGGGGTTCAAAAGAACCCATGACTCGTCTGGCCCATAAAGCAGGGGCATAGCTACCTTTCTAAGAGGCGCTTTGTCTAGAGGGGGTGGATTAACATCCGTGATGACCCTGACATTTGACGTAGTGAATGCCGCCGTAGCTGGCTTAGAGCTCCCTGCCGGTGACAGAGTAGGAGGGTTAGGAATCTTAGATAAATCGATTGACGTTATCAGAGGCCGTACCGCAGAACTTGTCAAGGGAGCCCCCAAGTCCATTGTGGGGTTTTCTCGTTGTTGACTAAAGAATTTAGATAGAGCATGAGTAAGTAACCCATCAATTTCTTGTGCTGTAACAAACTGGTTAGATGCAGAACTTTCAGGTGAATCAGTATTATCATGGGCGGCGTCCAGGCCTGAGCCTGACCCTTGTCCTTCCCTATCTGAAATTATTGACACTTCATCTTGTTCCTCCCGATCCTCCTGAGAAGACCCCGCCGAGGCAGGGGCACCTTGTTTCCATGATAAGTCAGGGATAGAGGATGGGGTCGCCGCGTCCCTGTGGACATCGGCTACTGTGTGACTCGTATGAGTCGGACGTGGATGGTCAGACCCTGGTTGAGCAAACCGCCAAACACCGAGGCTCTGGCCTACGCTCTCTTGAGAGTCTGAAACATTCTCAATTATTGAATTTCCTGAACTTTCCATTTCTAGGGTTAAAATATCAATAGGTAAATCTTGTTTAGGAACAGGCGCTTCACTATACTCTGAGGCTGTAACAGAAACATTTTCAGGTGTAGAGGTACGACGAGATGCACTAGACTTAGGAGAATGTCGAGAGGACTTCCTATGGGAATCCTTTTTGGAGGATTTGTGGCTACGGTGTGACCGCGAACTAGACCTAGATTTGGAAGAATCACCACCATGACCACTGGTGGAAGCTTCCGTCTTACTCTTCTTACTCGCCGGGGAAGAGGCACGACTTGAAGACTGCTGTCTGAGAGGTGACCTTGACCTCGATCTCGCCCGCGACGAGGAGGTGGCTGCCGGGGGAGTAGGCTCTCTCGGGCGTTTAGACGTATCCACAGACGATACAGAACCCTGGCTAGTCTCTGTCGGCTTAAAACCCGTTACTCTAGAGGTACGTTTAGGGGGAGGGTGCTCTGACAGCAACTTATCCCAAAGTGGGACGTTGTCACATTGAAGTGACTTATGTGCGACAATGGTAGTGTAGGCCGACATTTGTTGTCTGACCTCTCTCAACGCTACCGCCGCGGTCTTGTCATTGTCACACAGGACTTTATTAGCTAATTGGGAGCAAAAGGAACAATTAAGTGTAACCCAGAGACCCCTTGAACGGTCTAGACATTTAACACACCTTATGCAAAGGGTATGCGCAAAAAATCGGGATACCCGCGCAAGTAGGGGTAATGCACAGGGCAAAAACTGGGGCCACAGTAGCCATGACAGAGACTGGTGTGAGGAAACTACCGCCGGGTCTGTATTGGTCCGCCGGAGCTCAGCTCTGGAAAAATAAAGAAAAATTTCCAGGAATTAATGCTCATAAGGTTAACCCAAGTGTTCGCATACAAGTGTTAATAACCCGCCGGGTAACGGGATGCAAAGACACAGCTAGCACATCTCGCTACGCGGCGGGGTGTAAAGAGGCTAAACAAATCTTTTTAGCTAAAGAACATGAAGAATACCCTCTGATATAATGGTCCAGTATGGCACTTATAGTCTGTTGTTGTTGTTGTTGTTGTTCCCCAGGCTGCCTGGCCGAACAGCCCCAAGGTCCCAAGCAAGGCCAAGGCCATAGAGCGCCCCCACAAAACCCTCCCTGCTTACCACTAACAAAGCCCGGGTGACCGAAGCCACTCTAAGGCAGGGAGCTGAGGAGGGCGCGGAAACGCCCGGGAAACCAAAGCCCCACCCAAGGCCCTGTGCCCCTCAGCAATTATGAAGGGAAAGTTGAGGGGCAAAGGAAAAAATATAGTCTTATAGTCTGTAGGAGGTGGTGACTGTCTCAAGATTCAATTTTGTAACAAAGCCCCCCTCATAAAGACGCCGGCCCTTGAAATATTTTAGTAGAATAGCCCAGGGCAGGAATATACGAGATCTGATATTTTAACGAATTATCCCAAAAGATCGTCGTAAAAATAGAAGGCGGCGATACTGAATGTATCACCAAATTAAGGTTAATCGAAATTGAATTTGTTATAAATTCCTTAGTTCCTCCACTTAGGAGCACCCGCCGGGTGTGGGAATCGATTTGGTTAAACCTCATTGAACCTTCAATTGCCGTAAGAGTAAAGGCAGCGATACACAGAGTATCACTAAAATGGATTGGTTAACTATATGAGACCTAAGTCGTTTATCCCACCCTGCTCAGGTGCACCCGCCGGGTGAGAAGTCTAAAAGTTAACCCCACAAGTTCCTGACCCCACTTCTTTGTAAAAGATCGCCGGGGAGGAACGCCTAAACAACAGCTAGGTTTTCCATGTGGTTGTCGTAAACCAGGTAGAAAAAACCTATAAAAACGAATGTTCGCAAGAACGTCGTTTTTATATATATATATATATATATAAGGATGGGTACAGCCATCCCGCCGGGAATTAAAGGAGGCCTGAAACCAGGCACCCACAGACACCTCCCCACGCCGGGGAACCAGCCAGAGTTAAAAACCACGTGTGGCCCAACACTGCTCATCGGTCAGGATTTTTCATGGTGAAACCGAGAAAAAACCCGCCGGAAGGCAAGCCCCACCCTGAACAGACACCATCTGAACAATACGACACGAGGAGAGTCACGCACGACTAACCAAGGTCACAACATAATCCGTGGAATTAGCCAATACACAACTAAACCAGGAAACAATTATAGTCCGAGGAATTAGCCAATACACAACTAAAACCCGGATACACATGACACAGTAGGGCATATTTATAAAATAAATAATAACACTAGACATGTGGCAAAGCTACGAGCGGCTGGCTAGGCCTAGGTAGACGGCATGAAAATAGTTGACATATAAACACACATTGGAATATCACAACAGGAACCACCGCCAACACACCACCGTAGCGACAACTTCCCACCCCGGGAAGCCTGACAAGGACCCAGAAAAAACTTCACTAAGTGAAGAAAAATACGCTGGGAACGTCAGAAAAACACAGCTTACCTCATCAGAAGGATAAAAGGCAGCAATAATTAACGCGTAATGAAAGCCGCCTGCATCACAAACTAACACAACTGTGAAAAGTTCACGTGTCCACAACAGGACCACGAGGGTACATCCGAAATAGATGCCCCATACACACGACCCAAAATACACTGCACTGCGGGCAACCAGCCCAGGACACTCCTGCTACGCCTATCCTAACCTTACTCGATACATCCTAGAGTAAACAAATGAGAAAAAACTCACTAGGGACGCAACGAATGCGGAACCAGCGGAGCCTGGAAGGTACGTCCGGGCAGGCTGAGCGCAGAGCAGAGAAGGAGGAATGACGCCTGAATCAACGTCTGGTCAGAAATCCACACAAGTACATCCACGATATGATGGAAAGCTTATTGGATAGTTATTCTTATTTTCTTTTTGTTTTTATTTTTTACGAAGTTTTTTCGTAGTGAGAACCCAATTCATAATGACTGAAGCCATGAGTGAGGTCGCGTGCGCTCATGATGAAGGCTCCTCAGTTTTTTAAATGCTCTGCGCGGTAGATTCAAACTACGGCGGATTAGTGTTTGAAGAGGATGCCTTATGTAATAGGCATGTTCGTCAATGATGGAGGGGCCACTAATAAATTATAAGTTTTATCAAAATCAGTGAAGAAATAAAGCTGCTAGAGTGATGACAAGGAAAGCTAACGCACGTACGGTGATAGGAAGCTAAAAATCGAACTAGTCCAAAGGTCTTATTGTAGAGAAGCTATGTTGTAAATCTTATAATATTCAGTAAAAAAAATAATGAAAGTTAACCCATACGCTGCTGTCAGTGAAATTTGGTGGTAGCGCCCCTAGATTTTTTGGTAAAAGCTGAAAATTGAACTCGTCCAAGGTCTCTCAGCAGTGAAGCTATGTTATAAGTTTTATCAAAATCAGTGAAGAAATAAAGCCACTAGAGCGATGACAAGGAAAGTTAACGCACGGATGGAGGGTATACTATAAAACAACCCGTCGATGACAGCCGTATAAAAATCAATGACTGATTTTTATTAAAAAAAACAAAAACAAATCCAACCCTGCTAAGATACACTCCCAGGGGCCAGAGCTGGGCGCGAAGTGGGACCCTCAATGCCAACGAGCCGCCGTTAGGGGAATTTGAAGCATGTTTTATGTGGGATGCCTGCTTTAGCTTGCCCCCAACCACAGTTGTTGGCTGTGGGCCTAGCCTTTGCTAAAAGGAGCTTGACCTGCAAGGCAGCAGGTGTAGCGGTTTGAGTAGGGTTTGCTCCCCTAGATAGGTTGCCGACTACGGCTGACGAGTCCTGTCTACCCGGATTGTGTAGGATTGTTTCACCTAGATGGGTTGCCGACCAAGGCTAACGAGTCGCATCCTCCCACAAGAAGATAACCTGTACTCACCTGTTCACAGTGTTGGGAGAATAGAAAGGCTCATTCCCTCCATGACTACCGGTACCGGAACCACACCACCTGTCCATCTTACTGCGGGAGGGTTCTGGGTTAGTTATAAGTTACTAAGATAATTTAAGGTATAATACCTTGCTCATGATAGGAAGGATTCTAGATTAGCTGTAAAATCACATACGGTACTGGTACATGCATACATTATTACATAATTATCATATATTAAAATAGATACCAGTAACTTAACAGTTTTAACAATCCCAGTCATAAATACAGTATTTTATTTTTCTATGTGGATAAGGGAGACAAAAGGCAAAACTGCCTGTGATGAGTGCCTCCCCCAGAGTTGAATGAGTGACAGGACCAAAATCAAGGAATGTTAAAGCGAAAATGACTGGACACGCGGAGTTCGAAGCAATTAAGTCATAGGATGAGGAAAAGATTGATTCAAGGAGAGTTCCAGAGCTCAGCTGTTGAATAGAAGAAAGATAAGGAGTATTGTTTCAATCTTGGGTTGGAGAGTTGCACAGAATAGGGGTGGGATTGTGTTGCAAGACGGGTACTACGTACCCTATGTAGAGGAGGTGGTATACATTGAGAGAGCTCTGAGGAACACTGATTATTGTAATAGCGATAGAATAGCAAGAGAGATGCAACATTGCGGCGAAGAGAGAGAGATTGCAGAGAATCGGTGAGTGGACAGGAGTCAATGAGACGAAAGGCTTTCTTTTCTACTTTGTCTAGAAGTGCTGTGTGAGAGGATCCTCCCCACATATGCGAACAATATTCAATACAAGAAAGTGGTGGGGATGAAAAAGAAAAAGTAGTTCATAAAAGAAAGGATCCCAGCACAGGGGCAACAAGTACTGTAGGGGCACAAAGGACTGAGGACCAAAGGAAAGAGCTGGAAGAAAGACTACATGAGGATGAGTCAACCAAGACTGAGAGTGGAAACAGAGCCTGCAATGGAAGAAGATCACCATCACAAAGAGCTGGAGGAACATTCGATCAGGACCCAGCGGGAGGAAAAGGAGCCAGTGAGGGAGGAAAGGGAACAAGTGAGGGAAGAGGAACACCAGACCGTAGAACAAAAGGAAGAAACGCGGCAATAGGGAGGAACAGTGCCCCAAATAAACTGAGCCTCCTATGCAGATGACATAACACTCACATGCACACACCATGACCCAAAAAGATCAACAGATCTCCTTCAACCCTATCTCAACACACTACATGGTTGGTGCACTACAAACAGACTTAATCTAGCCCCAGCCAAATCCACCGCAACCCTGCTCACAAGTTGGACAGAACACGAATATATCCCTCAACTCACCATAAACAACACACCCCTAACACATACACACACACCCAAAATCCTAGGAGTAACATATGATACTCATATGACATTCAAACAGCACACCACAAACATTAAAAAGAAACTGACACTCAGACTTAACGCCCTCAGGTCACTTGCTCACACAAAATTTGGACACAACAAAAAACTACCACTACAGTATATAAACAATACATAAGATCAGTGATGGAATACGCAAGCCCAGGCTACCTAGCTGAAACTCATCATAAGACCTTACAGACTATTCAAAACAAAGCCCTGAAGATCATTACAGGCTGCACAGCTACTTCACCCACAGATCACCTACATCAAGAAACCAAAATTCTCAAAGTCAAAGACCATCTGGACATGAGAGGCACTCAATTCCTGGCAGCAGCCTCCACGAACCAACACCACCCACTAAACTACATGGCAACACACCCACAGACACCAAGAAATATCAAAACAACACCCAGCACACGGTATCACACACAATTATTGTCCTCTCTCCCTCCCTGCCCACCCCGAACCAACTTCCAGAAGCACATCCATACTCATATCTCTCACCGATCCATCCACTCACTCACAGACAACACGCAGCTGCATGCACGACCTCCCGAAATCCATCCTTCCGAATCCTCCCTTCCTCGCGAGGACAGAGTCCACCTGGCCAGGCTGAGATGCGGACACCATCCAGCTCTCCTGAGCTATCAGAAGAGACTGGATGACTCCGTTGTCGACGCCTGCCCGGGATGTAACACAGCACCCCATACCATTAAACACATCATAGAAGACTGCATTTCACACAACCACTTACGCCAACAACACAATCTACACTCAATGAGAGCTCTGTGGGAAAGCCCAATCGTGGCCATGGCCTTTCTCAGGGACTCGGGGCTGTTCGGCCAGGCAGCTTAGGGAACAACAACAACAACAACAACAACAGTGAGGGTGGTGTCGGAATAGAGAGGGCTGAAGATGGTGATAGGACAAGAAAAGTGAAACTGTGTAATGCAAACAACCGCACATGTATCATTTGCCAGTCAGTCATCTAACATGAGAAAATTTACAAACGGAGTCCCGCAAGGATTTGTCCTGTTGCCCGCACTCTTCAATTTATACATGCATGATATACCCAGACCCCACACACCCTAAATAAATATAGCATCCTACGCAGACAACATAACACTCACATGTACACACCAAGACTCAGACAGCGCAACACATCTCCTTCAACCCTATCTCAACACACTACATGACTGGTGAACTACAAACAGACTCAAATCCACTGCAACCCTTCACACAAGCTGGTATTACATCTTAGATTCATCATTATTATTGGGAATCATTATATCCAACTCTCATATAATTTTAAGGTAGTTTACTTGCAATGAATGATACTTATGCAGGTGACTGTACATCCTTGGGGGTATTCATTGTAACTCTTTGTAACTTCCTCCTTCTAAAATTAATGAGTCAGAAACCTTTCTCACGCCTTTTAAGCCCAACATGCATTTTTTACTCTCTCTCCATGCTCTGATCGTATGACCGGAAGGAGTGAGGAATTTTCCATCACCCACCAATAGGGTGTGTGGAAAGGTGTCAGAGGTAGGCAGGAGGTATGGTGAAGGTTTTGACGACAGATAGACACGAGCATTGGGCACGTTAACAGCCCCAGAGATTTCCTCTCAACATAGGGAATTCTCTTTGTAATATAATATTCATTATTCATTTACTTCAATTAAAGTGGTTACGGATACAACAGATCTTTTCCTTTACCTATAAGTATCAATTACATTTATAAGGTATAAGGTTACGGTGGCAGCATTACTATTACTAAAGAAAGATAGAACAATCTATCTATCTATCTATCGATCTTTTGAGAGAGCAGGACGGAGAGCTGAGATTTCAACCTACATCATCAACCTACTACAAACTACAATAACCTAGATATAACCCAGAAGGATAGACACCCATCAGTCTTCCTACTTGTTGTTGTTGTTGTTGTTGTTATTCCCCAAGCTGCCTGGCCGAACAGCCCCAAGGCCCCGAGCAATTCCAAGGCCATAACCGAGTGCCCCCACAGAACCCTCCCTGCCGACCACAATAGAGCCTGGGTGACCGAAGCCACTCCATGGCGGGGAGCTAAGGAGGGTGCGGAAACGCCCGGGAAACCAAAGCCCCACCCAGGGCCCTGTGCCCCTCAGCAATTATGAAGAGAAAGTTGAGGGGCAAGGGAAAAATGTGATGCTTTGGCTTCCAATCTTGGTAGATTGGGAGGTCAATCCACGGAAGAGACGCTGTCACTTGAGATCTAGAAAATATATAAGTTAAAGGAACAGTCAGAGTAAGCTATGGGTATGGCAGAGATTGCTCAGCTCTCACTCTGATAGATCAGAGTGAGAGTCTTCCTAATTGGAGTAGATGGTTGACCCTTATCATAAACTATATAGGAACGTACAGTACATCAAAACGTCTTCATAACTAAATGTTACATAACCTAACATGGTTAACCCCTTGAATACATTGACTAACAAAAGTAATTTTGTAACACTGGACAGCCGAATACAAAAACCTCACCATAAACAACACCACCCTAACAGACACACACACACACAAAATCCTAGGAGTAACATATGATACTCTAGCCTAATGACATTCAAACAACAGATCACAAACATAAAACACCCAGACTTATGGTAATGCCCTCAGGTCACTTGCCCACACAAAATTTGAACACACCAAAGAAACTACCACCCAAGTATACAAACAATACATAAGATCAGTGATGGAATATGCAAGCCCTGCCTGGGCTTCTAACCTAGCTGAAATACATCACAAGACCTTGCAGACCATTCAAAACAAAGCCCTAAAAATCATCACAGGCTGCACAGCTACTACACCTAGAGATCACCTACATCACGAAACCAAAGTTCTCAAAGTCAAAGACCACCTGGACATGAGAGGCACTCAATTCCTGGCTGCAGCCTCCACAAACCAACACCATCTACTACACTACAATACATGGCAGGACACCCACAGACACCAAGGAATATCAAAACACCCAACACACAATATCACACACAAATACTGTCATCTCTCCCTCCCTGCCCACCCCAAACCAGCTTCCAGAAGCACATCCATACTCATATCTATCGCCGTTCCATCCGATCACTCAAAGAAAACACGCAGTTGCATGCACGACCTCCCGAAATCCATCCTTCTGAATCCTCCCTTCCTCGCGAGGACAAAGTCCACCTGGCCAGGCAGAGATGTGGGCACCATCCAGCTCTTCTGAGCTATCAGAAAAGACTAGATAACTCTGTCGTCGACACCTGCCCAGGATGCAACACAGCACCCCATACTATTAAACACATCATAGAATACTGCATTCTACACAATCACTTTGCCAACAACATAATCTACACTCCTTAACCCTTCCTACCCGGTCTGCCTTAGGTAAGGACAGCTCGAAAGAAGGGCCGCTACCCGGTATGCCTTACCTAAGGCAGCAGCTTAATAGCCTAATTAAGCTTGGTCTGAACGCTGTGCGTACGACGTATGTCAACAAACCCAAGCGTTGCGTCACCGCACCTCCGAAAACAAGAAGGAGAAGACTCTTCAATGTTATTGTTCTGACGTCAGACGAAATTAGTGTCTGAAAAGCCCCCATATTGGCAACATCTCTGCAATATTGGCTCCACTGAAATCGTCATCACAACTGAACCAGTTGACTTACAGAGCTCTACTCAACGCCAAAATACAGATTGAAAATCGCACTTCGATTATAGATGAGTGGGAAAGTTCTAGCAGTGAAAATAAACATAAATACAGTAGCCTAGGCCTAGAAATTTTTCAGCCATTTCGCCCGGGTAGGGGCGACCGTCATTGGGTAAGACAGCCCGGGTAGGAAGGGTTAAGAGCCCTGTGGGAAAGCCCGATCGTGGCCATGGACTTCCTTAGGCACTCTGGGCTGTTCGGCCGGGCAGCCTAGGGAACGACAACAACAGGATGGACCCCCCTAAATTATAGACCAGTCTCACTAACCAGTATGGTGGGCAAACTATGCAAAAAAAATAATAAGGCAGTGGACAGACCTCTTGGAGTAACAGATAATAATCTCAGACAAGCAATTTGGAATCATAGACAAATCGTCGTGCATCACCTGATCAGTTTCTATGACAGGGTCATAGACAATGTGCAAGAGAAAGACAGCTGGGTGGACTGTACAGTATATACTTAGACCTAAAGAAAGCCTTCGACAGAGTACTGTACCATATAACAGATTAACCCTTTCATGCCTTGGGGGTTGCCGTTTAGTATTCAGAAATAGAATTCTCATAACCCACGGAATCCGGGAGGCCTCATATGAGGCAAAAAAATAAAAAATGGCAGGAATCCGGTAGGCCTCAAAATATGAGGCTTAAATACGCGGCTAAACCGCGCCACTAAAATCATCATAACACGGCAACCACTTGTCGTAGCGATGTCATCTCAACGGCAGTCTACAGACAACAGTAAGTTCTACAATTTGCAATTGAGTTGACTGCTCTAGGTGGTCTCAATCAGTAGCTACTGAATTATGAATCTTGCCTTTACCCCAAATGGCCCTGGACACACCGATCGGGATCATATGAGGCCTCCCAGATGTTATGGGTTAATCTCATAATTACCTCTTCAAAATTAGTTTTCTACCCACAAATCGCTCAAAGACACCTGCAAAGGTTGAAATAACTAAACTAAAGGTTTCTAAACACCCATGATGGTCACAAAGGTATTTAAATTATCCATGAAATACCGCAATCACGTTCTGATGCGTGTAAGGGTTAATATGAAAATTAAGTACTGTAGGGAGAGTGAGAGGAAAGCTATTGGACTGGATAAAAAGATTATCTGCAGGAAAGAGATATGCGGACAACGATTAGGGGTGGAGTTTCGAAATGGGCAAAAGTCAAGAGTAGAGTGCCCCAGTGATGTTCTTGATATATGTAAATGGGCTGGATCTATCAGAGTGAGGGTTGGTGTCCTTTAATTCCCATAGCCAGTTCTGACTTTACCTTTTTCATCATTTTTATTTCTATCTTTTTTTCCTGAGAGTGGTGAAGGCAGTGGGGCCATACTGGTGTGCCCCCATGGTTCCCTAGTGTCTTACTATCACAGCCCACTGGCACAAGTCAGCCTTTCTCTCTGGCGTAGGGATGCAACGACCCCACCGACCGCCACTTCAGTGGTGTAATCAGCCTCTGTAGCAGTTACGGTGATTTCTTGTTACTGCCATATTGTAGCATGGTTAAGGCTGGTGTGGTACAATTTTGCCAGATGCAAGTGCTTCAGAGGGACTTTGTCTTGCTGAGACACGCGCTATACCAACATCGGCCACTGTATTTACCTATTATCCAACAACTCGGTTGATTAGGGATAATGAGGGCTTTTGCCCACTGCTGGCAACATAGAGGAGGATTTCAATAAGTCCTGGGCAAACGGTTATGGCCAGGCATAGCCCGACTGTTTGTTACTGAGTTGGTCAAAACAGATACCTGGTAGTGGAGAATTATTTGTACCGGTACAGTACTTAAAAGGCCAGATAGTCGAAAGTACTGTACGTTTTTTCACAAAGTAGGTAGAAGTGCAGGAGAGGGTACAACAGGGGAAGAGAGTTGTAGGAATGCTGAAAGCAGTAACAAGAAATAGGGTGGTCAGTATGGAAGTGAAGAAGTCCTTGCATGACAGTGTGGTAATCCCGACACTGACTTACGGAAGCGAAGCATGGACGTTTGAGAAGAGACTTAAACCAAGAGTGAGAGGGGTGGAAATTAGTTACCGTAAAACCGGGTCGCTTTGGACTTGGGTCGTAACTTCGGACATCGGCGATAATAAGTAGTTAGTCATTGTCATTATATAATGGAAATGCTTTTTATTTATTTTTTTTGTGGGGTCCATTTAGAGAAATGGCAAAGGAAGAGCATGTAAAAGCCCTAGGGAACTGACATGAGTATATGTACACAAAAAAAATATTATATATATGACGAATATTTGTACATTTTTCGCTACCCTGCCAAACTTCTATCACCCTGAAGAAATTTGTTTGTATGAATGATGTTCTGACTGATATAATTTTGTAGTAAAATTACCAGAGACAACATCCACCAAAGGAAATTTGTTACACTTGTATAACGCTCTAGCTAGAACACTATCATTTAACCTATTGTGTTTTCCAAAAAAAAAAATTGTAACTTCGGACATGGAACAAACAAATCGTTTGTTATTATTTGCCCTATGAAAATAATTCATAATACTTGTCCATCATTAAAATGGTGGTTAACCCATAAAATGGTGGTTGGGCTCTGAGGCATCCATAAAAAACACCCCCGCGGAACCCGGAAGGGCTCTGAGGCTCCGGCAGCTTGAAAGCCGTCCGTCCGACGCATGTAAACAACAGCCGGTTGGACCGACGCCGCGCATCTCCGACCACAAGAAGGAGAGGCGTCCTTGTTCGTGTGTGCCTGTATGTTAATGTTAAGTAGTGAAAAGTAATGATAAGTGGCTGATATCGCCACAAAGTTATCTCCACGGAAATTGTCATCACAACTGAACCAGTTGACTTAGAGAGCTCTACTTAATGCCATTCTACAGGTACGAAACACATCTACGCTTGGGGATGCGCGGGAATGCGGAAGCAATCAAAATAACAAAGATACGGTAGCCTAGGTGTAGAAGTTTTTCGGCCAAAACCCCCGGGTTTCGGTATGGAATACATAGCCGGGTCTGAGGGGTTAAAGATCAAATAATCATTCTCTGAGTCCAAAAACCCATAAAAATATGATAATATGCTAACCGATTTATGTATTTAGGATAATTCTGGATATATAATATATATAAATTAGGAGAGGCATATATCTTGTCCATTTTTTTTATCTGCCGTAAGAAACACCAACACATACGTTATACAGTACCTATAAAAATGCTCAAATTCATAAAAATGTATATGCAGTGATAGAGTATACATACCTATATATTTTCACTAGGCCTAGTTAATTCCTGCTCAATACTTTCTAAGAGTGAGTTCAATGCCTAACGAGAACAGATCCAAAAAGATTATATGTTAAACATCTTATATAACCCTCTCCTATACTAATTATACAGGCCTAAAAGTATTGACTGTGCATTTTCCAGTAAGACATCGGACAGGAATAAGAGCAATAATAAAATATTCATATAAAATAGTAGGAGCCGAAAAATGAATGAAATAAAACCACGAACGTACGTCCGAAGTTCCCCTCCGCTTGTCCGAAGTTATCCCAGCTTTCTTGGCAATCATTTTCCATAAGAAATCACTGTATGTCCGAAGTTATCCATACATGTCCGAAGTTAGCCACTTTTCAAGATGACTTCGGACACCATTTAGGATAAGGATGGAGAGTGAGCAGAGCGAGTTTTTTTACCTGAATGTTGGTTTGAAACAGGGGTGTGTGATGTCCCTGTGGTTGTTTACTGTAGTATATGGATGGAGTCATGAAAGAAATACTATCAAGAGCAGTGGATGTTGGTGTATGGCTGAAAAGGGAGGGAATTGAGTGGAAGCTACCTATACTGCTGTTTGCGGATGATACAGTTCTGATGAGTGATAATGAATGGGAGTTGCAGGGTCTGGTAAATGAGTTTGGAACAGTGTGCGAAAAATGGAATTTGAAGGTAAATGCGGGGAAGAGCAAGGTTATGGTCTTCGAAAGGGGTGAAGTCACAGAGTGTGAGGTGAAGCTGAACGGCCAGGCTATGGAGATCGTCAACTCTTTTAAGTATCTGGGCAGTGTGTTGAGTAAAGATGGGACTATGGATGAAGAAGTGCGGGAGAGGGTACAACAGGGGAAGAGGGTTGTAGGAACGTTAAAAGCAGTAACAAGAAATAGGGTGGTCAGTATGGAAGTGAAGAAGTCCTTGCATGTCAGTGTGGTAATCCCGACACTGACTTACGGAAGCGAAGCATGGACGTTGGTTGAGAGACTCAGACCATGAGTGAGAGCAGTGGAAATGAATTATTTAACACCTAAAGAGCGGCCTAGGCGGTAAATAATGTGTAGCCACCAGCGGGGTGTTTTTACCCAAAATAGGGCTGTTTACGTGATCATTTTCATGCCTAAATAAGACCCAGAGCGTAAAACAAGTATCTATCCCTGAAAGGGCATAAACAGAGCTTTCCAATGACACCACAACGATCCTTGTATGACCGCTAGTTTTCTTGCAACAACCGCGCAACACGAGTGCAAAAACCATGTAATTCGGTACTTTCCCCATACATTTCACTATGTAGCGAGTGTGAGAGGGTGGAGGAGGGTGGGATTCATGTCAGTTGGTCCGCCGCGGTGGTCTGGAGCAGTCATACGCTCGCTACTCTCCTGCCACCACTTGTCTCTCTCTCTCAGCAACATTACGTGCTGAAATTGCCACACGATCTATGTCGCGCGCCGCCACATAGTCCAAATTTATTTCACTCGACTTATGTTGCGCGCCGCCAGTTAAGGGTTAAGGAGTGCATGCGGAGTTACACGGAGGGATAGACAGACTAATGAGGAAGTAAGAAGGTGTGGTGTGGAGGTAGATGTGCTGGAAAGTGTGAAAAGGAACAACTTGAGATGGTTCGGCCATATGGAACGTATGGAAAGCGAGAGAATGACTAAGAGGGTGTACGAGAGCGAGGTGGAGGGACAGAGAGGGAGAGGTAGACCGAATGAGAGGTGGAAGGATGGAGTGAGGAAGTACATGAACGAAGGCGGTGATGGTTGGGGGGAGGGGCGTCGACTGACTGGGGACAGAGGTGCATGGGCGCAGTTCGTTCGTGGCCACCCCTTCGGGGATCACGGCGTCAGGCAATAGATAGATAGATAGATAGATGGCTCTCTTATTATGGGGGATAATTTTAGGAGGCTTCCTGGATTACTGCGCACTATCACCACACATCACTTGACCTAGTTAAATCTCTATAATGTGTTTACAGTCAGGAGATATTGTTAAAAAACCTCGAAAAATGTCCGAAGTTACCCGGTTTTACGGTACTTGAGAAGTGCGTGCGGAGTTACATGGAGGGTTAGACAGACGAATGAGGAAGTAAGAAGGAGGTGTGGTGTAGAAGTAGATGTGCTGGAAAGTGTGAAAAGGAACACCTTGAGATGGTTCAGCCATTTGGAACGTATGGGAAGCAAGAGAATGACTAAGAAGGTGCATGAGAGCGAAGTGGAAGGACAGAGAGGGAGAGGTGGAAGGATGGAGTGAGGAAGTACAGTACTGTTATGGATGAAGGCGGTGCTGGTTGGGAGGAAGGGCGTCGACTGACTGGGGACGGAGGTGCATGGGGCGGTTCGTTCGTGGCCACCCCTTTGGGGATCACGGCGTCAGGCAATAGATAGGTAAAAAATTACTTAGTTGGTCAAAAATGGAGAATGGAGTTTTGAGACTAGTCTCTGGAGATTTTCCTTTTTATACATAAATTGGGTAGTCTTCGAGATGACATTTTTATTATTATTATGATTATTTTGTTTGTAAGTAGGTGAAAAATAATGAAGTTGGTCAAAAGTGGGGAGGGACATTCATTTAAGTTTATAGTGTAAAAAGTTGCTACCCTAAGATGATACAAATGGGTTAAATTTGGGGGTCAAGGACCTCAAAAATGGCTCTAATTTTTAAGGGGTGCCTGATAGATACCCATAAAAATTCACAGAACTTATCATCAGATGTGAAATAGGAATTTTCGGTAAGAATGGTGGGGAAGAATGTAGTATCCGGGCGTACGGTCGCCAAGTTTACATATGTCGATCGCTTGCGGTTAAGTTCCCGTCTATTTTGACGGTTATTTTTTTCTGTTATTTACCCCCTGCTGGCAATATATATAATGATGACAATAAGTCATGGGGGGGGGGGGGCAAAGACCCCCCCTCAACCTATTATTGTATCCCAATGCAGTCAAAATAGACGGGAACATTATCGCGAGCGTCCGTGTAGTGTAAACAAGGCTGAATACTACATCCTTGCCGAATGGTGTTAGCGGGCGTAGACGTAGTCTTGTTTACGAAAGTCGTAGTTACGTTCGCGTCTAATTTGACTACTATTTTTTACAAAATTATATCCCACGACCAGGTGTTCTTTGCCTCCTGCTGGTAATATATTATATGATGATTGCAATAAGTCATGGGGGGTAAGGCCCCCCTCAACCCATTATTGTATCCCACGGCCAGCTGTTATAGAAGGGCTATGAAAAATAGGGAAATTGCGGGGTAAAAACTACGAATCTTGTTTCTGAGACCTAGTATATTAACCTAACCAAGACCTAGTACGTGGGATACAAAACTAGCCCTTGCATGCCGGCTACTGCGGGTCCATAGTAGTCAGTACGTGGGATACAAAACTAGCCCTTGCATGCCAGCTACTGCGGGTCCATAGTACTCAGTACGTGGGATACAAAACTAGCCCTTGCATGCCAGCTACTGCGGGTTCATAGTACCCAGTACGTGGGATACAAAACTAGCCCTTGCATGCCAGCTACTGCGGGTTCATAGTACTCAGTACGTGGGATACAAAACTAGCCCTTGCATGCCAGCTACTGCGGGTTCATAGTACTCAGTACGAGGGATACAAAACTAGCCCTTGCATGCCAGCTACTGCGCCACACTCATCCGACGGCATTAACCTAACCAATCAAGCCAACCTAACCTAACCTAGTGTTCGTAGTGGGGACTGCGCCCCCACACCCCCGCTGTTAGCAACTACAAATCAGACTAACCTCGGAGGATTCATGGTCATCAAATACAAACTAGACTAACCTTGGAGGATTCATGGTCAGCAAATAGGCCTACAAATTAGACTAACCTCGGAGGATTCATGGCCAGCAAATAGGCCTAGGGCCTACATACTAGACTAACCTCGGAGGTAAAAAATACCGCGAGGTTAGTCAATATAAATCAGACTAGGCTAACCTCGGTCATTCAATTACTGTTTGAATATCAATATGCGAATTACAGTGCATTAATTATGTCATAATACTAGTTGTATGAAAAATATACAAATCCACAAACGGAAACCACCTCCTAAATACCGGTAGACTAGATCTGTTCCACAATATTATATTAAGTGGGCTAAGAGTTGATCAACATGGCTAAATTGCAGATAATGTTTCAACATAACTTTTTCTTTGATATAATTCATGCCCTCTGCACCTATATGGGTTATTATTGATGAGGTAAGTGAAGGAAATAAGTCTGTATTGAGGATATATATTAAAGATTCCGTGGTAAACGTAGCCTAGGCTTGGACCCAAATAACGACGGTATAAAGCCCTTACCCTTGGTGTATTGGAGAATAATGGTCTGCAACCAAATTAACACAATGCAGCTGGAAGCTCCGTTCATAATCCCGTTAAATAGATGTTGTTGTAGGTGTTTTCATAAAGCAAAAACACTTCACTATTCATTGAACAACACTTCCAATATTTCAAATATGACCAACACTGAGATGTTATAAACACCAAGGACGATAATAATAAATGAATTAATGTGGCGTCATAGAGGGTTTGGGAAACAAAAGAGGCTCATTATATGGACTGATGTGTATTTCTATAGCCATTCAAATATCGCAAACATTTGTGACGTCACCGTCTAGACACCTGTACAGTGACGTACTCCCGCAACAGCCAATCATTATCCCAACATATCGTGACGTCACACCCAGTTTATTGACCAATAGAATATCAGTTTACAACTCGACTCGCCTCCACTCGTCGTTCATCAGCTGAGCTGGGAAATTGTAGAAAGTGAGTCCACAGATGCTCTCTAATTATTCATTTACCAAGTATATTTTCCATTTATAGCAGGCCTATACTACAAAGCAACATACATAATACATATATATGTACAAACAACACATATGCTATAACACTGCCCAGTTCTTGAGATATAATGCATACCGTTACGCAGGCGGCAGGAATATACCTACAAATCTTCCATATAAAGAAAGATTGAAGAAATTACGCTTACATTCATTAGAGAGATGCAGAGTTAGACTGTTAGAGGGGACATGATAGAGGTATTCAAGTGGGTTAGTGGGATTAATAAAGGGGACATGAAAAATGTACTAGGCTAAAGCTCAGTGATGGCGAAAGAACTCGTACAAATGGTTTCAAATTAGATAAATTTAGTTTCAAGAAAGATTTAGGCAAATATTGGCTTGGTAACAGAGTTGTAGATAGGTGGAATAGGCTACCAAGTGCTATAGCCTAGTACTGTGGGATCAAGAATGATTGGGAGCTTTAAGATACAATTAGATAGGCATATGGACGAGATGGGTTGGGTGTGAGGGTGATCTATCAGGTGTGGGGATCTGCAGATCCCTGTTTTTCTGACCTCTGACCGTTTCGGTGAGGTAGGCCTAACTTAGTCCTAATGGTGTTTTTAAGCTGGGCCTGGGCTTATAATTAGGCCGTATAATTAGGGTTGAGTGTGACAGGGATCTGCCTTGTGTAGGCCAATCGGCTTTCTGCAGACTCCCATTTTCTTATGTTCTAAAACAACTAGGCTATGAAACACTAGGCCTAGCTTAGGCCTATAGGCTATTACTTGAAGAACAAACAAAAAACGATAATATTCAAGGACACTAGTGCGACATTATGAGAAACAATTTATGGTAACATTCAAGACAGCTAGAGCTGCCTTATTTACCAAGTTTCTTTATATTTTTTCCAAGGAATATAGTGTTTAATTGTTGTTTTTCATGGTTTGAGTGGAGATTTGCATTAACTTACCCATTATTCATTAATCTGAAGATACTCCGTCAAATGGCGCCATTTATTGGGTGAATCGCGCTTTTACAGTAGGTAAGGAAAATTGTGGGGAGGCCATGCACGCTTCCAAAATGTACAAATATTATACTAGACTAGATTAACCTAACCTAACCCTAATATAATATAATATCGTTTTGTGAGTAACGTTCAAGCCATTTATTGGGTGAATCGCACTCACCGCATCTTTCAAAACAAGAAGAAGAGGACCCAGGTCGAAGGATTCATTGGGTGCAATGCTTTGTTTACTTAGTTTCTTACAGTAGATCCTCTGGAAAAAGGCAAACTAGGCCTGTGTATCCAGCTCAGTGCCAGTACTTGCACTACTGCAGTCGTTCACTGTGTTGGCGGCGGCGGCAGCAGACGCAACATTTTTACTATTCTGTATTTTTGCTTTATAGCCTTATCAAATTAAAATGTAAAACTTGCAAACTAAACAAACCAAAATTGGGACAAGGACAATATAAAGTCAAATTAAATTATCAAAATCGCTATGTGGAAACAACGCTTACTAAAATGAAAACTATTAAATAAAAGAACACAATCCACCACATAGGGTGTACATAACTACATGAGCAAGTTAATCTGTTTCCCAAGCAAACTAATCGCACATATAACAACACATTATCGTCACGTTAAAGGAAGTAGTCAAGTTTGGGAAGTCCGGGACGTTCTGGCAAATTTTACTAAACTCTGCATGAATAAAGAAACTAAATGTTAAATGTCAAAATATTATTTAAAATCAAATTTGCAACATGACAAGACATTAACAATAGTACAAAATACAAATATTGATAAGATATCTATACTATTACAAAATAATATATAAAATACAGTACAGCACTCACTAACGATAGTGCTATCGGGTAGGTACCTGTAAGCATAGCATGCCTCAAGTGATCCCTATCAATAACTACCTTACCTTTGGATACCTTTGGATGTGTTTGCCGCTCCTCTAGCGGCACCAAGGAGCGCGACGCCCCTCGTTATGGGTGGTGATTTGGTGCAGTAGACTGTTTGAAGCGACAGCTCGCTCCCTTGCGAGGATGGGCTCGTCTGGCACTTTTTGCAGTTCGACATCTAGGGCTCTCTTGAAGTTGTCTAACGAGATGTCCCTCATGTCTCTTACTCGCCGTGGGAGTTTGTTGAAGAGACGTGGGCCTCTGTGTGATAACCAGCCCTCTCGCAGAGAGCCCATAGCACCCCTGTTATTCATCCGGGGGATTTCACATTCCCAGCCTCTCCTATCACTGAATTTCATGACTATCGGAGTATGTAGGTTTGGTACTAAACCCTCTGCGATTTTCCATGTGTATATTATTAGGTAACGTTCTCTTCTACGTTCCAGTGAGTGCAGATTCAGTGCTCTTAAACGCTCCCAATAGTGTAGATGTTTTATCGAACTTATATGCGAAGTGAAATTTCTTTGTACACTCTCTACGTCATTTATTTCACCTGCTTTGTATGGGGATGTTAATACGCTACAGTATTCAAGCCGCGGTAGCACTAGAGATTTGAAGAGCGTTATCATAGGCAATTCACCGCGTGTTTTAAAAGTACGCAGAATCCAACCCGTTAGACGTTTCGCAGCCGCCACTTTGACACTTTTACCCTACAAATAACCTACATTTATAGCACAAATAAACTAAGGAAATCGCAAAAGTAAGCAATTGATACTATCGACAATGAATACATATAATATAAAGACAAATAATTGCAAAATATGAAGTAACAACAGATTTAAACAAAGAGTACTCTTTTAACACGAACAATAAATTTAAAAAATCATCAATATTAATATTAATAATAGAAAAAGAAAAAAAGAAGAAAAAGATAAACAATAAATACAGACAAAAAGTAAGCAGAGGTTATACAAGAAACTTCAAGTTAAAAATGCTTGATTAAAATTATTGATGTCAAATTTTAGAATACAGTCACAATAATTGACCCTAAAAAGATTAAATTTATGGAACAATTTACTTGCCTCAAAACCTCTGTCCACTAAGAGTCTGTATAGTAACCTAGCTCTAGCCCAAAAGTCATCTACTTTATTGCAGATTTGACAAAATCTTATTAATTGGGAATAAAAACTATTATAAGTTATTTTACTATCGATATTACTACTAGGGAAAGGAAAGTTTATTACGTTAAAATTAAAATCATCAACTTTGTGATATACTTTAAGTATGCACTGTTCATTAACAATCTCTATATTTATATCAAGAAAATTTTCAACTTTATAATTTACGTTACATTGTGTGAGGGGAATAGAATTAGGGTAAATAAGTTTAGCAACTTGCAAACTTCAAATCTTGTCTTCCCCATGCTTTATCAAGATTACTTTCAAACTTCCTTATTGATTCGGAATCGACTACATACTGGGGCAGCGCGTTCCACTCATTTACCACTCTATCACAAAATGAGTTCTTTGCCTTTTCAAGCCTACTTCTTTCTTTGTAAATTTTCTTATTCTCTCTCATTCTTGTTCCCTCCCGCATCAAGAAGATACCTTCACACACATGACACATCCTCATCATACTTTCCTGACACTATCTTAAAAGTCTCTATCATAAATAATGTAGAGATAGGGGACCACCTAGGAAATAGTGACCACAATTCTGTGTATTTTAATATACAATGGAAAGGTAATACCAGAGAGAATACAACATTAATACCTGACTTTAGAAAAGCCAATTATGGTGGGTTAAGAAGAGCCCTATTAGCGGACCCTATGGTCAAAAAATTAAGTCGATCCAGGTGTCCAAATGAGTGTACCCCTTCTCAGGCACCTGTCATCTTAAGTCAGGAAGAGACGTCAACCTTGGTAGATACATACGATAATTTTATCAAGTCAGTATTCAATGCACAAAATAAATACATCCCCAAAAGAAAATTTAGATCAACACAGAACCAACCCAAATGGATGAATAATAGACTATTAGATCTTCTAGGACAAAAGAGAGGAATATATAGAAAAATTAGAAAAGGCGAAATTCACCTACTTGCTTACTATCAGAATCTATCAAGACAGGTAAAAAAGGATATTAGGAAAGAAAAAAGAAATTATGAAATTAAGGTTGCCAATGACTCAAAAAATAATCCTAAAGCTTTTACCAACTATATAAATCCAAGGTTAGAGATGTAATTGGTCCCCTTAAAACTTCGATAGGAGAAATGACAGAAAATGATTTAGAAATGTGCAGTACATTAAATGGTCAATTTCTTTCCGTTTTCACTAATGAAAATTTGGCACAGTTTCCAGAAGTCCGTAAGGTATATAGCGATAGTATAGAAAATAGGTTAAGTACGGTTACTATAAGTAGAAATGATGTGCTTAAGGAAATTGACAGACTGAAACCTCATAAATCGCCTGGTCCTGATGAGGTATATGCTAGAGTATTAAAAGAATGTAGGGATGAGTTAAGTTACCCATTAACATTTTTATTTAACAAGTCATTGGAGACAGGTATAGTTCCAGAAGCTTGGAAGCTTGCAAACGTAGTTCCGATCTTCAAAAAAGGTGACAAATCAATAGCATCCAATTACCGTCCCATTAGTCTTACATCAATCATAGGAAAGCTACTAGAGTCAATTATTGCTAGTAAAATTAGACCACTTAGATACATTTAATTTAATAAATTCTTCTCAGCATGGATTCACTCAGGGACGTTCTTGCCTTACTAATTTGCTTAGTTTTTCTCAGAGGTATATGAAGCAGTAGATAATGACAAGTCATATGATATAATATATTTAGATTTCAGTAAAGCTTTCGACAGAGTCCCCCACGAGAGATTGATGAGAAAGGTTGAGGCGCATGGAATAGGTGGGGCGTTGTTGGGATGGATTAGGTCATGGCTAATTGGTAGGAAGCAGAGAGTCAGCATAAATGGTACGAAGTCAGAATGGGGAGCAGTCAAAAGTGGTGTCCCCCAGGGATCTGTATTAGGTCCTCTGTTGTTTGTTATATACATAAATGACCTTGATTTAGGTATAACTAGTAGGATAAGTAAATTTGCAGACGATACCAAGATGGGGAGAACAATTGATTCAGATAGAGATATAGAGTGCCTCCAAAGGGATCTAGATACCTTACACGAATGGTCAGTAAATTGGCAGATGAAGTTTAACATTGACAAATGCAAGGTATTAAAGATAGGGAAGATGCATACAAATGTTAAATATAAACTAGCTAATGTGGAATTAGAAAACTCGAATTGTGAGAAAGATCTAGGTGTGTTTGTTAGCAATGATTTGAAGCCTAGACAACAGTGTATAAGCGTTCGAAACAAGGCAAACAGGATTCTCGGGTTCATCTCAAGGAGTGTGAGTAACAGAACTGCTGATGTTATCTTAAAACTTTACTTGTCATTAGTGAGACCCCATATGGATTATGCTGTTCAATTTTGGTTTACATTCGTTAGAGAGACGCAGAGTTAGAGGGTTTCGTTTCAGAAAAGATATAGGCACTCAGGGTATTAGAGTGTTGAGTTGGGCTTTGTAATTGGGGTTGTGTGGGACAGGGATCTGCCTTGCTTAGGCCAATCGGCTTTCTGCAGACTCCCATTTTCTTATGTTCTTATGTTCTTATGTTCTTATGTTCATATCCCCTCTCTTTCTCCTATATGCCAGTGTCCTCAACCTCTGTTCATAGCCCGCGTTCTTCAACGTTGGTACTAACTAGCTTGCTAGCTCTCCTCTGCACTTTCTCCACTGCTTCTATATCCTTTACCATATATGGAGCCCACACCTGGTTCGCATATTCCAGGTGCGGCCTAACCAGTGCTGTATAGAGATTCCTGAAGATTTCTTCGTCAAGTGACACAAATGTCCTCCTTATCAGCCCTACAATTCTATTGGCTTTGTTTATCTTTTCCGCTAAATGTTCTGAGAAATTTAACTTATTGTCTATCACTACTCCTATATCCTTTTCTGCATTCACTTCCTCCATCGCTTCATACATACTGTATCCTACCTTGTCTATCTTGCTAGTCCCAATCCGCATGTAGCCTAGGCCTACTTGCATTTTTTTGGATGAAGAGGCATTAACCAATGTTCAGACCATCACTTCATGCCCTCCACATCTCCTTGAAGCAAACCCACATCTTCCTTACTCCTCACTCTTCTATACAGCTTAGTGTCATCCACATACAGGTATATCTCACTTCCATTGGTTATAACTTCAGGTACCGGTAAGTCGTTGATAAATATAACGAACAGTAGTTGTCCCAACACAGATCCCTGAGGTACCCAACTTGTAATTTCCCTCCACCCCGAGCCTATTCCATTCACCAGTACCCTCTGTCTCCAATCTTTCAGGAAGGCTTACGTTCGGCCGTTCGGGACATTATTTTCGGTGTAGGCTAATCGGGTTTTTTCAAGTGTCGATAACGAAATTCCTCCATGCGGACTATAATGAGAAAAATATGGCGAGTCTATTGGTCCCTATTTACCCTAATAGGCTACATTATTTCTAATAGGGCTGCGAAAGAGGTCTTGAATATTAGGCTATCCAATTTATTAGGGAAAATAGGCACCAATAGGCAATAGATTCGCCATATTTTTCTCTATATCCTAGGCTATAGCCTAGTCCGCATGGAGGATTTTCATTATCGACAAATTGAAAAATACCCACTTCACAGACAAATACACCAAAAATCTAAGTCAAAGCGGGGGTGTGGGGGCGGCAGCCCCCCACCTATAATACTAGGATAGGTTAGGCTAATGGGACAAACTGGATTTTAGGTCACGTATGGGATATAATGTTTTAAATGTATACTATAGCCTAGCTTTGTCATAGAGTATTTGTCACCACAATATATGTCTTTACCGCTGCATATTAAATTATTTAGTATAACTAAATAAGTTGGTCACCAATTATTTTGCAATATTTGAAAACAAATATGGATTTGATATGCTCTAAACATAATATGAAAATGTGTTTTAAGCCTTGGCAAAACCTAATAAAAATATATGATACTAAAATGGAATTTTGTTGTAACATGGTTGTCAATACCTTCCTATAGACGGCACCGATTCGTACACACGCCATTTTCACCTGTCTCCCGAGGTCTGTCCACCAGCTTATTAGTCAACACTAACTCCACCTGCCCATCTCTGTCGAAACTACAGGTGTTCATTTCCACAGCTTTGCGCATCACGTCACGATATACTAGGTCTCAGAAACAAGATTCGTAGTTGCGGTAGTATTTACAGAGGTGTCTGGACACTTCGAGCGAATTCATATTCGAGCGGAGGCGCATTTAAGTTAAGTTAAGTTAGGTTAGGTTAGGTTAGATTGTGCATCCGCTCGATCAGGAATTCGCTCGAAGTGACTCGCATTCTTTCAGGGTGTCAATCCACAAAATATGAATTGGGTTATCATTAGGCCTAGGCCTATGGTTATTATTTTGTTATCATTAGGCCTAGGCTATAGCGCGACGGAGCGAGCTCTAGGGGGGTCCGGGGGCATGCCCCCCCGTGATTTTTTGAGAATTTAGGTATCTAAAACAGTATTTCCTGCAATCTAAAAGCAATCTAGATGGAAAATATGGAGACCAAAATTAGGCTAGGCCTACCTTTTTTGTTTCTTAAAAAAAAAGAAAAAAAAAAAAGGGTTGGGGGAGTTTCTGTTATCATTAGGCCAGCCTATACAAAAAGTTCATTTGCGTTATCACTCAAAAAAACAGCGTCGTTTGACACCCTGCATTCTTTACAGATACAGCCGAATACCGGTAGGCTACTAAATGGGCGGCGGCCCAACCGCCATGTTGTATCCCACATAGGCCTACTAGGTACGGTACTACGGACATATTGTAGGCGTTAGGTGTGGATTAGGCTTGTATCCAATGTATTAGGTCTGTTACTGGATATTTATGATTTAAATAAGTGCTACGTTTTCGATAAATCTGGTTATATGGCTTTGCAATTAGGGAAATCATGAGCCGATTTCCGACATTTAGTTAGTCTTTTTCGATTCTCAAAATCCGATCCATGTTTTGCCAAAAATTGGCTCGGGTTTTCCAAAATTATGCTTTTTGGGGTTTGCAATTTAGGGAAACATGAGCCAAAATTCTAAATTAGGTTACTGTAATTTGTTTACTCTTAAAACTCGCAAAATCCGAGCCAAGTTTCGTAATTGTTTAGTTTATGTCCTCTTTTTCTAGTTATTAAAAACGTATTCTATGGTGTATTATATGATATATAGTAGCAATAGAACTGTTCAAATGACCTGGGAAGTGTATATTAAACCAAATACAAAACTTTGAGTAGTGCGCGGTATTAGAGTAAGTCCACGGATGTGTTGTTTACATTTTGGATTTGGAGCGACCTGTTGCCTACTCTAAGGTTAGGTTAAGGACCATCTATGTAATTAGTGTATTTTTGGTTTAGTCTGTGCTCAAAAATCCATTTTCTTTAATACTCCATTTTTTATTTTCAGTCTCGATTATGAAAACATGTAAATTCATAGGGTCTCAAAAATTACAAAAAGGTTTTTTTAAGCATTTCCCTTTTCTTAAACTGCATAAAAACAACAGGGGGTTGGTGGGGTGAAGGGGGGAGAGGACATAAACTAAACAATTACCCCAAGTTTTGCCAAAACTTGGATCGGGTTTTATGGCTTTGCAATTTCGGGAAACCTGAGCCAAATTTCTAAAGGAGGCTACTGCCATTTTGTTGTCTACAAACTCTCAAAATCCGAACCAGCTTTGGCCAAAACTTGGCTCGGGTTTTCGAAATATTTGGTTTTAGGCCTTTGAAATACCTTAGGCCTAAAACCCGAGCCAAGTTTTGCTAAAATACGTTTTAATCGCCGTTTTACGCATTTAACCCCTCATTTTCCCTGTATTTCATAGCCCTCCCCACTATCGGGCGGCGTGTCTTAAGATCGTTGTATAATGGGGAAAACGGTTTCGCCGAGGGTTGTAATTATTTCCAAACACTATAGCCTACATTGATGAAAACTAACAGGGAAAAATAAAAAAATCCATGGGAAAATTGGTGACCATCTTAGCCTAGGCCTATTTAGTTTTCCAATTATTTTTCCTTAGACTTTGTGGGTTAAATAGCCTAAGGGTGGAAGGAAAAAAGGCGGCCATCTTGGATCAGCTGAGAACTAATATTTTTCATTTTTTTACCGTATTTTTAGTATTTTGTCATATTCTAGCCTATATCAATGCTAACGGCTAACCTTGCGGGGGTCTGGGGGCGGCAGCCCCCAGGTTAGGTTAGGTTAGGGTAATGACAAAATATGGTTTCAGGGGGCATGTTTTAATATTGCAAAATAATGAGTTAGGCCTAGGCTAATATGAATTTGCAGAAGGAAAAACGGTATTATTCTATAATTGCACCTAGCCTATACGAGCTAAACAAATTATTATTGTATTTAACAGGAAGGTACGACGAGGTAAGTGATGTGGTATAGGTGGCAATATGCGGAAATGGATTATAAGGGCATTCTGCCCCCTCTTACCCCCTTACGAAAATTTACGGTTATTCACTCCACCCCAACTGGATTTCTACCGTTTTACCCAACCAGCGGGGTTGTGGGGGCGGCAGCCCTCACCCATAATACTAGGTTAGGTTAGGTAAGGTAGTTAGGTTAGGCTAATGTCTCTGAAACATTGTAAATCCGTGTCACATCTAGATTGATAGACTTTTGTCAGAGGGGGGTGGAATGCCCTTATAATCCATTTCCGCATATTACCACCTATACCACATCACTTACCTCGTTGTACCTTCCTGTTAAATACAATATTTTGTTTAGCTCGTATAGCCTAGGCGCAATTATGGAAATTTACCGGAAAAACACCTTAGGAAGGCTTAGGGCCTAGGCCTAAAACACACTAGGCTAATCAATGAAGAAACTGATGAGAAAAAAGATTAGCTTATAATACAAAAAACACGTATCCTACGGGACCTAAAATCCAATTTGACCGGCTAATGTCCTTTCAAAGGGGTATAGGCCTAGGCTAGTAAACACTAGGATAGGCTATAGCCTACCCGGTCACGACGGCCAGAGGTAAGAAGTCAAGAAGAAGAAGAAGACTCCTGCAGTAGTCTCCTTGAATGCTACCCAAAATACATGGTAGGCTAAATAAGGCCGATGTAGTCTTGTTGAACGTTACCTAATAGCCCTAGGGTCTCTAGGAAGGGCGAACTCGTTATTTGTTTAATAGGTCGGTGTTTAGTTCGGAGTCTCAGAGGGAAGCGTCAAGCGTACAGTATGTCTGCGTATCCTCTTCTTCTTAACGCTGAAGGGCAGTAAAGCTAAGGCGCGTTTTTGCGAGCGTTTTGGCAAGCCAGACTTAAGCCAAGAGCGAAATTCGTTTTTGCGAAGACAAAACTTAAGCCAAACTCGAGCCGCGCTTAAGCAGGATCGACTTTTCTCAATCCGCCCTGAAAGGCCGCTTGACTTTGGGACCTTGGCTTAAGCGGGAATTGTTTGTAAACAGAGGCGCATTTTTGCGATCTTTTTGGCTTAAGCTTGAGGCGCGGTTTTGCGAGCGTTTTGGCTTAAACCAGACTTAAGCCAAGAGCGAAATTCGTTTTTGCGAGGACAAAACTTAAGCCAAACTCGAGCCGCGCTTAAGCAGGATCGACTTTTCTCAATCCGCTCTGAAATCCGCTTGACTTTGGGACCTTGGCTTAAGCGGGAATTGTTTGTAAACAATATCTGTGTTTTTTTTTCTTTTTTCATTGTTTTGTATTGGGTAAATACCATAGAGAATAGATCGAGTGTATATTATGAATACATAAGTAATGTAATATATATTATATTATATTATATAATGATATTCTATTATATTATAGTTAGCTTGATATGCACTATTACAGGACACACGGTAGCCTATTGGCAGAATCATCCAGGCCGATCTGGAAAATACTCGTTCTGTGTGTGTAAAGAAATCCTTCTAGTTCCCAAATCGTGTTATTGATGCCGGGGTATTGTCATAACACTGGATAATTTTGTACTATATTGTGAACGTTACCAAGATATACAAACACTATAGTCCATTCATTCTAGGTTGGGCAGAAATCGTAACCTCTAACCCCTGTAACTCAAATACGGCTTAAGCAAATGTGTCGTCAATTTATTCACATAATCCTTAGTCAAGTCTGCCTAGTTGGTAGAAATGTTAGCTCGATTACTGTAGTCCTTTTTGAATTATGAGAGGTTGGGGTTTACGATTTCTGCCCAACCTATACAGTAGCCTATAATGTACGGACTAGGCCTAGGCCTATAGCAAACTATTTGATAGGCCTTACACAAATAATATAATTAAATAGCCGACATACTATTCAGAGAATAATACAACAGGAAATAGACATAAATTTGGACAAAAAGACAAAAGAAGTTGAAATATCAGTAAATAATCAAAAGCTTAATCAATAACAAATATGGGGGGGGGCCGTTGAAAAGGTGATCTCCCCGAACAATTGAGGGAAAGACCTTTACAATGGCACCAGACCAGACCACTAGGTCGTCTTGTTGTTCCGCCATTTTCAGTGTTTGTGTTTATGTCACGTGACTTGTGGTCGAAGTCGAGCCAAACCATTTTTGCGCGGCTGCTCTTGCTTAAGCCAAAGGGGGAAGCCAGGCTTAAGCCAAAAAGCTCTCAAAAATGCGCCTCTAGCTTCCCCCTTTGGCTTAAGCAAGAGCAGCCGCGCAAAAATGTATCACCCTTCTCAACATCCAGAGGGGCTATGCTGATATACAGGTGCAGAGGGGTCCGGTAGTGTACCAGGTCAACCCTAAACAAGTATTGAGGGACCTCGTCACACAGAAATCACACACGAGTGAAATTTCTGTCACCATTCCTGCCTGGTCTATTTCATATATCGGGAAGGCGCCTGGGCAAATTCTCTGGCACAACCTCGCTACAACACCTATTGTGCTACACTCTAATTAGCTGCGGAGATGTAGAGACCAACCCCGGCCCTTGTTCAACGTTGAAGAAACCTCACCACCAAACAAGTAAGGCAGACACCGACATTTCAACAGTCCCTAGCAGTAAAATTCGTTATAACAAACTGGGCCAGCAGGTACCCCAGCCTCTGGCCGTCACGCTCCAATTCAACCCACAACACAATCCAACACTATCGGTGGCTCAACATGTAACTGGAGCAGCTAGGAAGAAAGGCATCAGTCGCAACAACATCAACAATGGAGCAGCATTAGCAGCCAGGAATAAGGACAACATCATCAAACAGCAAATACAGGTAGGGCAGGGAGGGGTCACAGGGGGAGACATAGCCACAGACAGTCCCCACCCTAGCAGCACAGCTGATCATCACACCGCCAGACGTACGACGAACAATACAAAGAATCTATGTACAGTGTGCGATATAAGATTCAACAAAAGGAGTCCAACATCACAATGTAGTATTTGTAATGAAACAGCACACGATCGATGTTCTAATGTTAACAGCAGAAAAGAAATGGAATGCGATAAATACAGGGAACTAGCAATTACCCACTCCACCAACTCTACATTACCCACAGCATTACCATTAATACCACAGATATCGGCGACCCAAGTAGCACAACATGCAACAAGAACAACAATAAAAACAGGTAGCACTCGCAAATACATTTACAGGGAAGCAGCATCAACGGACAATGAAAACAACAACAACAGCAAACAACCACAGCCCGACCGCGAGTATCCCCTACTCTCTCCCGCACAAACAGCTGATCGACGCGGACCAAACCACACCTCCAGAAAGTAATGACTTGCTAAGAAGAATCACAGAGGAAAAACTTAGAAATAGTAAAGATCCCTGGACTGCAGAAATTAGAAAGTATGTAGGGAATTTGAAGTTAGGAGAAACAAATTTAGCAAATATTAAGAAGGACGACATTAGAAAAAGAGTTCTGGACTGGGATTCGGGAAGATGGCGAGAGGAGTTGGCAGAGAAGAGTAGCCTAGAAGTGTATAGGAGTTATAAAAAGGAGATTAAGAGCGAGGAAGATATTTATGACAACACACAGGCATCTATAATATTTTACAGATGTAGGACAAATAACTTAAATCTAAAAGATAGAAATAGGCATGTGGGAGGAGAGACACAATGCGATATGTGTAAGGAAGGAACAGAAGACCTAAAACATTTTCTACTACACTGTTCATTTTATAAAGCATGCAGAATAAAAGATCCAGGGTTCCAACAGCCTTATATTGAAAATGAAAACCAAGTCATCGGACATCTTTTATTTAACAAAGAAATAAGCGATAGAGTGAAACAGACAATCTATCAAATGTGGAGAGTACGAGAGAGAAAATTGAAAGAACTGAAATAAGAAGACTGAAGAGAGAAGAAACAAGAATGAAGGAAGACGAGAGAAGAAACAAGACTGAAGAGAGAAGAAAGAAGATTTCAGAAAAAGGGATGAAAAATGAGATATATTTATTTTTAGACAAATGAGCACGTCACAAAAAGTCACAAAAAGAAAAATAACAAAACCTCTTAGGGAAGTGCCGACGTTAAGGCTAAACTTCCCGAATTCCAACTGAACTGAACTGATGATAAACAGTAAGAAAAAACTATGTATAGTCTGTAATATTGGTTTCAACAATAGGAGTTCACTTTTACAATGCAACAGTTGTAATGAAATTGTTCATAACCGATGTACTTACGTTAACAGTAGAAACAAAGTTGAATGTGTTAAATGTAGGAACTCAGCTGTACAACATCGCGAATCTATTTGTTTTATTTGTGAATCACTCATAACACGACGTCAGAAGATCCAAAACTGTGTAAAGTGTAAACAGGTAGCTCACATGAAGTGCATCTCTAAGAAGACCAACAGTGAAGAACGGGAATTCCTTTGCAATAAGTGTGCCTTGCATTCATTACCGAATATTAATGTAAATGATCCAAGTATTAACAACTCAGAATCCAGCCAGGACACATTCAAAATCAAAGATGAATACAGAGTGTTCACCAACAAAGGGCTCCATCTTATCCACATTAACGCCAGATCAATGTACCATAAATTGTCAGAAATAAACTTGTTAGCTAATAAGGCCAAAGCTTCAATAATTGCAATCACAGAAACCTGGCTGGATTCAAGTATAAACGATGGTGAAATAAACATTCAAGGTTTCAACATGGTTAGGAATGATCGCAATAGGCATGGGGGAGGAGTATGTCTGTATGTAAAAAACAACCTCACACACAACTAGGACCGACCTCCATGTAGAAAATCACGAAGCTCTGTGGATCGACCTACACCTGCCGAGGACAAGACCCATCACAATTGGGGTATGCTATAGGCCACCAGCCGACACACAATTCTTGACCAAATTTGAACAAACTTTGTCATCGCTAGACCCTCGGAATGAATCCATCATACTAGGGGATTTTAACCTGTGTTACAAACAACGAAATGATAGGCTTGTACGAGAATATAGGCATATACTGACAATGCACAATCACAAACAACTCATCACAACCCCCACACGTATCTCTGAGAACACTGCCACAATATTAGACCACATAAACTGTAACAGAGAGGACAAAATATCCCAATCAGGGGTTATACAGACTGGGATAAGTGATCACTTCGTCACATATTGCACACGGAAAACCACAAAAATTACCCTGGAGAATCACAAGATTATCAAAACAAGATCACTCAGAAACTACAATAAGGAAACATTTCTGGACATTTTATGGAATACAGACTGGTCTCCAGTGTTTGGAAGTACAAACGTTAATGACGCATGGGTTGGCTTCAGAACCATCATCACAAACATCCTAGACGAAATAGCTCCTCTGAAAGACATACGAATTAAAGCAAGGTCAGACCCATGGATCAACAATGACATACTACACCATCTGGAACACAGAGACAATCTGTTAAAAAGGCTAGCGAAACATAGACAGGATCAAGGTCTGAAACATGAGTTTAACAGGGCCAGGAATAAACTAAGTAGGAAAATGAAATCAGCGAAAAATAATTATTTTCACAATAAGGCAGAGGAATATCAGAATAACCCAAAGAAACTATGGAGGCACCTAAAAACAACAGGCTACAGCAACAAGACAAGGGATTCGTCTAACACTAATATTGCTCTCACCATTAATGATCAGGTTTGCCACGATAAACGACAAATTTCAACCTACTTCAACTCCTTCTTCACTTCCATAGCAAACACACTTGCACAGAACCTACCTCAACCTCTCAATAAATACACGACAACAACGGCCACCTTTCGTAATTTCTACAGAGATAAAGACATTCACCCGAACACATTTAGATTGCAAAATGTTACACCAAAATACACTTTTGACGAGCTGTCTAACCTAAATGTACATAAGAGCACAGGACCAGACAAAATTCCTGCCAAATTTCTACGAGATGGAGCCATTGGTATAGCAGGCCCCCTAACCCACATCATCAACTTGTCAATTAACACCAACACTGTACCTGCTGAACTAAAGGAAGCTATTGTAACCCCTCTATTCAAGAAAGGAAATAAACTAGAAGTTGGTAACTACAGACCAGTTAGCAGATTATGTATTGTATCTAAAATCCTTGAAAGAGCGGTATACACCCAAATTTAACACTACCTCAAACAAAATGATCTATTCTATAAGTTTCAATCAGGTTTCAGATGCATGTACTTGACAGACTCCTGTCTCATCCACTTAACGGATCACATTCGTAAAGAAATGTCTAAAGGTAACTACACCGGTATGGTTCTTTTTGATCTACAAAAGGCGTTTGACACAGTAGACCATGATATCCTATGTAATAAACTACAAGCAATGGGCATAGGATCTGTGAACTGGTTTAAATCTTATCTTAGTGGTAGAACCCAAAGAGTCAAAATTGACGATAATATATCTGATCCTATGCCAATTAACTGTGGGGTCCCGCAGGGAAGCATCCTTGGTCCCTTACTCTTTCTCTGTTATGTGAACGACATGGAACTGAGCGTCTCATGTAAATTATTACTGTATGCAGACGACAGCGTGCTCCTGGTTTCAGGAAAAGACCCAATAAGTATTGCCGCTTCACTTTCCAAAGAACTAGAATCATGTAGTGAATGGCTAGTGGACAATAGACTATCTCTTCACCTGGGCAAGACGGAAGCCATCTTATGTGGAACAAAACGCAAACTGAAAGACATTGTGGGCTTCTCGGTCAACTGTAATGATATTCCTATAACAACAGTGTCACAAGTTAAATATCTCGGACTAAAATTGGACGTGAGTTTGTCAGGTGAAACAATTTTGGAATCTATCCTGAGTAAGTGTAGAGCACGTACAAAATACCTGTATAGACAGGTGGGATGCTTGCCCGCGGAGACCAAAAAGACCCTCTGCCAAGCGCTTGTTCAATGTCATTTTGACTATTCTGTGTCATCCTGGTACTCTGCATCATCTAAATCAGCACAGCACAAACTTCAGGTCACTCAAAATAAAATGGTTAGGTTCATGCTGAACCTAGGACCCAGATCACATGTTGGCCAGGAACAACTTCAGTCACTAGGTATGCTCAATGTCGCTGACAGGGCCAAACAAATCAGGCTCACTATTGCCTTCAAAATTTTCTATGACAGAGCTCCAGAGTACCTAAAGAATGATTTTGTTAAAGCAAATGAGAGGAGTGGACATAATACAAGAAACAGGATGTTTAATTTTAAGGTCCCGAGAATCCAAGGACAGGGTAAGCAAACATTCTTCTTCACCGCCATCAAAGACTGGAACGACCTACCCCAATCAGTCTTTTTTTTTTTTTTTTTTTTTTTTTAAGAGACAATGAACGGAGGAAGGAAAAACACAGATAAAACAAAAAGGTCCATGTGCCTAAAGGCATCCTCCATTCATAAAATGTTTGTAACAACTGGATTTAAACATTTGTTGATTGTAAGTTTGTGGAAAGCAATTCGAGGGAAGTGAATTCCAAAGAGTAGTAACTCTGGGGATAAATGAATTCTGATAAGCAGAAGTTCTGCATTGTGGAGGAGAAAGTGTAAATTCATGGGCGCTCTCAGCTGCCCTAGTTCTACGGGGAAAGATGTGGAGAGGCGGCACAATTGAAGCAAGTTCCTCGGAACAATTGCTGTGAAAATATCTGTAGAATAATGCAAGGGATGCAACGTTTCTTCGTATGGCTAATGTAGGAAGGTCCTGTGTGATTGCAGGGTTATTGATTAATCTAATAGCTTTATTTTGAATTTTGTCCAACTGCCTCAATGCAACCACTCCACTTCCACCCCACAGAGGTGAACAGTAATCCATCTGAGAGCGCACATGACTTTTATATATTACGGCCAACTGCTCGTCAGTGAAGAATTCTCGAACTCTGTACAGGAGTCCCAGTTTTTTAGAGGCATTCTTAGCAATGCTTCTAACATAATGTGTCCAGCTCAAGTTAGTAGTTAATGTTACACCGAGAATGTCAATACTAGGGGAAGTGGGAATATTTACATCATTAAAAAATATATGGGAGTCAGTGAGATTCTGTCGGTTAGAAAATTGAATGTACTTGGTTTTCTGTGCATTAAAGGAAACTAGATTCTCTTGTCCCCATTCATTAATTCTAGAAAGGTCCTGGTTCAGAGAAATTGCAGTGTTTATTTTTGAATTTATAAGATCGGGTTGGGTGAAAGAATTGGTAAATGTGAAGGAACTGTGGAGTGTTGAGTCATCTGCGTAGGAATGTATTGGACTATGAGTGGTAGATATGAGATCATTGATATGAATGAGGAACAGAGTTGGGGCCAAAACTGATCCCTGGGGAACACCAGCATTTATTGAGTGAAATTGAGAATAAAGGCCATCTACCATTACACGTATGTTTCTGTTATGAAGATAAGAAGAAATTAGTGGAACTAATGATGCAAGGCCGTAGTGTGACATCTTCGACAATAAGGATTGATGCCAGACTCTATCAAATGCCTTTGATATATCCAGTGCTATTGTATGTGTTTCACCATGTTGGTCTGTAGCTTGGTTGATTTGATGCGTAAGAAGGCAAAGAATGTCTGCAGTTGATCGACATCGTCTAAAACCATATTGCCTATCACTGATTAATTTATTATTCTCCAGATGCTTAATTATGTGATTATTTAATATAATTTCAAAAACTTTGCCAAGAGTGGAAGTTATAGCTATTGGTCTGTAGTTTGATGGATCTGAAGAGGCACCTTTTTTAGGAACTGGATGGATGTTTGCTTCTTTCCAGGGTACTGGGAAGCATGAGGTATGAGTACACAGACGGAAAATTTTGCCAATACAGGAGCGAGCACCAAGGAGCAATTCTTAAGTACTATTGGAGGAATTTCATCTGGACCAGGAGCCTTATCTACTGAGAGATTCTGCAAAATAGTTTTGACATGTCTGGTGTGGATCTTAAGTGAGGGAATTTCAGGTGAATTAAAATTAAGTACAGGGACATCTTGATTTATGTCATCTAAGGTTGAGTTGGTGGAGAAAATATCTGCAAGAAGGTTAGCTTTACCTCGTGGGTCACTTACAAGATTGCCAGTCGGAGATTTTAATGGTGGAATGGATGAAGCAGTAGTGAAGTTGGATTTGAATGAGTTAAGAGTAGACCAAAATATTTTGTTATCATTTGGATTATTTAGAAGTTTATTTGCCTGCTTATGGAGAAAGTTTGATTTAGTTAGGTTTAATACAGTTTTGGCATGATTTCTGATGTTTCTAAAGTAATTAAAGGCTTCATGTGTTTTTGATCTTGTGTATGCATTGTAGGCTATTGCTTTTTGTTCAGTTACTCTAGCACAATTATGGTCAAACCATTTAGGTGAATTAGATCTTTTACTGTACTTTTGATGAGGAATAAAAGTTTCCATTCCAATTTTTACAAAATCTTGTATGTGGCTCAAGGTGGAGTGTGCATCATTAGAAAAGAAAGAGGTCCAGGGAATATCAATAAAGAAACCTTGAAGACCCTCCCAGTCTGCCCTATCGTAATGCCATTTAGTCACCAAAACAGGTTCAGAGTGGGAAGGTGTGGTAGGTGATAGACAGGTGGCCTGTATCAGACAGTGATCAGAAGATCCAAGTGGGGACCTCACTGTAACATCATAATTTTCTGAATTGGTTGTTAAAAATAAGTCCAGTAGGTGGGAATTATGATTAGGATTATCTGGTACACGGGTGGGTTGGTTGACTAGTTGAATGAGATTAAATGAGTCTGCAAATAGCTCACATTCAAGACCAGCATCATCAGTCCTGGCTGAATGAGTGAGCCATTCAACATTATGGACATTAAAATCACCCAACACAGTGATTTCAGAAGAAGCATTTAAGTTGAGGACACTGAGTTGTGAGGACAGAGAATCAAAAAGACTTTGCTCTGGAGGAGTATTTGGGGAACGGTAGATGCAACATATGTATTTAAATTTACCAGCAGAAATTAATTTGTATATAGAATAATCAAAATAGGGACAATTGAAACTAGTAACCTCCTCCAGGGCAATTTCAGATTTTGCGAAGCAACATACACCACCTTTAGGTCTGAAATTTTGGAGCAGTTGATAACCTGGAAAATTAAATCTAGATGTGTCAGATGTGGATGTTACTTGAGTCTCTGTCAAAAAAAGGAGAGTAGGGGATTCTGCTTGAAGAAATTGGTGTACAGAATTGATGTTAGAGTGAAGTCCCCTTATATTACTAAAGAAATAGCTGTACTGACAAGCAGCTTTGGGACGTTGCAATGCTCTTGACACAGTCGCATGATGACGACCGGGAGGGCCCTGTGTCAATAACCCAACCCTGCCGGGGGTGGATATCCGAGGGACCACCAGGTTTGCTGTTAACAATTGTACTGCCATATTTATAAGGTAAGTGTATGGTGTTACATGTATGATATGTAGTGGGAAGAGTAGTATTTTATGGATAGAGGATAGTGATGTAGGGCAATGTCGTGAAGTTGGATGTGTATGTTATATAAAGAGGGTTTTCCTGATACCCCTGATGTGTGAGGCAGAAAGATATGTATCCAGCTACCAAGGCCTGGGAGAGAAAATGGAATTCAGGCTATTCCCTGAGTCTCCCGAAACCTTGGCGGTAGTACTTCCCTGGGCGGGGCTGCCTACCCCTACTACCTAGTCTTTGTACAAGCATACAAACCCCCCCCCCCCATTGTAGGGAAAGGAAGAAAATACAGTACGGGAGGAAGAGACACAGGAGACGGTGGACGTCACCACATGACACTCTGTAGTTACACGACATGGGTAGGAGGCAGAAGCATACCAACACAAAACCCGTAGACAGTTGAGTCAGAAAGTAAAAACTGGAAGAGCGAAATCCTAAAGTGAAGCCAAGTGGAAAGTATTCACAAAAACACAAGGCACGGCAGAGCAGGCGGACGCCATCAGACGACACTCTGGAGGTACATGACACGGGTAGGAGGCATAAGTATACCAACACAGAACCCCGGAGACAGTGGAGTTAGAACGGGAAAAAGTGTAAGAGCGAAAACCGTAAGTGAAGGCAGGTGTTAAGCGTTTACAAAACAAAATGGCAAGGTATAGCCGGCTGACGACATCATCCGACATTCGTCATGTACAAGACATGGGTATGCGGCATAAGCATACCAAGGTAAAACCCGTAGACAGTGTAGTCATAATGTAAAAACCGTAAGAGCGACATCCTCCATACCAAACAGACATGTATTGAAAGAAAGGCTTTGTACAAGCATACAAAAAGACCTCCCCCCCCCCCCACCTTTGTCAGGGAAAGGAAGAAAATATAGTATGGGACGAAGACAGCAGGAAGAGAAGCAGGATGGATGACGAAGCAGGGGACACGTTGATGGAACACGACCCAAGGCATATGAAGCCTGGCCGTGGGCATGGAGAGGTATGTGCACACCGAAGCCCGTCCCGGCACAGTGGCACACACAGAAGCAACAGGGCGCGAATCTGGCATAGCCGAAATTCCATTCGAGTCTACAAAACGAACAGAAGGGGTCAAAGTGACGAACCCGAGGGAAGGGGCCCTGGCTATGGTTTGGAGCCGGACGGAGCCTAAAGCAGGTCTTCAGAAAGGTGATACCCCTTGCGAGGGAGCACCAGCCCCGTCAAGGCCGCTAAGGGTACCCCAAGAGCGGGCGGGCAGGCGGCCTCGAAAGATGTAGGACCGTACATGCCGGCGAGTGGCCCAAACCAGTGATGAAGGGAACGGAACACAAACGTAACTGAGGGAGCTGTGTGCTCACTACCCAGCGTCACGGAGCCAGTTAGGGAACCCAATCCAAGATGACTGAAGCCCTCCACGGAGACATCAGCCAGCGCCGATGAAGCATATCAGCCAAGCCGAGGTCAAAAGGCGGCAACCACCCAGCCACACAAACATTTATGACACAAATGCCAACAAGGGCCCTAGGGCCCCAACCCGGCCCAAGAGAAAGCCGGAGACAGGAAGGGGAACGGAACACGGACACCATTGTTTCAGCCGTTTGGCAACACACATGCGGCGGCAACAGAGTTGACATGTTGGAGCAGCGGTAGGGCAGGACTTTAACGTTCCATAGGCCAATTGTTTAACTGACAGGAGAGTCTTGTGAAGGTGTAGTCTCTTTGGAACACTGTTAAGGCTGGTGTGGTAACCGAGACTGCAGGAGCAAGTGCAGCGGGGGGGGGGGGGGATTCCGGCGAGTCGTGCTGAGGCATGGTTAGCACCACACCAACATCATTCACAGGGACGACCGGGTGGGGCAGTGGTGAGGTGGGACCTGATCGTCCTACAGTACACCCCAACCACCGAAAAGCAACCCGTCTGAGCCGGTACAATGCATGTGAACGGCCAAATGACGGGAACCCAGTACACGTATGTATAGCGGTGCGTACCAAGCACGGGCCGGCCACATGGGCGCGATCAACCAAACCCCGCGCCAGAAAAATCCCAGCCCGTGGAGGACGTAGCACATGAGGAGTGCGACGGGCGGAGGCAATGTGGACTGTCACCCACTCCAGTCCGTGCCGAAGGCATCAGCGGATAAGACCAACCGAAAGGCCACTGACAAGCCCGCCAGGGCAAGACAGCGATCCCGCAGGAAGAAGAACGGGACCAACAGGATCATGGCCCGGACGCGAAAGCGAAGAGTCCTGACCACTTACCGTGGTGGCGAAGACCCATGTTAGATCGGGAGCCCCACCCCCCTCACACGACGCATCTGTGGCTATCCAGATGGCCGCCGGGGGAGCAGGCCAGGGCACCGCTGACGCGAGCGAGCCCCGAGCGACCCAGTGTGATAGTCTCATATGTAGCAAGCGCGGTACCGGCCACAGCCAGTAAAGGGGGGGCGATACAGGGAAGTGTTAGGGGACCAGTAGAACAAGGTAGTCGAGTCCGAGCTGGCCTCAAGGCACGGTCAGTGCCGCCCAAGGTAAAGATCCCAGCCGGGAAAACACCCAGAACACGACAAGTGTGGACGTGGACACCCGACCCGGGGGAACAGGAGCACAGTGGAGGTTCCATGGCTCCCAGTGTGAAGGTGGGAGGACCGCCATGTGAAATAGGGATGGTGAACCCCAGGCCTGTGACACGGACGACTACAGCGAGTGTGGCCAGGACACAATGTGTGGAGATGTTATCGCGACGGCACCTCCCCCATACATGGACCGGAGTACCTGGGCCACCCCCTGGGGGTTAGGGAATAGAATATGCCCCACGTGCCTTCTGCGTGTCGTAAGAGGCGACTAAAGAGGTTGGGTCGGTGGGCTTGCGACCCCCACCCGGAAAAAATATCTAAGCAAGGAAAAACGAACGAACAGCCTCGGATGCGGACGGAACCAACGTTGACGAACCACGACCGACTAAGGACATGCCTTTGGACATTCTGAGAATGGCTACGTGGAATGTTAGTGGCATGAATGATGGCACAAAAGAGAGAGAGGTTCTGGAAGTGTTAGTGAATGCCAGGCTGGATGTATGTGGAATGACAGAGACCAAATGGAAAGGTTCAGATGTGAGAGAGTGGGAGTGTGGAATGGGTGTGTGTGCTGGAGTGAGTGAAGGAACAGCGAGAGAAGGTGCATGTTTGTTTGTAAGTAGCAAATGGAAGGAATGTGTAAGAGAGTATGGGTCTGTGGGTTCAAGGATTGTGTGGGTGAGAATGAAAGTAGGAATACAAACGTGGGTGATTGTATGCGTGTATGCCCCGACAGAGGATATACTTGAAAGAAAGAAAGAGGAGTTCTGGATGAATGTGGAGGCATGCCTGGAGAAGTTTGACAAGAACGAAAGAATATTTCTGATTGGGGATATGAATGGTAAGGTGGGTGATAGGAAAGTTGAGGGAGTGGTGGAAGGGTGGGGGGTACCATCAGAGGTGAATGGGAATGGTAGTGCACTTGTGGACGTATGTGTGGGGAGGAGGCTGTGGATAGCCAACACCTTCTTCCGACACAGAATGATCCACAGGTACACGTGGAAACGGATGTTGACGATGAAGGATAAGACAGTGGTGGAACGAAAGTCATTGATTGATTATGTATGTGTGGATGAACGAATGAAGAAATCTGTGATGGATGCTAGGGTGTATAGGGGTATTGGAGGGGGTCTGTCTGATCATTATGTAGTGGTAGCTAAGGTTAGGATACAAAAGAAGTGGGTGAGGAGAGCGGGAGGGAGGCGAGAGGAGGGTGGAATGGTGAGGAGGGTGGAGAGGTTGCAGGAGGAGGAAGTCAGGGAGGAGTACAGGAGAGCAGTGGAAAGACGACTAGGTGGGTTCGACCTGGAAGTTATGGAGGAAGTGGAGGAGATGAGCAAGGTGTTTAAGGATGAGATCTGTGCAGCATGTGAGGAGGTGTGTGGAGTGAGGAGAAGAGGGAGGGGAGTGAAAGGTACAGCATGGTGGACAGAAGAGGTAAGAATAGCTGTGGAAGAAAAGAAGAAAGCATATAGAGAGTGGTTGGGTAGTAGAGGGAATGAAGATTCCGAGAGACAGAAACGAGCGAGGTACGTGGAGAGTAAGAGGGTGGTGAAGAGAGTAGTGAAGGAAAGTAAGAGAAGAGTAGATGAGGAATTTGGAAGGAATCTGAGTGTAAAATGGAGGGAGAGTAAGAAACTGTTCTGGAAAGAAGTCAAGAAAGTTAGGGAAGGTAGCAAGGGAAACAGTAAGGGTGTGAAAGATAAGAATGGGAGAATGCTAGCCGAGAAGCAAGAGAGAGTCGAAAGATGGAGGGAGTACTTCAGTGAGTTGCTAAATGAAAGGAATGAAGAGCCAGCAAACATAGCTGGATATGGTATGGGAGGGAGAAGAAGAGAAGTAGTGGAGGAGGAGGTGGGGATCAGGAGGTCAGAAGTGTGGGAAGCCATGAAAAGAGTGAAGTTGGGGAAAGCACCAGGAACAGATGGAGTGTGTGGGGAAATGTTGAGGTATGGTGGTGAGATAGTGATAGAATGGGTATGGAAAATGTGCAAACTAGCATGGGAGAAGGGCAGTGCACCCGATGACTGGAAGACTGGCATAATAGTCCCCCTATATAAGGGCAAAGGGGAAAGAGGAGTGTGTGGTAACCACCGAGGAATATGTCTTCTAAGCGTAGTCCATGAGCCAAGACCCGAATTTTGGGATATCGGTACCACCCGGGGTGACTAATTCTCTTAGGTGTTTTTAGCTTGCTACATGTCTCTAGTTTATGTTTTGATATGATAGCCCTTGCACATTGGTAGCTTAATGGTCGTTATCACTTCTTGAATAGACATACCCTACCGAAAATTCCGAAATTTTTTAAAATGTCAAATTTGGGGACAGGAATGCCTAAATGTCAACAAAATGCATATAGTAATTGTCACATTTAATACAAGTCCTGTAAATACACACTAAGCATGCCATGGGCTTGTACATACTATTATGGCAAATTACTACTCCTAAATATCATCTACGTCAGACTCGGAATCTGACTGTTGTGCCACCGGCTCTTCTTCAATAGCCTTGTTCTGACATGTCTGTAACCTGCACATGTCCGTGCATTTTAGACCATTGCTGAGGCAAGTACACTTAGGGAGTTCGCATGACCGCACACACTTGCAAGACAGTAGCTGCATAACAGCATCTGGTGCTGGTGAGCCTCGCATCCAGTTGACGGCAAGCTTACCGTCCTCATCTGTCATCCAACCGCAGTCTGTTGGGTTCGCAACAAATAGCTGGCTCTGAAGACTTCTCCTCCAGATCGCAGCCTGGTAGTTTGCACGCAGTGCATGCATGAAGAGGCAGTCCTCACAAGGAGGGAGTTGACTTGACTCTACCTCTCCACGTCTTGCACAGAACAGCTCATACCGAAGCTTGTTTACCTTAGTTGTGTGGGTAGATGGTAGGTACATGTGGCAGGTGATTTCCTGTAGCTTCTCAAAGAGTTCAGGAGACACTTCCCATGAGCGTCCAAGTTCGTGAAAAGCATGCTGGTATGTCTTGTCCATCTTCACCTGCTTGAGTGTCGTCATCTTCCCTCGGCCAGCGAATGCACTGACGGTATCACAGCCTGTAAAGGCATGCATACCAATCAATGAATCACACACGCTGCCTCCCAGTGTGCGGCTCAGTGTGGTGATATCCAGGAATCTTGTCCGGTTCTTCGTCCCGCACTTCTGGAACAGATGGGATGGGATCTTGTGGCACATGCCAAGACACAACACCATGACGTCTGTATCTTCTGCAGTGATGATGACAGACTTGTTCCCAGATTCTGCTGCATGAAGTGCATGGAGAAGAAGGCGTGTGTCTGCTTCTTCTTGAGTTGACTTAAGCTCAGGAGCCTCTTCCCACTGCTCTTTGGTGATCTTGAAGCAGCGCTGCTCACATGTGACATACAGCTCCTTGTCCTTGAGCTTCTCCCTGTGCTGTGGTGCCTTCCATTCTTCTACCAAGAACTTGATAAGACTTGCCTTGTTGGAGGAACTACCGAGTAACTTTCTCCACTGCTGGATGTTGTGCCCAGGTTGAATGTTCTTGAAATGAATTCCTGTGCCTGCACTTCTTTTGGCTCGTTCTGCATCCTTGATGGATGTCTCCTTGTAGATATCAAACACAACATCAATGCGCCTGCTCTTAGCACCTTCATGAACAGCGTGACTCAGTGCTGTACCTGCAAGCTGTGAAAAAGTTTTGTCGTTTCCCTTCAGTTTGTGGACCAGGCTCATCCCATCAATTATGGTAGCAGAGGGCTCGGGTATCACTTCTGCAGGAGAAACATTCCTCTCTAACTCCTTTGCGAGGGCAGCCTTGTTGGTCTTGCGGAGAGACCCATCACCGCTGGCAAGTGCCCAAGGCAAAAGCCCCAGGGGATGAGCCAAGACATCACTCATTTTGAGCTTTCTGTTCTCGGCAACAAGGATCATCTGGCCAAATAGGTTCCTGTCAGCCTTTAAGATAACCTCCTTGGCATGGTCTTGTGAGCGTGGCTTCATTCTGATGTTAGTGAACGTTCTCAGTTTCGTCTTCGTCATCGTGTCATGAAACTGTATAGTTGGCGTATCGATCTCCAGGCGCTCTTCCTTGAAGGCTTGATATGCATCCTCTCCTATTCTGTAGGCCCCTAGAAGGTCTTTGACAACTTCTGGTGGTGCCATAGTCGCAGTTGACAAACTGACAAGATCTTCTTGCTCTGCGTTGAAGGGGTTCAACCAGCTGGTCTCCATCAGTTGAACTAAAGATTGGACATCGGCCTCATCTCTTCTAATCCTGGGCATCTGTAGGTCTGGGTGGCTGAAGTCAGTATACTTTTGGCCTACTACCATAGTCCTGAGCTGCCTTAAGTACCTGCTGCGATACTCCGATGTCAGGTAGTACCTGGCGACAGCTCCGCCTTTCAGGCTGAAGCCTTTTGTGCCCCCTGGTGTCTGGGTGTCTTTGTTGATCGTCTCTTCGATTGTCTGGTCCACAGGGATCCGTCCAAAGGGATTCTTGCTACCGATCTGGACCGAAAAGCCACCTTGCATGAAGTGTTCATGGACCTCTGGGTGTTCAATGGGCAGTCGAGACATCAAGGCATAGTAGTAGGTTAGGAACCGGGCATAGTTCACTTTGTCATAGGCAAAACACCACGGTATCATCTGTCGGATTGCTCCTAGGTGGAGCATCCAGTTGCCTTCTCTGGAGGCTCGAATTAAGTCCAGCATGATCTCAACCATGTCCAGGTATGACATCCAGAATGCTGAGAGGTTGTGTTCATCTCTGAGGGTCTCAAGATAAACTTGGAAAAGCTTCATGATATGTGTGCATGATTCACTCTCCATCAGCTCTTGAAAGAGTCCCTGAGACACATTGCTGTGAAAGCTGTTGATGTCCTTCAGTGTTTCATCTAGATGGTGTATGTCCCTTGAATGGTTTTCTTCTAGCCATGAAAGGAAGCCTTTCCATGCAAGCCTCATCAGTGCTTCATACACGAGCTTGTGTAGTCTCACTGCTCTGTTGTACCTCTTGCCGTTCATCACTCCTGACACTGATCCTTCTGCGATGATACCTGATTCCACACACAGATCTCTAAGACCTGCATCTTGAAACCTCTTTCCTATGGTGGAGATGAGATTACAGATTGTGTGGAAGACGCCCATCCTGATGATAATGTTCTTGAACTTCTCTTGTTTCCAGATAACTTCGGCAGCTTTGGCATAGAGTGCTTGATCAAACACGCACACAATCTTGTTAAGCTGTAAGGACTGCATGATAGCATGCGTTTGTTCCAAGATTTCATTAACGGTGGACATTTCTGTTGCGGGAGCATTGATAGTGGGCAGGTAGCTTACAGTGTCCTGAACCACTGCAATGTCTCTGCGCATTTTGATGTTGAACCCAGTCCAACTGCTGATGGACTGGTCCTCATGGTCTGACATTCGAGTAAGAAGCCAGATATGGTTCTTTGTCTTTGAATCCTGGACTTCCTTGGTAGTGTCGACATACGCAGTCTCAATCCTAGGTGGCCCTGCCCGCCGCCCAACATTGTATATTGGCAGCATTGATGATGTCTGAGTGATGCTTCTTATCTTGGACTTGGTAATCTCTGGCAGGACTTTCTCTGGCACAGAGCCTGCAACCTTGGACTGGACAGCAATGCCATTGACTCTATGAGAAGTACCTGCTCCACTTAGGGTCTCTTCAAGTCGGTCAATGTTATCCCAGGCCAGGGTTGTGAACACACCAGGGTAGATGTTTGCTGGCAGTGGAATGTCATCCTTTGAGCATTCCAGCTTCTGGATACAAAGGGCTGTATCGATCTCCTCAAACATTGAGTAAGACACACAGTGACCAAGACGATTCAGAGTTCGGATCAGTTCTGTGTTTCCTGTCAAAGACTTTACAGCATTGGTCAGCAGTACGTGCTTGGGTGGTTTTGTCTTGCCACTGGTAACAGCAAAGACCAAGTCACTGCCAAAGGAAGTGGCAAGACGTTGAGCTCTTTCAGAGGGAGTTTCACACTCACACTCTCCTGTCAGCAGGGTGTGCAGGAATTGAGTGACTGCTGCAGGAATGACATTCTGATCTGTATCGGGAGGCCATGGCTGACTCACATCTTGTTTATTGATCTCATTCCTCAGCTGCATTCCTGCTTTGGTTAAGACATCTTCAGAGTTAGCTGCTCTTGCTTCTTGCAGGTCTTTTGCCATTTTGTGTGCTTGCCGGGCAAGGTCGTCCATTGAGAGGCTGCGTGGATAGATTAGAAGCTTTCCTTTCTCATCTGGGACAAAGCGTAGTGATTCTCCAAACTCGGTTTCAATCTTTCGGCGAACATGTTTCTTTGTCGCTGGTTTCAGTTGGATAATACCACGGGACATCATGGATCTCTCAAGCCTAGATGTGAGGTTTGTCATAGGCAGTACCTCTGGGTTGGGGAATAATTTGGTCCTTATATACAAGCAGAGTTCCTCGAGGGCTTCTGTCTCAACCTCTTCGTAGCGTGCTTCCTCGCTTTCTTCCTGATTTTCACCTGCACCCGACCTGGCGGCCGCTGGGAAATCATCTTTTGTGAAGAGTTTGTAGCACGACTTGTGGTAGTGACCCTCTGCAGCAACAAGGTCTCTGCTAACTAAACCAAGGATTCTCTGGTTGAGTTTCCTTATTGCTGCTCTGCGAATCTTCTCATCTGCTCGTAGCTCAACACACTGTATGAGTGGCTCCCTTGTCTTTGTTGTTTTTATGTACTTGCTTGACTTCTCGCAGAAGATACATACTTTGGCATACACCCTGCTAGTACTAGGGGCATCCCTTGATGCCCTCCTCCTGGGGTCGACGCTTGCTGATTCTATCTTGACACCCTTGGCAAGGATAGAATCCAGTGACTTCTTCATTGTAAAGAGACTACGACATTTACGGTGATAATGTATGTGTGGTATTCCTCCTTCTTCAAGGCCCTTGGCTGCTTCCAGGACTGGATCATGCTGCCTGATTTCTGCAGCCCTGAGCAATGTGTTCCAGGAGTCCAAATCCTGTGGTGACACCAGAGCATCGCTGTCATCATCAGAGCAGTGGATGATACAGTCGATCCGTGCTCTCTTCCTCGCAGATGGTTCCATCCTGCCGTCAAACAGTCGACACACACCTGCAAAAAATATCACCATTAAACCATGAACAAACAAACACATTACATGGAAACCACTCTACATATGTTTGCTCCTTCCAATAATAAATTATCCCCAAAATATAACAAAAAATCCCCAAATATGAAATAAACCCCTAAATATGGAGAAACTTGAAATACACATCGGAATAATTCTTGTAGAGAATCAAATAAGCTACAAGAGCTGTTAGAATATATTTTTCAATGTTCCCCATATTTAAGGATTTATTCTAGATTTAGAGGAAAATACCCAAAATATAGAGTATATTCCGAAATATGAGGAAATTTGAAAAATACCTAGGAACAACTCTGGTAGAGAATATAATTCTACATAGGTGTTCAAAGTTTCGCGATGATTGTGTGATGGATTTTAAGGAAAATGAGGTAAACGCCGAGCGTCACGCTAAAAATCTTTATTTTTGGGTAGCGCCCCTATTGCATCAAAAAAATTAGACTAAGCTACCAGTGCGAGAAGGCTATCATATCTTAATGTACTTACAGTCACTCTATAAACATTTTAATACCATTCGTGTTTAGTCACCCCAGGTGGTACCGATATCTGGCCTGGCTCATGGACTATAGTAGGGAAGGTATACAGTAGGGTAGTGATTGAGAGAGTGAGAGTGAGAACGGAGAAATGGATAGGCGACGAGCAGGGAGGTTTTAGGAAGGGAAGAGGATGTGTAGATCAGATTTTTACCCTGAATTGTGTTGTGGAGAAGTATCTGGAGAAGAAACAAAAGGTGTATGTTGCCTTTATGGACTTGGAGAAGGCCTATGACAGAGTGGATAGAGAAGGTTTGTGGAAAGTACTTAGAATATACGGAGTAGAGGGCAAGTTGCTGAAAGCAGTGAAGAGCATGTATGAGGGTGCAAAGGCGGCAGTACGTGTGGAGAGTGAGCAGAGCGAGTTCTTTGACCTGAATGTTGGTTTGAAACAGGGGTGTGTGATGTCCCCGTGGTTGTTTACTGTATATATGGATGGAGTTATGAAAGAAATACTATCAAGAGCAGTGGATGTTGGTGTATCGCTGAAAAGGGAGGGAATTGAGTGGAAGCTACCTATACTGCTGTTTGCGGATGATACAGTTCTGATGAGTGATAATGAATGGGAGTTGCAGGGTCTGGTAAATAAATTTGGAACAGTGTGCGAAAAACGGAATTTGAAGGTAAATACGGGGAAGAGCAAGGTTATGGTCTTCGAAAGGGGTGAAGTCACAGAGTGTGAGGTGAAGCTGAACGGTCAGGCTATGGAGATCGTCAACTCTTTTAAGTATCTGGGCAGTGTGTTGAGTAAAGATGGGACTATGGATGAAGAGGTGCGGGAGAGGGTACAACAGGGGAAGAGGGTTGTAGGAACGCTAAAAGCAGTAACAAGAAATAGGGTGGTCAGTATGGAAGTGAAGAAGTCCTTGCATGACAGTGTGGTAATGCCGACACTGACTTACGGAAGCGAAGCATGGACGTTGGTTGAGAGACTCAGACCAAGAGTGAGAGCAGTGGAAATGAATTACTTAAGGAGTGCGTGCGGAGTTACATGGAGGGATAGACAGACTAATGAGGAAGTAAGAAGGAGGTGTGGTGTGGAGGTAGATGTGCTGGAAAGTGTGAAAAGGAACAACTTGAGATGGTTCGGCCATATGGAACGTATGGAAAGTGAGAGAATGACTAAGAGGGTGTACGAGAGCGAGGTGGAGGGACAGAGGGGGAGAGGTAGACCGAATATGAGGTGGAAGGATGGAGTGAGGAACTACATGAACTAAGGCGGTGCTGGTTGGGGGGAGGGGCGTCGACTGACTGGGGACAGAGGTGCATGGGGGCGGTTCGTTCGTGGCCACCCCTTCGGGGATCGCGGCGTCAGGCAATAGATAGATAGATAGACCTGGGCCACCTCCTGAGACACTGCGTCGATGACGGGGAGGGCGCCCGAGAGGAGGTTGAGACCTCCACCTCCAGGCCAGACCCTACTATACCCCGTCGTGCCCACGACCGGCGTGGCTAGCGCAGGAAGTGGGGGCGGGAGAAGCCGGTGCGGGCGCTTTGCGTCAGGCCCACCACCTAGTCAATGAGACGTCTGGTTGAGGGGAGAGGGTATGGGCCAGGAGGAGCAACGTGTTGTGCGGAGCATAGCCTCCCTTAAGGTGTCATGGAGAAAGGAACTACCATGGCCAAACCCCCGTCCACCTGGCCGTCCTGACGAAAACGGAGAGCGGGCCTCACGCTCCGGCCTGTCCCCCTCCCGTCCGAGCAAGGCAGCGGAGGACGAGGGTCCCGGAACTTGCCAGCAGAGTCCACCCACAGGACGGAACGGCAAATTGGGTACGAACGGCCACGGGAGGAGCGTATACAATGCGCCCCGCGGCCTGTCCCATAGCCCAAGCCCCAGGGCTGCTTGCCAGCGACGAACCACCACTCGCATGGTTGGAGGAGGACGACGAGGGCTTCGCCACGACCTCCCATCGTGCGGATCATGTGTCGCTTAGCACAAGCAAGAAAGCCTCCTGCCAAGCCACCCCCAGGAACGTCAGTCCCGGACGTAAAAGGGCCGGCAGGAGGAGGTGGCTGTGGACATCGGCAGGGGCTGACGAGCAGAGAAACCACCCGAACCAGTCGACGGCAATGGGTGGCGAACGTCCTGGACCGGGCAGGAAAAGCGAATGCTATGTAGGGCTGAAGAACCCAGTGAAGTCCGAGGAGCGGAGCAGCAGGCCAGACACAAAAGTGGAGGCCACGGTGGGGATGGACGGTAAAAGGTCAATGAAGAAAGGAGGGAATCCAATATACACAGGACCAACGCCACGTGAGCGGAGGCCTGGGACCTGTCAGCGAGGCTCTGTGGCGATCTAGGAGCAAGAGGCCAACTGTGGAGCGGATTCGAGGCACAGAAGGAAATTAACAGAGGACACATCAAGGGGGGAAACCCAGCGAAGCAGCCGGTCCCTGGGTGCATATGAATGCAAAGGGCATAAAGAACCAGAGGAAAAAGACACATGGCCGATTCCTGGTGACAGATACAGGGCACAGGGTACATCCAAGACTATAAAACTCACCTGTGGAGTGAGGTTCTATAGAAAGAGGAAGAGGCAGATGACACCCTGCCTGTTTGGCGGAAAACGTGTGTAAACACAACGCGGAGTCAAGGCCGAACCCCCCTGGCAGTAAAAAGTCAAGTGTGAGCTACCCGACACCTAAGCGGTACAAATAGGAGGGGGAATCCAAGACACACAGGACAATCGCCATGCGAGCAGAGTCCTGGGACTAGGCAACAGGGCCCTGACCCCACCTAGTACACGAGAAGGCCGTCTGTAGGGCGGAAAATGAAGCACAGGAGGACACAGAGGATAGGAAATCAGCCAAGTAGCCATATCCAGGACCATATGTACATTCAAAATGAGACAGGGCACCAACTCCATCAATAACCGAGAAAAAAGGCGATGTGGCCGATTCCCAGATACAGATATACAGGGTACATAAAAAAGTAGAAAATTTGCTTGTATAGCGGAATTCTAGAAAAGATGAAGAGCCAGAGGACACCAGGAGATCCTCGCCAGTGAGGCGATCTAGGCCCGTCGGCCTTCCTCTGAAGCAGGGTGCGTCCAGGAGGTGAAGGGCGGAGAGACAAACTGCACATCGGCGGGGGTCGGAGACATCCTTGGCGTAGCAGGCCGTGCGGAGGCAGCACCTCCGACCGAAAGCATGTCAGGCGGAAGCAGGGAGGAGCCGTCAGTACGGCACCGAAAAATGGGGGGGGGGGGAGCATCACACACCAGTGGAGGTGAGACAGGGGAAAAGTATGAGGCAGTAGCCAAAATAGCAGTTGAAACCCAAGTAAGACAATATCCAGGAAGATGCCAAGTAGCAAGGAAAGTCAATTAAAAGACACCCACACAGTAGACCACAAACACCAGGGCTGGGACAAGCCTATTTGGCAAGACCCAACCCTGGTAAACAGGTCCAAGTCCTTTGGGGAAAAAGACCCCACCCAAAATACCTGAGAACCCTCCGGGAGAGCGGAGGGAGGAGGGGGCGAAGCGGTGAAGGTCTCGCCGGCAGGAGAGCGGGCACCAGCAGGAAGGAAAAAGGTCAAGTGTGAGCAACCCAACAGAACCCTATTAGAGGAAATAGGGAAGGGGAGGGAATCCAATACACACAGGACAATCGCCACTTTGGGTCGAGTCCTAGGACTTGTCAGGAGGTCCTGGGGGCCACTTTGTATACTAGGAGGCACCTGTAGGGCGGAAACCAGGTACCGAAGGAGGACACAAGGGAGAGGAAACAGCCAAGCAGCTGACGTCCAAGGAGTCCTGTCCAGGTACAATGAAAAAAGGTGGCAGAACAGGGCGCTGAAAACCAAGTCAAGTGAAAAAGCCATGTGGCCTAGGCCTTGACAAGGTATAGGGCATGACATGTCGGCCGAGAGCAGGGAGGAGCCGGCATCACAGCACTGAAAAATGGGGGAAGCATTACCCACCAGTGGAGGTGAGACAGGCAATATGAGGCAGTATAGCCAAATCAGCATGTAATACTCAGTAAGACAATATCCAGTAAGAATCTAAGTAGCAAGTATACCAGGAAAGTCAAATAAAAACCACCCACACCGGAGACCCTCAACACCAGGGCTGGGACAAGCCCCTTAGCGAGGCCCAACCCTGGGAACAGGTCCAAACCAAATTTTGGGGAAATTTGTCCCATCCGAAATACCTGAGAACCCTCTGTGAGAGCGGAGGGGAGGTGGCGAAGTGGCGGCGGCGTAGGGACAGCCGGCAGTAGAGCGGGCACCAGCTGGAAGGAAAAGGTCAAGTGTGAGCAACCCAACAGTACCCTATAAGTTTAAATAGGGGCGGGGAGGGAATCCAAAACACACAGGACATCGCCACTTTGGGTCGAGTCCTAGGACTTTTCAGGTGGTCCGTGGTCCACCCAGTATACAAGCAGACCGCCTGTAGGGCGGGAACCAGGTACAGAAGGAGGACACAAGGAACATGACATAAGGGATAGGAAAAACAGCCAATCAGCCGTTGTCCAAGAAGCCATGTCCAGGTACATGAAATAGGGGGCAGAACAGGGCACATAAACCAAGTCAAGTGAAAAAGCTATGTGGCCTAGGCCTTGACAAGGCACAGGGCACATCAAAAAGATAAAGTCGCTTGTAGGGCGGATTTAAAAAGATGAAGGAGCTGAGGACACCAGAAGACCCCTGCCTGTGTGGCGAAAAAACGTGAGTAAACACGAAAATCGAGTCAACTTGTCCAAGCATATCCTCCCTGTGAGCGGGGCCCCTATCGCGTACAGTTTCCAGACATCCCCCCCCCCCCTTTATTGTGATCAAGTAACCACAAGCAGGGGAAGAACAGAAACATGTAAATGTAAGAAAAACGAGAATTTAACCGAGAGCTACGAGACCGAGACCTCCCAGTCAGTTGAGACAAAAGGAAGTCAGAAGGAAAGGACCTGTGTGGATCAGTCCAATGGCGCGCAGCTCAAGGCAAAAAACCGATTAGCTTAAACACACAATATAATGAGAATTGTAACAAGAGCGTAGAAGACCAACCAGCAAGTCAGTAGAGACAAGAGGAAAACAGAAGGACAGGACTATGTGGCCCAATCCGACGGCGGTCAGCTCAAGTTAAAAAACACAGGCCTAGCCTAGTTACACAATTCACATAAAAGAGAAAACACTAGGGCAGCGCCAATTCCTGAGTGAAAAAACCTAGTAACAAAGCTAAACACTGCCCGAGAAGCCCCACAATTACGTTAAATTAATAAAATAAAAGGAGGATAGCCTAGGGTTTGACCGACATTTTCACCAGAACCACGTATCCACGAGCCAAATAGGCCCGGGGAAACGAAAAGGAACTGACAAAAGCGTGAACAGGCGAACGAAATACAAGACCACCAACTATGGACAGGTTTAATAAACAAGTCAGAAGGGCTAAAGGTCAGTTGAGACCAAAGCAGCATATTTGTGAGAGAATAAAGGCTGTGTGGCCTATGTTCGCACAAAATCAGAATCCAGAGAAACCTCATGCTCAAGTCTTGTAAAACATCGACACGTAGTCATATGAAAAAAACAATAAAACAAAAAGTCACAAAGGGAAAGAAACACAATGCATCCCGCGGGAAGCATATCCCCCCCCAAAGTACGTTAAGGGTAGTTAAAGTGAACATGAACCCGAAAAGCGAGGGTAGAATAGACACACAACGACCGCTACGCGGCGTTGAGGACCAACCACCCCGAAGAAAACAAATAAATAAACACGTCTCCAGCACTACGCGCACACCCATAAACACGCCATAAAGCCGTAGTAAAGTGCTGCCTACATCACTGAACATCCTTCTAAAACCTCAACAGCCTGAAAAGGCTCACACTCACTAATAGTTGAAGCGAAGGAGATGCAAAGCAGGCACTCGCGAAGCACAGACAAAAAAGGTGTGACATCGACGGTGGGCGCGAAGTGACTGATACTTTGGCAGGTCCTGGAGCAGGCTCATAGAACATGGAGCATGGCTTAGAGGAGAGCAGCTAGATTAAATGGGTAACTATAACAATTCTTTCTCTCCTTCGCTTCCTCTTCCTTCTTAGTCGTCTCGGAGTGTGTACAACGTGACTAGTAGTGAATTGAGGTGCAACTCTAGAGATTATTTGGTTACTTCGCGTGAGTACCGATAAATCGGCCCGCTGTGGTAGCGGCTGAGATCATAAGCCCTACGTTGGAAACGTAGAGACTGCTACTAAATTAGCTCGATTACTGTAGTCCTTTTTGAGTTATGAGAGGTTGGAGTTTACGATTTCTGCCCAACCTACAGTATACTGTACGGACTAGGCCTAGGCATATAGCAAACTATTTGATAGGCCTTACACAAATAATATAATAGCTGACATACTATTCAGAGAACAATAAAGCAGGAAATAGACAAAAATGTGGACAAAAAGACAAAAGTTGAAATATCAGTAAGTAAGACTAGCGCATTTTTCAAAGACACTGTGGACCATAGAGCTTTTATGTTTTGAAAATAAAATGCCCCAGAACGAGAAGCCCACCACAGAAGCCACGAACGAACACCACACAGAAACACCAAAGGAAAGGTCCACAGAACGAAAGGACCAGCTGACCGAGCCAGCCAATTCAGACAGGCCCAAGCCCGCAGGGCTAAGCAGCTCCAGGCCGCACCTAGATACCCCTTCTAAACTGACCATTTTTCCACACCTCATGTACACTACCCCCTCGTGTCCTACACTCCTAACTACAAAGATGATGAACAGGAATATACATTCATATTAAAAACACCCATGCCCTGTCCCGACGTTGAGCCAATGCCAACACATCAGACAGCCATAATTATATCTATGTATGTTCTTACATCCGAGAAGTAGATGTTATATATCTTAGAAGTTAAAACACCCACCCCTGTCCCTAGACCTTGTATATCATTTCCCATGACGAGTATAGATATATGTAACCCGTGCTCAGTCGCCCCCTTGCATTGTTCCTCTAGTAACTAGTGTCTCTAATATTAACTGCCACCAGTATTGATACGACATAGCGGCACTGTCCTTGTGTCGTATTGTGCCAAGTACAGATCAACCAGGTTTCATCACCTTATTAGGACGACGACTATAATGTCGTCGTTCATCGATGTATGCAATCCTTAGTTTAAGTATTAATATTAACATTACCTAACATCTTGTCTTGCCAGACTAAGCTTCTGAAGACCCATCGCCCCATAAATCTATGTATTCAATCCTTAGGTTAAGTATTTTTATCCGCCATTGTGTTCACCTTTTTCCATTTACTTTTCCACAATTGTCATACGTCTTCCCCTTGCCTCCTTCGTATCCACAGTCCACACTACGCCAATTTACTTTGTGTCATACACCTCTTACCCCAACCAGAGATTGTATAAGATAACCTGGTTACCAGTATCTGTCATAAGTACCCCGAAACAATAACTAAGTACCCCTACGAACTGCCGCTGTTGTTGGTATATTTATATTTCATAGAAAACGCAGTTCCAAGGGCCAACTAATAGTATCCATAACCCCTCGGACTGATCACATAACTCTTTTCCAGACTCGTATACCACCCCATAGTTGCATTCCCCGGTAGCATTTGGCTAACGTATTCTACTGCCTTTTCAAACTCCCATATCAACTGCAGCCTAATGCCACCCCCACGCCCAGAGACCTTAGGGTCAAATTCCCCTATAGCCCCCTGCACTCCTCCCCTCTCATTATAAGACCCCGCGCTTCTCTACTCTTGTCCGACCTAGCCTCTCTCTCATACCTCTTGAAGATCCTTGAATTATCCGTTGCTAACGCTCTCCAACCTTTTATATATATACTCCTATCCAGCCTACCTTCACTTAGTAGGCCAGAACATTAGAACTTTACTAGCCCCTTGCATGCCATCTATTCTCTTACAACCCATTCACAACCCTGCACCCAATGGTCGTCGGTGCGAGGCTAGCCGTCTCGCCAGTAACTAACTTCTATTGCCATACTTCCAGATAAATGTGGCAGAGTTAGCAACCCAGTCTCCACCACATCCAGCAAACCCTACAATTAACAACCAGCCGAGTAAAACCAGCTAGCCAAGGCACCTTCGGTTTTGGTATTAAGGACACCCACATCTGTCTCATACACAGAGGGTTATTACGAACACTGGTGATATGGCAAGCCCCTAGCCACAGCCGCCGGACGACTATCACAGAGAGAGGGCGCCCAGCTCCCCCTTTTTGCCCACCCGAGGAGTGAGACCTCTACCCCCGAGGAGGTATACCTGGCCCCTGTTTTGACTTCCGAGTCATTGCCAGGTAGCACAGGAATTCTTCCTATCAATGAACTAACCATGCATGACTAACACCTTTACTAACCTCTATTAACTCACAATAAACCATTTACCTTTCTTGCATACTCTGATCACTAAATTAGCACCTCAGCTATACCATAGAATGAAGATTGAACAATCTAAGAGAGACGCTCCTATCACAGCTGTCCCCATCCTCCTCGCAAAGTAGATCCAGTCTCTCTCCCCTAAATACTTCCAGTATAGCCAAAATAGTACCTCTTACTAAGGCTCAGTTATATGAAAATATAAAGGCTTCCTATAGCCATGTGCCACAACAGTAAATACCATCTTACCTAGTCCCCATATCTATTGAGAGCTCAAATAAGTCCATAAGACTCGAGATCCCTACTGTCTACAGGGTCCAGAACCGAGCCTATAAATCTAGCTCCCGCCCCCAGTCAAATCAGTTGAAAGCTAGACACCAACCAGGGGTCACTACCCTGCAGTTAACTTCTAGCTCTGCCCTTGTGTTGTTCCAGAGTGAGATTCCAGAGCCGGCAGACTCCGTGGCAGATTTGGATAGAAGGACCTGCCCACGTATTTGAGAACTTCACACATAGGGACCCCCTGGACGGCCGCGGAACCAGTCGTTAGCCCCCAACATCATGGACGCAAGATAACCAGGACCAGACCCATCAGATACTACCCAAGATTCCCTTTATCAGTACTACATATTACTGTGCTGTATAGAGATTCACTAATTAATATTTCTACGAAGTGGCTATCTCTTTGCCCCAGTATAATTCATATAACCATTCAATTAGGAAGTGCTAAGCGTATCAGTGTTCAATAATTAACAGGCGATACTAACTCTCGTAATCAACCATATATCCAGATATTATTACCTAGAAGGAAACCCTAGTGATATCTGAATGTTCGCCCACTGATTTGCGTTCTATGTATTTCTGAGACAAGAATATAAAACTTAGATCAGTACCCCCTGAGGTTACTAGAATTCCCGTGCTCTAAAATACGCGTGTCTAATCTAGTCTGTGAACTACTTGTGAACCAGAGCTACCAGTAATAAATCTAACAGTGAATATGATTCTATAAGTAACATTGATGGTCTTCGGTATATAAACCTGTTGAATTAAAGCCAGTGATCAGAAGATTAATACCTGAACGTTGGAAGTGGGAGACTAGGCTCCATCCAGATCCACTTATGCTAGTGTTGTTCGATTCTATTATATTGTCTTGCACGAGTATTATGCAGTGGTATATAAATAAACGTGATCATGTAACTTGCTACCATGTGTTTCTTTGTGTTCTCTATTCCTCATATCTTGTATTGTGCATGCAGCCTTATATACCCAGTCATTTAGAACTCACATTACCCAAGTTAAACCTGTAGAAAAACAGGGCATAACAGAAAAACTGACAAGTTGCTCATGGCAGACCTATAATTGTTAAATATATATAATAAAAAGCATAATTCAGAGAAAAATGTGTTAATTAAACAATAATATTACTTCCCAACTCTATAGGAATGCAAAGGACTCTAATTCATTCAAAATAATAATTTTAAGTACCAGTATATGAAGGATAAAATATTTACAACACTCACCCCTGTCAGTTGTCTAACATTTGAATCATGCCTTGAAACGAAGGCTGTGAGTGGCTGAAACTGTCACCAGAGTCCTGCTTCCCAGCTGATGGCAACACCCCCAGAGTCCGTTAATCTTTGGTCTTGGCCGAGTTGACCAGACACTACCAAAGAATCTCGGGAGGCTGTCTGCTTCTGTCTGGTAATATCACCAAACATTACCATAGATTACCAGACATTCGCCTCTTTGTGCCTTTGAAAAACGTGAATCAAAAGCTTAATCAATAACAAATATGGATTATATGGGAGAGCCGTTGAAAAGGTGATCTCCCCGAACAATTGAGGGAAAAGCCTTTACAACGGCACCAGACCCAGATTCACTAACGGTCGTAGTGTGCGATGTCGTACAGCAACCTACGATCGTTCCTAAGGGAGTGCGGAAGGTGTATTCACGAACGCATCGTTGAGCTCCCTTACGGCTCCCTTTCGATTATTTTCACCAAGGCTTCTCTTGACCAATCAGGCGCTTGGCCTTTGTAAATAAACAATAGGGCCTATGTCACCCACATGACCGAAGCGCCAAGAAGAACCTAATACTACAACTGATCATCATCATCTCTGACCTCACCCTCACCTAGACTTAAATCACCCTGACCTCAAAAGACAACGACAAACTTACCCCCCATATACAGTACAGTAGTATAAAATCCACCTTTACTATCTCTCCTAACCCCTATTATACTAACAATTGTTCTTTTCACCCCTCCTAAAACGCCTGTGCAGTAATCTGGAGACACCACAACCCTCCAAGCAAACTGCACATTTAAACAATAAGAAGAAGAAGAAGAACCTAATATACTTTAATTTATGAGCTTGTCATTGTTTAGCATGGCTAATTCGATCCACCACAGCCAGCAGGAAGAAGAATAGAGTATCTTGTGAATTGATGATAAGAAATTAGCCTAGCTAGGCTACAGGGAAGCCTGTTAGTGGCCCAAGTTAAAGGATTTGCGACGGATTGATCATTGATAATCATATGTTAGGCTAGTTGGGAGTGTATTATTTATACCTTAACCACAGTATATTGTTCTACTTTACCATGTCTACACCTAGACAGGGCGAGCCAAACCAAAATGCCAGACTTTACTATGTCTATGCCGACACAGGCAGTTCTAGCCAAGCCAAAATGCCAGACTTAGCCTAGGCCTAGGGTAATATTTTTGTATTCACAACACCTCAAGGCCTATCTACCTTTTCAAAATAGGCCTAGCATAGGCCTCCTCAATCTACAGTATTATCCAACAGTTGGCCATGGGAAATAATGATAGATTGAGGGGGGCTTTGTCCCCCTCACCTCCCATGACTTATTGCCATCATCAAATATATTACCAGCATGGGACTAATAACAGCTAGTTAACAATGAGGACGGTACACCTGCAATCACCATCTTAACCTAGGCTTCTACTTTACCATGCTTAGGCTACACCAAGTTAGGCATTGCTAGCCTAACCAAAATACCATATGTAGGCCTAACTTTTCTAGCCTAAATAGCCCTAACTTTTTCAAAATAAACCTAGGTTATATCCTAGGCAAGGCTAAACAAAAATATTCACAACACCATATAGGCTAGCCTATTATTTTTTGTTTAGGCTATGCCTAGGGTAATTCTTTTCATAATTTTTTTCCTGTGATACTTTCAAATTTGTTAAGGAAATAGGCTACCCTAATCTAACCTAGCCAGGCATTGCTAGCCTAACCAAAATGCCATACATAGGCCTAACTTGTCGAGCCTAAATAGCCCTAACCTTTTCAAAATAAACCTAGGTTATAGCCTAGGCTAGGCTAAACAAAATTATTCACACAGCATTTATTATTTATTCATTTTTTAGGCTAGGCCTAGGGTAATTCTTTTCATCATTTTGTTCCTGTGATACTTTCAAATTTGTTGAGGAATAGGTTACCCTAATCTAACTCAGAGGTGGTGGGGAGTTGGAATAAAATATTTCCGCAATAAATGAGGGTTAAAATCTACTAATGGTAGGCTACGTGTTGTCGCAGCACATGAATTTGTGCATCAATTAACCTTGACTAGGTCTAGGCTGGCATATGTAGGCTATTCATAGCTTAATTCGGCCTGTCATAAGACATTAAGGATACAAATATATTCATACTTTGTATTAAATGCCTTAATGGTGTTGTAAACACAAGTTAACAATCATATTGCGCTATTATTGCCTCAATAATGACTTAGCGTGTCATAAAGAGCTATACTGCAGACGAATTTGTTATGGTCGCGGGTTGTGTTATCGATATTTGTGTACCTATATCCGGGTCAAATTCATGTAAGGGTGGTCTGGAATCTCTGATCTGGACCACCCTTTGCGAAAGGGGATTTTAGGGGCTTCCTACGATCAAAGATGGCCGCTACGACGCTTCGTGAATACCAGCGTTGAGACGTAAGGGAACGGTAAGGGAGTTTTTGGATCGTACGACCGTTAGTGAATCCAGTCCACCCAGACTACTAGTAGTGTTTGTGTTTATGTAACGTTTCTTCTTCTTCTTCTTCTTCTATCGAACCCGCACGCAGACCGTGTAGATCCACAGGGCTGACCTTTAAATCGGTACTGGCTCAGAAACGTTAGTAGGAGGGAAAGTTAGAGTAGAAGGATACTTTAAGGGATTTTTTTTTTTTATTATAACCCCCCCCTCACCTTGCCCCCCCCCCCCCCCTACCCATTTCTCTTCCTCCACATTTTCTCCAACATCCTCTTCACCATCTCCATGTCTTGTGTTTCCATCTCCTGTGTTAACCCCAATAGCGCCCCCCACCCCTCTATCTTCTCTCTGCTTAATCTCCTCCCACCCCCTCTCCCCAACTCTATTCCTCATGTACCCCTCCAACTCGTCTCTCTCCTCATTATATCTTGTACATTCCATTACTATGTGCTCTACATCCTCCACTATTGGGTCTCCTCCCATTTCACATAATTGATTGCAGTGCGGTCCCACTCCATTCCATCTCCTTGTTCTCTCATTCGTTTCTAGCGATCCTGTCCTTGCTTTAAATAGTCCATCATAGAATAGTTCTCTAGCTGGTTTTTCCTTCTCTCTATAATATGCCAGCGTGGCTTTATTTTCCACCCCCTCCCTCCACTTTCTTCTCCCCTCCTCCTTTATCCCTTTCTCTATCTGACACATCCCCTCCCATTTTCTAGTATGACCCACTCCTCTCTCCCATTTCGTTTTCTAAATTCCCCTCCCACACGGTCCTGTTTTATATTTATCCTCCACAATCTTCTTTTGCACTCTCTGTTCCATTTACTTTGCTCGCTTGCCCATCTGTATACCTTCCCCGGCCACCTTCTTCCTCCATCCCCTCTAGCCTCACTTTGTACTTCCCTTTCGCTTTCCCAATCCTTTCCTCAAACGTACTCCACCCCATCTCCCCTCGGATTGCTTCTTGTGCTACGTATTTATTTGCCCCCAATCCTGTCCTCCCGATTTTATTTTGTACCGTTTCTAATTTCTTTCTTCGTTTCCGCCTCTGTTGTTTCTACCGCCTCTAAGCTGTACATTATTGCAGGTACTCCTAATCCTTTCCACAGCCCTCGCACTATTTCGTAGCTATTCGCTCTTAGCCTTGTCGCGCTCCATAGTCTCCCATTCCATTGTTGCACGTGACTTGTGGTCGAAGTCGAGCCAAACCATTTTTGCGTGGCTGCTCTTGCTTAAGCCAAAAGGGGAAGCCGGGCTTAAGCCAAAAAGATCGCAAAAATGCGCCTTAGTATTCACTTAGTATTTCAGCTTATTTCGCCCTACCCTAGGCCGACGTAATCTTACCACCACATTTACATTTCGCGAAAATCTTACCGCCTTATTCACAACCTTGGGTTTGGTCTTGGTCTTGGTGTGAGAGTCACCCTGAACGAATCAAAGGTGTGGCCTTAGGATCGGCCCTCTCTCCAGGGATGGCAATTAGATTGCCTAGGTTACCACTATATGCTTCTCTTCAACCACATTCTCTCCAGGAAGCCTTTTACATTCTCAATGGTTGTGTTACTCCTCTTATCTATCGTGGTTAGACCTAGCAAGAATAGCACCATACGCAGAGGGTCCCATTGCATAACTTCTATCAACCCGTTCCACTGTACCTCTCCTACTTCCTGTCTCACTGCACTGATCATGATTTCTCTTTCCCTCCCGTACTTATCACATTCTAGCAGTATGTGCTCGATGGTCTCATCCCTTCCCCTGTCGCACATTTTACAGATCCTACTACCCTCATTGTTCCACCTGTATGTCCGGTTGTTCACCTCCAGGGATTTAGTTCGCTCCTTGAACAGCAACTCACCCCCCATACTACCATCATAGAAAAGTTCACTTCTTGGACTATTCTTTGCCATATACCAGTCTAGTGAACTCTTTTGCCTCATTCTTTCCATCCACTCGTCCCAACCCTTATCTTGGACCCGCGTGTTTATCTCATTTTCCCACTTCCATGAGCTCCACGTTCTCATACTCTCACTCATCATTATTCCACGCATCCCATGCTCCTCTATTTTCTTATCACATGTAGTGAAACCAGCTTGATTAGTATTGTGGTTTTATTGTACAAACAATTGAGGTCCGGTACATCACATCCTGTAACAACAACAATCCTTAGTATTACAGTTCTAAACAAAATAACTAATAAATATATGTAGTCTAGGAGTTTCTTATATCTCTATATTATATGCTAAACCTTCAATACATCTGAAATCATTAATACTTATTCCTTATATAGGAAAACCATAACCTCTTAGAAAGTCTTGACACCGACCTGTGTTTTGAAATGCTCGGCTGTCAGTGATCTAGCGGGCGGGAAAGGTAGCAGTGATGCGCTATGTAAAAGGGACCCTAAACATAAATGGCTAACTATATTTCATTACATTCTTCCCCCCTAATATTTATGTATAGTCCTGGAGGTACATAGGAGCGCGCCGTTTCCTTCCAGATCGTCGAAGTGAGTCCAGTGATGACGGCATCTCCAGCGTTGAAGAGGGATTCCGCTCACTACCTTCTTGTGGGGCAAATCCTTCTGAGTTTTGTTCCTGGTTAAGTAACTCCTTGTGTGATGGTGTCAGGTTCACTTCTGCATCTGGAATGTCTTGGTGTTGTTGGGAGATGGACATGTTTGTGTCTGCATTCTCTCTGCTCTCTGGGGCCATGAGAGCAAGGTGCCTGAAGGAAACTGTAGTAATTCTGCCATCTGGGAACTTGACATGGGCATATTCAGGGTTCACATCCACGACCTCAACCTCATCAACTAAGGGATCACTCTTGCTTTATCGCACTTGTCGCTTGAGGAGGGCAGGGCCTTTGCAAGCGAGCCATGTAGGTAGTGTCTGTCCGGATGTTGACCTCCTAGAATGCTGGAAGAAACGTTCATGTGGTGTGCAGTTTATAGAGGTGCATAATAATGATCGGATGGAGTGGAGTGCATCAGGAAGCACCATTTCCCACTGAGAGACATCTAAATTCCTGGTTTTGAGAGCTAGCATCACAGTCTTCCATATTTTTCCATTATATCTCTCTAGCCCTTGCAAAGAGTCTGGCAGAAAAGGATACTAACTGTTTTTGGAAGGACATCAGATCCATGCAAAATTGTAACACACCATTACCTGTCAGTGTTGAGGGGGTTACGGGTGAAGAGAACATTGCTGACTTATGGAAAACTCATTTTAAGGAACTACTTAACAGTGTAAACCAAAGGTCTACTAATGGTGCAATTCAATATGTGAAAGATAGTAATTATGAAGACATTAAAGTGACTGAAAGTGATCTTGAGAATGCCATAAGAAAACCTAACCTAAACAAAGCTTGTGGGCTGGATGGTATATATGCAGAACATCTTAAATATGCAGATTGTTCCCTGATTAAATAGCACTGTATGAATATTCCCATATTCAAAATATGCTATAGGGGTGCAATGCCTGGTGAGTTATCTGCTCAACAGGTGGCGTTGTGTGTGTGTAAGTGTGAGAGTCCGAGTGTAGGGGATGAAACAGTGAAGCATGGGAACGAGATGGCTTCAGAGATGGGGTCGTTTCGGGCCATGAGTGAGCACCGTGCCTCATGTGAAGGCAAGATGGCAGGTGCTCGTTGTACTCTACGTGCTTCACATGTCTCACTCCCTAGACTGGAACAAGACCTCACGGGCTTCACTGTTCATTGTAAAGCGGTGAATGTTAAGGCTCTCAGCCTATGCCCGAGAGGAAGTAAGTTGGAATATAGAAAAAAAAAAAAAAAAAAATAAGTTGTTAATAGATAAACTTAGTTCTTGCATCACCAGTCTATTTACGCATGGTGTCCTGCCGGAGTCTATGATATCCGTAATACTTATTCCTGTCATTAAAGATAAATCAGGTAAAATTACAGCTAAAGACAACTACCGCCCAGTAGCACTTGATAGTGTGGTGAGTAAGGTAGTTGAAATGATAATGCTAGAAAGAATGTCTGCATATATTGTCACCAGCAGCAATCAGTTTGGCTTTAAGAAAAATCACGGCACAGACCAATGCATATATGTGCTGAAAGAAGTGATTGATACATACAACAAACTAAATAGCTCAATTTTCTCTTGTTTTCTTGATGCAAGTAAGGCTTTTGATAGGGTGTGTCACAAAACCTTATTTGAAAAATTAGTTAACAGGAGAGTGCCTAGCTATATTGTTAGGATACTTATTTTCTGGTATGCTAATCAAAAAATGTGTGTAAGATGGGGCAACATCCTGTCAGGCTCTTTCGCCGTAACCAATGGTGTTCGGCAGGGGGGGATATTGTCTCCGTATCTTTTCAACGTCTATATGGATGATCTTAGTCTGGAGCTGAACAAGACTCGCACTGGGTGCTGCATTGGCAGCACCATTGTAAATCATCTCATGTATGCTGATAACCTAGCCTTAATCGCGCCCTCTGGAGCAGGACTGGATAAATTATTAAGAGTATGTGAAAAATTTGGAATCGAACATTCAGTTAAATTTAATCCTATAAAGAGCAATATCATAATATTTAAATCTAACCTTCTATTGAAATCAAAGCTACCTAAATTCCATTTGTATGAAGAAATTATAGAAGAAGTAAGTAAAGTAAAGTATCTAGGACACTATATTTCAAGTGATCGCTCAGATGATGAGGATATGGGTCGTCAGCGAAGGCAACTTTACATGCAGGGAAATTCAATATTAAGAACATTTCATATGTGCACATGGGATACAAAAATAACATTGTTCAACTCCTACTGCTCACCAATGTATACAGCACAACTATGGTGGAACTATAAGAAAATGACAGTGAATAGACTAAGTATCTCATATCACAATATCATGAAAATGTTTCTGGGGCTCTCAAAATATGAGAGTACAAGTACGCTATGTGCCTATATGAACTTACACTGTTACCAATCACTCATTAGAAAGCTAACATATAAATTCATTCAGCGCCTTAACACTTCTGAGAACAGTATCATTAAAATGCTACAAACTCCAAGCATAGTGTACACCTCTAGGATCCAGGCACACTGGAGGAAGTTGCTCTATATTTAACCTTAAGTAATTATTTCAGGTCTGCTACTCTACAGAATTAGCATACCGGTACTGAACCTCATAGTGCAGTACAGTACCGATATTCCTATACTGTACTGTAGCAACATACTGTACCGGAAGCTAAATGATGTGAGGCATGGTACTGTACACAATTAGGACAGTGGTTTTGGTAACACAGTAGTTTGATGACCACTGTTTTTGGTTGAGGCAGTGCTGTGAACTACATGATAGCAAGCTGGGTATTATTTAATTTCTTTTTATATTTTGTAGCCTATGTACAGTAGCTTATATATATTTATGTTACTGAAAGGTATATATGGACCCCAGTATGGTCCCCTCTGTACTGTGTGAGTCTGAAATAAAGTATTATTATTATTATTATTACCTGGCCATTTCCTCTAGGATTGTATGGTGTTGTACGGCTGGTTGCAACCCCTTCCTTACACAAAAATTCTTTTAGCTCTTCAGACATGAAAGATGTTCCTCTATCAGTGTGTATATAAGCTGGCATACCAAATATAGAGAACAGCTGCACCAGACATTGTATTACAGTAGCAGTAGTCATGTTGGAGCAAGGGAATGCAAAGGGGAATCTAGAGTATTCATCTACAATAGTAAGTATGTACTTATTTTTTGATTGAGATGGAAGTGGGCCTTTAAAATCCATGTTGAGTCTCTCAAAGGGCTGAGTTGCCTTAATCAATGATCCAGATTTTGCCTTGAAAAATTGAGGTTTCAGTTTAGAGCATGTGGGGCATGATATTGTCATTTTCTTTACGTCTTCAACGGAATAGGGCAAATTTCGACCTCGGACAAAATGAGCCATTTGGGTTACTCCAGGGTGACATAGGTTATCATGCAACTCTTTGAGTTTATTTGTACCAGTAGCTCCACACACACGTGAAAATGCATCTGCAGGAATGTTCTCCGAGCCCGGGCGGTACACAATGTCATAATGGTAACATGAGAGTTCTATACGCCATCTTGCTATTTTGTAATTTTTAATTTTGCCAGCTGATTTAGAGTTGAACATGAATGCCACGCTGCGCTGATCTGTGACAAGCCGAAAGTGATGTCCGATGAGATAATGTCGCCACTTTCTTAAAGCTTTAAAGCTTCTACAATGGCATAAGCTTCGGTTTCTACTGTGAAGGGAGAGTTTGGGTCTATTGATAGTATCACAGAATCAGCAATGTCTTTCTTTAGATTTTCAAAAGCTTGAGCTGCCATAGCAGATAAGGGAAACCCATCAGCATGAGAGAGGGGCTGTACTTTTTCTGAAAATCCAGGTATCCAATCGAGAGTAGTGAGCAAGCATTCCCATCATCCTGCGTAGCAAAGCCATGTCCTGTGGTAGTGGGAGTTTCAATAGTGGCTCTAGACTTTCTTGGTCAGGTCTGATTTCTCCCTCCTTTATAGAGTAACCCAGCAGATTAATGGACCGGAGGCGAAAGTCACATTTGTCATAATTTAGGGTCAGGTTATACTTCTTGGCAACATCCATAAAGTGCTTCAGATTTTCATCATGGTCTTCTTCAGATTCACCACATACCGTAACATTATCCACATAAGCAAATGTACCCTTCACACTTTCTTTTTCAAGGATTTCATCAATAACTCTTTGGAAACTGGCCACTCCATTTGTCACTCCGAAAGGGATACGATTAAATTCATAAAGCTTTCCTCCTGCTTCAAATGCTGTGTAAGGTTTCTCCTCTTCTTTTATCTCCACTTGATGGTATGCACTTCTAAAATCCAATGTACTGTACACTCTAAACCTAGCAACATCATTCACCATCTCATCAATATGTGGTAAGGGGTAGGCATCCAGCTCTGTGTACCGGTTTATGGTCTGCGAGTAATCTATAACCATTCTTTTCTTGTGATTTTCCCCTGAGGTTACCAGTACTTGAGCTCTCCAAGGAGAATTACTAGGTCTAATGATTCCTTCTTTCAGCATGCGTACAGTTTCAGCTTGTATGAATTTCTTGTCTGTTTCTGTGTATCTCCTGGATTTCACAGCGATAGGCCTGCAGTCTGGTGCCAAGTTTCTAAACAGCGATGGAGCAGGTACTTTTACAGCTGCTAATCCACATATCTTGAGGGGTGGTCTTGATCCCCCAAAGGCCATCTCTAATGAAGAATGTTGTTGTAGGAACTCATGGCCTAAAATCACGTCACTACATAAACTGGGAAGGACTTTGAGTTTAACATTGGAATAAGTTTCTCCCTGAAGCTCTAGGTTAACATTGCAGTGGCCCAGGATTTTAGAAGAATGTGATACATCTACCATGGAAACCTCACCGTTGTCAGGATAGATTGTTAGCTTGTTCTGCTGCACGATATTATTATGGATAAAATTATCGGAGCTACCTGTATCAATTAATGTAGTAACTGCTATGCCATTAATTTTTGAGTTGCTCACAGATTTGTTAAGACACGAAGGAGAAGTTCCAGCTAGAGTAGCAAGCATTGCAGCTGAATGGTGAGAGGTGGAAGCAGTATTTGTCTGTTTACGACTAGAAGCTCGGCATACCTTAGCGTAATGTCCCTTTTTCTTGCAATTCATACACAAAGCCTCTCTTGCTGGGCACTGACTACGTGGATGCCAGCTGTATTCACAAAAGAAACACCGGGAAGCACTGGAAGTAGCTGCACTCACTGGATCAGCATTCTTTTCTACTCTTTCTAGTTGTTGTTGTTGTAGATGTTGTTGGACTCTTTCTTGTTCATCTGTATCTATGCCTAGTTTGCTTAGTGATACTGCAGCATTTATTGACTCTGGGTGCATATAAGAGGCAGAATGTTTCTGAGCCATTTCTAAAGTGTGGGCTTATTATTATTATTATTATATGAGATGCCGAAGTCTCCAACCAGGGTGCAGAAACAACATCAAGATCAATCCACACAAAACACCCGGAGGCACTGGAGAGAGACTATGGCAACTTAGGAAAAAATAAAAACATACACTGTATACTGTACTGTACTGGCTTGTTCATATGCAGTTTGCAGATCCAAGGTTTTGTTCTCTAATAAACGTTGCCGTATCGTATGAGAAACTATCCCGTTAATAAAGGCATATCTAACATAGTTGTCACAGGCTTCCACTGCCTCATAGGTTTTACAGTCAGCAATATAGTCATATACTTGCGGGGCGATGTAATTTGTCAGAAGTACAAGTCTGTCTGCAGTGGGAGTATTCTGTTGTATTATAATAATAATAATAATAATAATAATAATAGTTCTTAAAGCTAGCGCATGCTAAGCTAGCTAAGGATAGCTCAATAAGGCCGATTAGGCGTATTTCCATTGGGGTCCTGTACTACTACCCCATCCCTTTGCTCATGAGGGATGGTAACGACTCAGTGCTTGTGAAAAATCTTTAATGCGCCGAGCGTGGGCGCGAACCCGGGCCTTCTGGGTGGAAGTCCGAGACGCTAGTCACTACACCAAGCGAGCCGCTTTGAGAAGTTGTTAACCTCTGAAGTGCGCATGGGGGTAATTAGACACCTCTCCCTGTGCGCATGTATTTGAGGTGTTTCCGTCACTAAAATATTCATTGTACCATTAATAGCACTAATACTTATCCATATGCGCCTATTATGGGTTGATTATAAAGGTATTAACCTGAAACAACAATAAAACGAGTGAAAACAGTGTTTGGATGGTCAAAATCGGAGATATAGCCCGCGAGTTGTATAATGTATGGGTGAGGCAAGCTGCTTTCCCGCCAATTTCCCCCAAGGCCACTGAGACACAGTCGATCGATACTCTCTCTCTCTCTCTTGCACTCGCTTGCCATCAGTGATGACAACACCCTGCTTGCAACTCGCTAATGTTAGCACGAAAATATACCTCAGAATAAGGGAATAACAGGGAAAATAGGTGATAACTGAAGGAGAGGAGGAAAGTGGGGAAGGAGGGGAGGTAGAGGACTGAGATTTTGCATGGCCCATGGGCCAAACAAAAATAAAAAAATAAAAAATTAAAATACAAAAAATCTTTTTTTTCAATGTCAAAAGTTGATTTTTTTTTTCACTCACTCTTAACCCTTAATTAGCGGCTCACCACATAAGTCGAGTTAAATAAAGCTGGACTATGTGGCGGCGCTCGACATAGGTCGAGTGGCAATTTCAGCACGTAATGTTGCTGAGAGAGAGAGACAAGTGGTGGCAGGAGACTAGCGAGCGTATGACTGCTCCAGACCACCGCGGCGAACCTACTGACACGAATCTCAGCTCCCTCCTCCCTCTCTCACTCGCTACATACTGAATTATATGGGGAAAGTACCGAATTACATGCTTTTTGCACTCGCGTTGCACGGTTATTGCAAGAAAACTAGCCATCATAAAAGGATCGTTATGGTGTCATTCGAAAGCTCTGTTTATGCCCTTTCAGGGATAGGTACTTGTTTTACGTTCTGGGTCTTATTTAGGCATGAAAATGATCACGTAAACAGCCCTATTTTGGCTAAAAACACCCCGCTGGGCGGTACATATAAATAAACCGCATAGGCCGCTCGTAAGGTGTTAAGAGTCTCCCTGCAGTCCACCGGGGGAACTCTTAAGAGTCTCCCCGCAGTTCCCGGGTTAAAGGTCCTGAGCCAGTGGTGCCATTCCTTAGCTGCTGTGGTGGAGTTTGGGTCTGTGTCGAACCTCTCTGGTCGTAAGAACCGCTCCATGTCCACTTGTTAATTGTTTGTAAAATAAATTGTAGTGAAACCAGCTTAATTAGTATTGTGGTTTTATTGTACAAACAATTGAGGTCCGGTACATCACATCCTGTAACAACAACAATCCTTAGTATTACAGTTCTAAACAAAATAACTAATAAATATATGTAGTCTAGGAGTTTCTTATATCCCTATATTATATGCTAAACCTTCAATACATCTGAAATCATTAATACTTATTCCTTATATAGGAAAACCATAACCTCTTAGAAAGTCTTGACACCGACCTGTGTTTTGAAATGCTCGGCTGTCAGTGATCTAGTGGGCGGGAAAGGTAGCAGTGATGCGCTATGTAAAAGGGACCCAAAACATAAATGGCTAACTATATTTCATTACATCACACATCCTATTCCACTTTCTCTCCTCCTTTGTCCATTCATACACCTTCCGTGCCTATCTGTTCTCGTCTATTCTTTCTAGTCTTACGCTGTATCTCAGCGTTCCCTTCGCTATTCTTTCGGCGAAGGAGCTCCACCCTGCTTCTCCTCTCACGGCCTCCACTTCTAACGTCCGCGGAGAAGGTGGCGGGGATCAGATGCCATACTCCACTGCCGCGAGCTTGTTGGCACCCAGGGCCATTCTACCAATTTTGTTTTGGGTCACCTCCATTTTCGCCAGGTCATTCGCCGTCCATTTCATGGTTTCTAGCCCATACATCAAACTCGGTACAGCCATTCCCTTCCATACTCCTCTTACCACTTCATACTTATTTGCTCTTGTCCTTGCTACACTGCCCAGCCTTCCCACCCACTGATTCGCTCTTGACAACCTCGCATTCTTGGTTCTATCGCACCCTTTCTCGTCCATTAATTATCATTCCCAGGTATTTATATTCCCTTACTCTCCTTATAGTCCTACCACCAAGCGACCAGGACCCAGATTCACTAACGGTCGTACGATCCGAAAACTCCCTTACCGTTCCCTTACGTCTCAACGCTGGTATTCACGAAGCGTCGTAGCGGCCATCTTTGATCGTAGGAAGCCCCTAAAATCCCCTTTCGCAAAGGGTGGTCCAGACCACCCTTACATGAATTTGACCCGGATATAGGTACACAAATATCGATAACACAACCCTCGACCATAACAAATTCGTCTGCAGTATTATCCAGTATAGCTCTTTATGACACACTAAGTCATTATTGAGGCAATAATAGCGCAATATGATTGTTAACTTGTGTTTACAACACCATTAAGGCATTTAATACAAAGTATGAATATATTTGTATCCTTAATGTCTTATGACAGGCCGAATTAAGCTATGAATAGCCTACATATGCCAGCCTAGACCTAGTCAAGGTTATTTGATGCACAAATGCATGTGCTGCGACAACACGTAGCCTACCATTAGTAGATTTTAACCCTCATTTATTGCGGAAATGTTTTATTCCAACTCCCCACCACCTCTGAGTTAGATTAGGGTAACCTATTCCTCAACAAATTTGAAAGTATCACAGGAACAAAATGATGAAAAGAATTACCCTAGGCCTAGCCTAAAAAATGAATAAATAATAAACACTGTGTGAATAATTTTGTTTAGCCTAGCCTAGGCTATAACCTAGGTTTATTTTGAAAAAGTTAGAGCTATTTAGGCTACATAAGGCTAGCAATGCCTAGCTGGGTTAGATTAGGGTAGCCTATTTCCTCAACAAATTTGAAAGTATCACAGGAAAACAATTATGAAAAGAATTACCCTAGGCATAGTCTAAACAAAAAATAATAGGCTAGCCTATATGGTGTTGTGAATATTTTTGTTTAGCCTAGCCTAGGATATAACCTATGTTTATTTTGAAAAAGTTAGGGCTATTTAGGCTAGAAAAGTTAGGCCTACGTATGGTATTTTGGTTAGGCTAGCAATGCCTAGCTTGGTGTAGCCTAAGCATGGTAAAGTAGAAGCCTAGCATGTTAAGATGGTGTTTGCAGGCGTACCGTCCTCATTGTTAACTAGCTGTTATTAGTCCCATGCTGGTAATATATTTGATGATGGCAATAAGTCATGGGAGGTGAGGGGGACAAAGCCCCCCTCAACCTATCATTATTTCCCATGGCCAACTGTTGGATAATAGATTGAGGCCTATCCTAGGCCTATTTTGAAAAGGTAGATAGGCCTTGAGGTGTTGTGAATACAAAAAAATTATCCTAGCCTAGGCCTATTTTGAAAAATTAGGCCTAGGCTAAGTCTGGCATTTTGGCTTGGCTAGAACTGCCTGTGTCGGCATAGACATAGTAAAGTCTGGCATTTTGGTTTGGCTCGCCCTGTCTAGGTGTAGACATGGTAAAGTAGAACAATATACTGTGGTTAAGGTATAAATAATACACTCCCAACTAGCCTAACATATGATTATCAATGATCAATCCGTCGCAAATCCTTTAACTTGGGCCACTAACAGGCTTCCCTGTAGCCTAGCTAGGCTAATTTCTTATCATCAATTCACAAGATACTCTATTCTTCTTCCTGCTGGCTGTGGTGGATCGAATTAGCCATGCTAAACAATGACAAGCTCATAAATTAAAGTATATTAGGTTCTTCTTGGCGCTTTGGTCATGTGGGTGACATATTGTTTATTTACAAAGGCCAAGCGCCTGATTGGTCAAGAGAAGCCTTGGTGAAAATAACCGAAAGGGAGCCGTAAGGGAGCTCAACGATGCGTTCGTGAATAGACCTTCCGCACTCCCTTAGGAACGATCGTAGGTTGCTGTACGACATCGCACACTACGACCGCTAGTGAATCTGGGTCCTGGTTATCGTGGATTCACGATAGTTAGTGGTATAACCTACATTTTCTATGTATCATACCCTAGATACAGTTTGTACAGTATGTAAGCTTAATAAGTTAGATAAGGCCTATTATACGAAAGTATAGTATTTAAGTGTCTATTGGAATGCATATATGATTTATCATATAAACCATGCTGTAATATTATGTAAGCGGGCGATATTTACCGCTAGATATCCGCTACTAACTTAGCAGTAGCCGCTAGATTCGTAACGTAAGACGATGACGACTTGGATTGTGGCGCACCGCGTCAGAGCACTTTTATACTTCATCCAAGCAACACCTCCACTCTTTAGTTCGCCGCGATCCTGGTTCCGGTTTCATCTAGCCCTCATCATTAACTTAAACTCAACTACATCCTACAGACAGACCGACTGACAGCTAAGCCTTATTATCATGATTTAACTTTCTTCAACCTTAGTTATTCATTCTTTATTAGTTCAGGTGCATCCATGTGGTCACCTTAATGTAAACATCCAATGGTGTTTGAATAACAGCCATATCAGCACCTCCATCAGCATTTCCACCTTGCCTAGCTGTATTTTATGGTGATTTAATAGGTGAGTATTATTATTTATTTACTGTACATTATATGAGCGGACCTTTTCAGTCTTAGGTAGCCTAGAGTAAACTTATCTTCCTTAAATCCGCCATATTGGTGCCCAGACCCGGGACTTTGACCCACAATTAAATTTCCTAAGTTAGGCATGAGCAAGGGCAATGTTAAGGGAGGTTGTAGATCAAAGGATCCGGGGGGTGTAGATCTGGGATATAAACCGGTGCCAGTAGTGGCCGAGGTAGATCGCATAGCGATCTTTGGCCACTCATATGCAACCCGACTAAGGGCAGCAGACCAGGGCCCTGTTGACTACAGGGGAGCGAACAGGGATCGGAAATTTCAATTCCGCTACTTTGGGGTGCCGGGGGCTAAAATCACGAGTCTTAAGTCCTCCGATGAGTGGGGTAACCTAGTATTATACCGGCCCCTCTACACCTATTTACTCATCGGGGGCAACGACATAACCCCCGACACCGAACCCCGTGCTCTGGCTGCAGCATTAGGGGGACCTGGCTCGGGCTGTCGAGAGGGACACGGGAGGGAAATGCATCCTGATTTCCCTAGAATACCGCTCTAGAGTATGGGGAATGCCAGCAGAGCAGTATAATAAAATCAGGAATTCGGTTAACCGGTCATTGCGCTCTAGGTTAGACGAACGCGCCATCGCTTTTTGTCGGTTTCGTCTAAACCGCAGGATCTTGACATCGACGGTGTCCATCTAGACCTCGACACTAACAAGATCTTGCATGACAAGATCACGGCCATGACTAAACGATGGCTAGAGCGTGATGCCGGAGTGATAAGCCTGCGACTCCCTAAGTTCTGTATCCCGCCCATCACCTTCCCCCAGTAATTTATTCTTTTTTCTTTTCTTTATTTTTTTGTTAGGCCTAACCCTGCATTTGTTTCCCTAATTTCATTATTATTTACTTTTTTACTTAACCCGTCCAGCCCCGGCTAGTTTTGTAATGTTTGTTCACCAGAACCCGGCCGGTTTTCAAAAAATTGTTTTATTCCAGAAACAATAGCGAATGGGTTAGGAATGAAGGAAAAACCGCTCAAAAAGCTTAAAGAATGGTCCTACAGGCCCCCGAAAACGTATTTTACAAGAGTAAAAAATTGAAGGCAATTACCCCAAAAAACCAGGTTATTGCGCGCTCACGCACACGCACGTGGACTTTGAGAGTTTTCAACCATTGGCACGGTTGCGTGGGATACGTACACAGTTCCCATACAAATCTGAGCCCTCTTGAGTGGCTACACCTGAGGTTACGGTCGGCGCAATTAGGGTGACGCGCCAGGCGCGTCTCTGGGGCTGTGCGTTACATACATCGCCGACGCGTCAGGCGCGTCGCTGGGGCTGTACGGGTTAAGACTGACCTACCATCTCATATTTCCTTCATTGTTTACTCATATTCCAAGCTCTCGTGGTACTGTATTGTGTAAGGTAAGCGGTTTATATAGTAATTTCTACCTCTTTACTTTAATTACATTATTCTATAAAGGGTAGGCTATTGTGATGTAATATTGTATATGTGGACTGAAATTGTAAGTACATAATTATGACAATTACTAAGGGGTGTGCTTATATTTCACGATTGAGACTTATTATAGAGGTCTGTATTGGCTGACGAAGGGTTAGGCTAATTCGTGTAATTAATTTAATGGCTAGTAAACCAGAGGATTAAAAAACCATAATTATGTCTATCACAGTCTTGAAAAACCAGAGAGGGGGTTTGAGGGGTCTCATCACTAGGCTAACATCCGATTTGGAAGACTTTGTAGCTAGTGCAACTCCTGCACAGCTAGGCAAAGTTGGAATACCTACAATCTACCTATGATCGGATAGCTACCCTGAATGAAAGTATAGTATCAGGTTTGGAGGAAGAGTCAGATATTCAGGCGGAGTACGTGCAGCGCGCTGTCCATGATATCGCCCATTTAGAGGCAATACATTTACTGCGAAGGGCGGTGAAGAAGGTAGAGATAACCTCGCCAAGCAGCGCTGCCAGGCAGACAGACCCCCGTCGTGAAGTCAACTTGCCCAAATTAAATTTACCGAAGTTCAGGGGAAACTTGACCGAGTGGTTAGCATTTTGGGACGTCTTTAAATCCACAGTGCATGATTCAAAACTTGATGATGTACGAAAGTTCCATTATCTGAAAGGCCAACTCGAGGATGAAGCTTTACATTTGGTAGAAGGTTTTTCCATTGTAGGTGAAAATTATGATAGTGTTGTGAGGTTGTTACAGGCGATGTATGGAGACACTGACCAGCTCAAAGTAGCCCACGTGAACACAATAGCCCACATATGCAATATTAGCCCACGTTGAACCTAGCACAGCCTAAGTACAGGGTTGATGAACTGACAAAATTTAGGGCAGATATGGAGTGTCATACAAGATCATTAGATGCATTGGGGGTAACCTCACAAGAAATGCTGGTCATAATTTTAAGACAGAAATTACCTCTAGCTATTCTAGATAAGGTTCGTACCTTTAACTTGGAGGAGTTCAAAGAGGGATTTAGCAAGGAGATTAGCAACATACAATTGAACAATGGTAGGACGGTGGGAGGGTCAGAAGGGACAACAGCAAGGGGTTCAATTAATATGATGGTAGGTTCTAAAGGGAAGGTTGAAGAATCACGAAAGAAACCACAAATATCATGTAGGCTATGCAACAATCCCAAGCATAAATGGCTAAGCTGTACCAAATATCAAACCAATGAAGCCAAATTAGCTCAAGCAAGGAAGCTAAAATTGTGCAAGGGTTGTCTGAGTAAGGACCATGGTATGCAGGGTAAATGTACTGCTTCCTATTTGAGGCCCTGTCGCAACTGTGAGGGTCATCACTTTGACAAGTTATGCCCCACAGGTAGTCCAGTCAAGGAGGAAAAAGTAGGGGGTACTGCAACATTAATGCTAGGCAGTAGGAAGGACACCACCATTTTACCCACAATCAAGATACCTATAGAGGGTTATGGCAGGACACAAGTCTGTCGGCTACTCCTAGACCAGGGCTCGCAACGATCCTTTATAAAGAGATCGGTGCTGGACGGTCTAAAATACCGTGTAGTAGGTAGTGAGACCCTTAGGTTGCAAGGTTTTACAGGAGTGACCGACAGTAGAGAATACGAAGCTGTTGAAGTTGCTTACATCTACCGTAAGAAGAAACACTTCTTCCAGTGTGTAGTGGTAGATGAACTCCCAGACTATCAATCTGTAGGAATTAACAAAGTAGAGCATGCACTTCGTAGGAAAGGTATTTACCTGTCTGATCCCGTAGGTGACTTGAAGGAGGTGCACATACTGTTAGGAGCAGATTATTATTATGATGTAGTACACCCGGGTTTTAAAAGAGAGAGTGGAGTGATCTTGATCCCCACTAAGTTTGGCTACTGCATGAGCGGTACAGTCCAAACTACCCAGTCAAATGTTCTGGTTGACACGGTATCGTGTTGAGGATGAGCACGACCGCGGCAGAAGAGTTCACCGAAGATGATACTCACATTGAGGACCCAAAGTTAGCTGCCGAGTTCAATCTAGAAAGACTGTGGAAACTAGACCATATAGGAATTAAACCTGTGGAATCAAAATTCGCGATCGAGAAGTTCTCGGAATCTGTGCGTTACTTGACCACGGAAAAGCAATACGAAGTTTGTCTACCCTGGAAACATGAAAATATCAGTTTACCCACTAATTATGGTTTAGCGTTGGGTAGCTTCTGATAACCAAGAATATGCCAGAATCTTGGGGATGATATGGCAACCAGGGAAAGACATACTGATGAACCGGAACAAAGATTATACTGAACAGGCAGGGACACACACAAAACGTAGTCTGTTGAGTAAGGTCGCGCAATTTTTTTATCCATTAGGTTTAGCATTACCTGTTACCATCAGAGCTAGGATTCTAATCCAGGAAATATGGAGACGCAACGTGGGGTGGGACAAAATTTTATCCGATGATCTTATTGAACAGGGTAGGCCCTGTGACGCCTCCCGGCGCTAGCAAAATGGTTGCGTGGGGCATTGCAGCTCGCTAGCGCTCGCCAGGATGGGGGGATGGGCTACAGTTGTCCTAGAATGATCTGCTTTATTTCGTTAGTGTCGTGTTGCCACAGACAGTCTAGAAGTGGTCTTTGTTTTGGTCTGTGACCGCGCCTTGTATTTTATATTCGCTATAATATAAATGTTGCTTGTGTGAGAGGCGAGCGAGAGAGGGTGACGGGGTACACCTGGCAGTGGGGCGAGCTATCACGCGGCCCGCTTGGGCGCTGACGGCGATGGCGGCCGGGTGGTCAACTAGTCCCTGCTCATCGCGGCCTCGTGTTTTTTACCAGCTCAGAGCTGGCCTGACACGCGTATCGTCTACATCCTTTGCAATTCTGTCCCCCATACTCGCCACTTTGCATACTATTTCTCTCTCTCGACTTCTCCTTTCTCATTCTCTAATCTTTATTAAACTCAACATCCCTTCTGGTTTCAGCATAGACGTTCACCGTCGGCCAGTCGTATTGTACGCGAAGCTCTCAGATATTTCTATGTATTAGGCTTTAATGAGGTTTGGAGAGACGGACTTTTCCGTGTGTGTCCTCTCTCGGGAAGGTTGTAGACCGGTATATGTCTCCCTGGCAGGGTGTTGAGTGATACTGCTTAGTTATTTAAAGCTAGACTAGGGGTAAGGTTACTGTGTCATTGTCTCCGATGTGTGCAGTGTTAGCTAAGCCCTGCACAACATCGACAGGTACTGTGGGAGCCTAGGTTGTCTTCGGGTGGGTTTACTTTGCGAGCACAGCACTGTGGTGTGAGAGGGCCATAGCCTATCCCTCACAACATTGTGTTGACTTCTGAGGGATCGCCAGGATAGAACTAGGTACTAGAGACCTAGATTTATCAAGAGAGCATCCCCGTCATATAACGTAATCTTCATTATACCACCTTCGGACAACGTTAGGCTACGAGCCGCATGCTCGCCCATTGTTGCCCTGCCTTGATACCCCAGCTAGACTTTATTAACTGAGCAGACACTGGTTAGAGATAAGCCCCCATTATTATATGTATGCCACATTATTATTCACTGCACTTTTGAGCCGAGGTTGTTGTTGAGTTGCACAACCCTAGTAGGCTGTTGCGTTGTGTCATGAAGCATTTCTTTAGTTGTCGAGCATTACTACCTTTGCGCAGTCTTTATTATTCGCCTGCCTATTGTTACTATATGTCCTAGTATTTATTGTGACCCGTATTCTGCATTATAATTGTTCAAGATTCTTTACGAACATCTTCCCAGCATCAGACTTATTTCAGAAGTTTCCAGTTGATGTTGCAGGACTAGCATTGCACTTTCTTTAATACAGGAGTGCCAGTTATTTGAGTATCTACCATAACGTTAATTAATCACGTTACTTATCTTTTCTTTGTGTAACCTAAACGAGTAATCTTTTACTGTTTGAGAATAGGCTGTTTCATCGAGCGTCAGCCTAGTGTGTGTGCACCAGTTACCGAGTCATAGGATACCTCGTGGTCCAGGCACGACTCAGGGCGGTAATGGTGTTTTGTTTTCCAGTGTTTAAGGCAGGGGTTGGATCTAGTGTTACCGTTGTTGCATTTTGCCATTATCTAGTCCAATGTTGAAGAGCCCTGTGTCTTTGAGAACCTGGATCGTAACAGTCCTTACTAGAAGATTATTTATTAGTGGCCCCTCCATCATTGACAATTATGCCTATTACATAATACCTCTTCAAACGCTCATACACGTAGTTTGAATCTACCGCCGCAGAGCTCAGAGGAACCTTCATCATAAGCACACGCAAAATCACTCATGGTTCGTCTTTATGATTGGGTTCTCACTACGAAAAAACTTCGTAACAAATAAAAAATAAAAATAAAATAACTATTCATAAGTTTTCCATATTCCGTGGATGTACTTCTGTGGATTCTTGGACCAGACGCTGACTAGCGCATCTATCCGCCTTCCTTGCTCTGCGTTCATCCCACCCGGACGTGTCCCCCACAGTGCTCCGCTTTAATTCCGCATTCTTGCATCCCTAGCGAGTTTTTTCTCATTTGTTTACTCTGGGATGTCTTGAGTAAGGTTAGGTTTAGCGTAGCAGGGGTGTCATGGGTGGTTTTCTAGCAGAACAAGTGTATTTTGGGTCGTTTTATTGGGGCGTCTATTTCGGACGGACCCTCGTGGCCGGGTTGAGGAAGCTCTGAAATGTTTTTAGTGTTTAGCCATCTTTAGTCCTAGCTTGTTAGGCGGCTTTAGCTACGCGATGTCGGGCTTCTAGCTATCTTTCAGATGGAGTAGCCTTGTTTGTTTTTTACTGACGTTCCTGGTGTTTTTCTTCACGTAGTGGAGTTCTTTCTGGGTCCCGAGTCAGTGTTACCCTTACCGGGTTTTTTCTACGATGTTGTTGTGGCTGCTGTTCCAGTTATGGTGGGATGAAGTGCTTTTCGATTGTGTTTCGTCGTCATTAAGTGTTTTCCGTTTTCACTAGGCCTAGCCAGCCACTCGTAGTTTTTCACATATGCAAGTGTTTTCATTGTTTATTATTATAAAAATGTATTCATGTGTCATGTGTGTCCTGGATTAGTTGTGATTGGCTGATCCAGGAGCTTCGGACTGCGTCTGATTATGTTTATCAGACTGCGTTCTGTTTGTTGTGGTTTGCCTTTCCGGCGTTTTTTCTCGATTTCTCCGAGAAAGCCGTTTTGTTGACCGAGTTTTAGTCAGGATGGCTAAAATAGGTAAGTTACCCCGGCGAGTTTGGTAGCTTGAGGGCTCATCAGAAACTGCGTTTTCTGTGGTCGAGCCTGTGATCAGGCTTCCAGTGTTATTCCCGGCGAGGTGGGCTCCACACATTTATCTAGGTGATCATGCTAACACCTGTTGGAGGTCCTGATGTGGCGGCGTCTACGCCGTGGGACCACCTCCCGGAGCTGCCAACCGCGGATGGCTGCCGACCCTCCGCGGCCGGAGACAAGATCAATCGACCAGTGGAGGACAACCGGATGCCGGCCGCGGGGAGCAGTCTCGGGAGCCAAACCGTCACAACTATCCCCTGCCCCCCCCCTGGGGGCACGAGTCCTTGGAGTGGCTTCGGTCACGCCGGGAATTTCCACACCTCTCACACCACACACACACATCACACAGTTTTTCCTACACCGAGAAATGACTCTCCGGCTGTCATTTCTCGAAGACTTCTTCTAGCCGGAGACATTGAGAGCAACCCAGGACCCACGTACACATACATATGTCCAACTTGCTCAAAACCCATCACTTCGAGTCGCCACACTAAGGGTTCAGTTCTCTGCAATTCATGCAGGAACTGGACCCACTTCACCTGTACAACACCTGCCTCCAAGAAACACTACACGAACACCTGGACCTGTTCCTCATGCCCCTCCCTCTCCCAGTCAAATCCTCGCCTAAAACCCGTCCACCTCTCCTCCCCAACCCACCTAGCCTTCCCATATCATCCACTCCCCCCCCTAAAACCCGTCCACCTCTCCTCCCTAACCCACCTAACTTTCCCATACCATCCACATCCTCAACTCAACACACCACACCCCATCCTAATCCATTCCAACCCCCATCTCCTGCTCCCCAATCCCCACCCCCACCTCACCCATCCCAACCTCCAGCCCCTCCCTCACCCCCACCCCATCCTCGTGCAGCAGCACCCAACATACATCGTGCACATAACATTAACATTCTCCAATTGAACATAGATGGCATTAACACAAAGAAACACGAACTCTCACACTTCATCAAACAACACAACATACACATTGCCATTTTACAAGAAACAAAACTCCGCACATCACAAAAAACACCCACATTTCATAATTTCACCACCATCAGACAAGACCGGGCTGTCGGCGGGGGCGGTGGACTCATCACCCTGGTACACAATGAAATATCATACATAGTAACCAGTGTACAAACCAAATCCCTCCTCCCCCCAAATGATAACACAACAGAAATACAATCAATTAAAATACGCACTGGCAACAAATCCAACATAACCATCATAAACACATACATCCCTCCCCAAACATCCCTACAGTACCAAATGAATACAGACCACACTTACAACAACAACAACAACACATCACTAGCACCCCACACATCATCCTGGGTGGTGACTTCAACGCCAAGACGTCGGCCTGGTTGTCGACAACCCCGACACAGACAGAGGGCTGGTACTAAAAAACCAAACAGATAACCTCATCATCCTTAACGACATCCATCAACATACCCATATTCCTCACCAAGCCCTCTATAACCCATCATCTCCAGACATCACCTTTTGCTCCCCAGAACTCGCCCCCACAACATCCTGGAGGGTGGTCAGAACCTTAGGCTCTGACCACCTCCCGATCATTATCACCACCAAAACCAGACTCACCCCAGCTAGCCACAAACACACATACACCAATTATAAAAGAGCTAACTGGGAAGCATTTACAAATGAGACAGAACAACACTTCACAACTCTAAACAGTACACCCATCACTAACATCAACAATGCTGTACACATACTCAATAAAACTATCCAAAACGCTGACAAACACATTCCAAGAGGTAACAGAAAAAGACACAACCCCAACTTCACACCAGAAATTCAAAACCTCATCAGACAACGCGACACACTGAAACACTCCCCAGCACCCCACACAAGACATCACAACAAATTCAAGCACTCAACACCCAAACTAACAACAAAATACAAGAACAACAAAAAATAAATTGGAATAACTTCCTACAAACACTTGATCACAAAACAAACCCCAAAAAACTCTACAAAACACTAAACAGCATCACACTTTCCAACAGCAACACAACACAATCACATGCTGCAATCACAACAACAGACTCTACTTCTTCATGTAAACAACAAGCAAACACTCTCATCAATCACTTCTCACATGTCAGCCACCTAAAACCTCACAAAGACGACCGACGTGTCATCCGACGTAAGAGACAATTCCCCACAGACCCTGACTATACACCCTTCACCAATCACCAGACAAAGCATATCATCAACAATCTCAAGCACTCACCCGCCTGTGGCCTAGACAACATAAGCAACATACACCTCAGACACCTGGGACCACAAGGCATACAAACACTCACTAACATATCAAACTACAGCTATTCACACAACACAATACCAGACATTTGGAAGCATGGTATCATCATCACATTCCCCAAACCCAACAAAGACCCCACGCTACCCTCCTTGCACCGCCCCATCACACTCCTTTGCTCCCCCTCCAAAGTCATGGAACGCCTAGTATTACAACTAATTACACCCGACCTACCCCTAGCTCCAACACAACATGGCTTTAGGCCACTGCACTCCACAAACACTCTTCTCACAGACCTTACACAAAGAGCTTTTGACGGCATCAACTCAGCTAGACCACCACACAGATCACTATTAGCCACACTCGACATTAGTAAAGCCTTCGATGCCATCCCCCGCCACAACCTAACAAACAAAATCTACAACACAAACATGCACAACAACACAAAAAGGTGGCTGGCCAACTTCCTAGCAGGCAGATGTGCACACGTATCTTTTGCCGGTCAGTCATCTAAAATCAGAAACTTTCCAAACGGAGTCCCACAGGGATCCGTCCTATCGCCCGCACTCTTCAATCTGTACATGCACGATATAACTACACCCAATACTCCCCAAATAAACTTAGCCTCCTATGCAGATGACATAACACTCACATGCACACACCATGACCCAAGAAGAGCAACAGATCTCCTTCAACCCTATCTCAACACACTACATGGCTGGTGCACTACAAACAGACTGAATCTAGCCCCAGCCAAATCCACCGCAACCCTGCTCACAAGCTGGACAGGTGAACACGAATACATCCCTCAACTCACCATAAACAACACACCCCTAACACATACACACACACCCAAAATCCTAGGAGTAACATATGATACTCATATGACATTCAAACAGCACACCACAAACATTAAAAAGAAACTGACACCCAGACTTAACGCCCTCAGGTCACTTGCTCACACAAAATTTGGACACAACAAAGAAACTACCACCACAGTATATAAACAATACATAAGATCAGTAATGGAATATGCAAGCCCAGCCTGGGCTTCTAACCTAGCTGAAACACATCATAAGACCTTACAGACTATCCAAAACAAAGCCCTGAAGATCATTACAGGCTGCACAGCTACTGCACCCACAGATCATCTACATCAAGAAACCAAAATCCTCAAAGTCAAAGACCATCTGGACATGAGAGGCACTCAATTCCTGGCAGCAGCCTCCACGAACCAAGACCACCCACTAAACTACATGGCAACACACCCACAGACACCAAGAAATATCAAAACAACACCCAGCACACGGTATCACACACAGTTATTGTCCTCTCTCCCTCCCTGCCCACCCCGAACCAACTTCCAGAAGCACATCCATACTCATATCTCTCGCCAATCCATCCACTCGCTCACAGACAACACGCAGCTGCATGCACGACCTCCCGAAATCCATCCTTCCGAATCCTCCCTCCCTCGCGAGGACAGAGTCCACCTGGCCAGGCTGAGATGCGGACACCATCCAGCTCTCCTGAGCTATCAGAAGAGACTGGATGACTCCGTTGTCGACGCCTGCCCGGGATGTAACACAGCACCCCATACCATTAAACACATCATAGAAGACTGCATTTCACACAACCACTTACACCAACAACACAACCTACACTCAATGAGAGCTCTGTGGGAAAGCCCGATCGTGGCCATGGCCTTCCTCAGGGACTCGGGGCTGTTCGGCCAGGCAGCTTAGGGAACAACAACAACAACAACAACAACACCTGTTGGATATGGTTTTCTCAGCTTTTCAAAGCCATTGAAACAATGCTGTTTGTTTGTTTGGTCTTTCCCTCCCGGCGACCTTTTTGCAAAGAGGTCTGGGGTAGGTACAATTGGTTTGACATTTAATATGACACCCGGCGGTGGTACATTCGGGTGGTTGTATTAACGGATTTGCAATTCGCTATGGTTTGCCAAACAATTAATTGATACAATCAGGTATCACGGCCTTCAAGACAATGCTGTTTGTTTGTTTGGTCTTTTCACCCGGCGACCTTTTTGCAAAGAGGTCTGGGGCAGGGGCAATTGGTTTGACATTTAATATGAAACCCGGCGGTGGTACCTTCGGGTGGTTATATTACCGGATTTGCAATTCGCTATGGTTTGCCAAACAATTGATTGATACAATCAGGTATCACGGCCTTCAAGACGGCGATCTATGAGGGCTTCTGGTAGAAGTCGGATTAGAGATTAAGATAGGCTTAGACTTTTTATGGGTTAAAAAGATGCCTGAATCTTACTAGTGTTTCAAGTGTAAGGGGATACTTGAAGGACTTCATCTTTATTAAAGATATGCTTCATCTTTATGAAGACTCAGAAGATATGCTTAAATCTTTTGGACAGGTAAAGATATGCTGAAATCTTTCATTTGAAACTGCTGGACAGCGAAAAGTAGTGGTTGAGGACTACGGTTCGTTGACCAGCAGTTTTATGACACATGTTTTTGGAACATTTTGGGGTAACCTTATGAGCATTAATTCCTGGGAATTTTCTCTTTCCAGGGCGGAGTACCAGCGTGGCGCCAGGTGACCAGGTAGATCCCGGGGGTGGGTAGATTTCCGCCAGTCTCGGTCATGTCGGCCATAGAACCTCTCATTGCTTTATGTTCAACGCCGTTATGCTCCGGTATCCCTAGTTTTGCGCACAAGCTGTGCATTAAATGTGTCAAATGCCTCGATCGGTCACGGGGGATATGGGTGACAAAGAATTGCACTATTTGTACCCTCTTAAATGTTAACATTTTGATTAAAAAAGATAATACTGCGGCGGTGGCTTTGCAAGAAGTAAAACAACTTCTTGCTACTTATTCAACAAATGTAGCTCATAAAGCATTGCAATGTGATAACCTTGAGCTTTGGGAACTGTTAATTATTAAACATGCCCCCCCTAAGAGTAAGATACGTACACGTAAGGCCTCCGAGACTGGGCGGGGACAGGCTCCCACACCCTCCCCTGGCAAATCTAAGAGGCCTCGCTCTCTGTCACCCTCGGCATCGGCAACGAGGTCCAAATCAAGGTCACCCCTGAGGGAGCAGGTGAAAGCTTTGGGCCACTCTTCTTCACCTCCACGGAAGAGGACAAAGGAAGAGAGTAGGGGACCTAAAGACGTTATTAGAACTAAACATAAGTCTAGTAGGAGTCATAAATTATCCAAAAGGGATCCTCCGGCGCGAACGGACTCATGGCTGTCGCCAGAGCCTGGTATCCCGCTCTCTGCATCTACCCCCTCCAAGTCTAACGTCCAATCTGACAGGTCGGGGGTGGAGTCAGAGAATGTGGTGGAGGATGCCCCGGCGGACATTTCATCACCTGATATTCATGCTTTCTCTACCAGGTCACATGTGTCAGCCTCAGATTTAGAAGTATCTTACGGAAACTATAAACCGCTAGGGTGCTCGGGGGAGGGCTCCCAATTGGGGAGTATTCCAGGCTCGCAAGCGAGTAACAGCCACAGCCAAGGTGTATGGCGATACTCACAGCCCTGGCAGGACAGCACACATCCTTTTGTGACGCAAGTAGTGGCTGACGTCCACCGGGATGCCGATGTCCCATCTTCTATCCCAGATCTAACATGGCGGCATGTGGAGGTCCCGGCTTCGGCGGGATCTTCCCATGAGAGGCCAGACTTAAGGGATGAAGAACGGCGTTCTCTGGTCTCAGAGATGGAAGCTGAAGAGTCAGGTCACCACCTAGAAGACTCTCAGGGTACTGTCGAATCTCCACGGAGTTCGTCATCTGCTAGGTATGTAACTACGGAAGAGATTGATGGGTTACTATTAAATGCACTTAATAAGTTCTTTGGCCCTACGCCGGAAACTCCTACAGTTGGTATGGAAGCTCCCGCGACGTCAACGAATGTGCGACCTCTGGCTACATCCATTGCTTTAGCTAAAATACCTAACCCTCCTCTTGTGTCAGATTCAATTACCACTGTGCCAGGCACAGCAGCTCTCACTACTTCCAATGTGCGGGTCATATCAGACATAACTCCCCCCCCCTTTAGACAAGGCACCAGTCAGAAAAGGAGCTATGCCTCTTTTATACAGGCCTGATGAGTCATGGTTAGCAATGTTACCAACTAAGCCAGAGGCAGCACAAGCTACTATTTCGGGGGAGCTCCCTGTCCCACATGAGTGGGTAATCCAAGGCAATAAGTCTAGAAAACTCAGAGCATTGGATAGTCAAGGCGATGTTTTAGATGTTCATATTAAGGCCATTCCCAGTTATTATAACCATGACTTTTTTGTGTATGCATCAACACCAGCCCTAACCCCTGCCTCAGCTTCAAAGCTTTTTTCTGACTGGATGGCTTATGGCTTATGGATGACTGATGGCTTAAACGACGTCAAGGCACTTTCTGCTTTGACGCCGGAATTGGATATGTTTCCGATCACAGACTCAGCCTCTAATCCAGTCTTGCAGGTGGAGCAGTTGGGTACGGGACCTTGGGTGGACTGGGAAACAGAGGCTCAAAATGTTGCCACTACTTTCACTACAAAGTCTTCTCACCAAATCCCTCAAGAGCACCATTCTTGGTTCTCTCTTCCGGTTTTTAGTGCCGGAGGAGTCCCCTCTACTTTGTTTGATTTCTTGGCTGCCCCTAAAATCAATTTGTGCGAATTAAAAGATCCATTTAGCACGCCTTCCCCAACTCACCTAGACCGCGAGTTTAGGTTAAGAAGAAAAGCGTTTAGACTGTTTTCACAATATATTGTTACTCAGCAAGTAACAAAGTCTGTTACGCTCTTCTCAGGCAATTGAAACTGCAGAAGTCAGGAAGGCCATTGAACTTTCCCGGCGCTTGCTTCTCCAAACTTCCATTCAGTCTTTAGGAAATATTCGGACGGCCTTATTAGAGGCGGTTCGAGCAAGGCAGGATCTGAGGATGTTCTTAGTAAAGAAACTTCCTGATCGTATTGCAAGCCAAGTAATTCTGTCTCCAGTTCTAACCCCTTCTTTGATTTCTCCAGCAGTTTGGAAGACTGTTTTCAATATGGCACAAGCATTCAAACAAAGTCCCTCTCAACCTAAGAAGCCTACCTTTACTTTCCCTAAACCCAAACCAGTTTCGAAAGCTCAAGCTAGTGGGTCGAAGCCTTTTCATCAGCCTAAGTCCTCTTCCACCCAGGGTCAGGCTCACGTCAGGTATAAACAGGGTAAATTCTCAGGTAAAGGCCACAGGTTTCACCAACGACCAGGTCAGGGCCCGCCTCCAGCCAAACCCGGCCAGTCATCCAAGAGTACACCACCACCAGCAAAAAACTAAGGTCTCTCTCACTCTCGGGGCCAGTCAAAGGCGTGTTGGAACAGAGTAGTCCAGCTGGCAAACCCCAGTCTGCTAACTGGGTCATTCCGGGTGTGTCATCAGGCATGGCCATTAAGATCATGGACGAGGACTGTGGTACGCAAAGACATCACTTGGCAGTGGCTCCGGCGACCTCGCTTACGTCAGCCGACAGAGGCCACTCATGTTTCTTTAGAGGTGGAGTCACTAGTTCAGGAGATGATTACCAAGAGTGTCATTATCCCAGTCCCCCCGACTTACCCGGTGTTTACATCCAAACTATTTCTAGTACCAAAAAGGGACAGTATTCAGATGAGACCGGTCGTAGACCTGTCTTATTTGAATCTCCACATTCACAACGTGTCCTTCAGGATGCTGACGTGAATCAAATCAGGCTAACACTTCCGCCGGGAGGGTGGATGTGTTCATTAGACCTGACAAACGCGTATTGGCACGTCCCGGTCAACAAGAGATTTCAAAAATTTCTGGCTTTAAGAATAATGCATCAGACTTATGTCTTTCAAAGGATGCCGTTTGGATTAAACCTAGCGCCACGCATTTTCACAAAATTAGTCCGGCAAGCCCTGATGCCCATTTTAGAACAGGGGATCAGGATCTTGTGGTATCTGGACGACTAGCTGGTGGTGGCAGAGACAGAAGAATTATGCAACACTCATGTCAACATTACGTTAAACCATGTCAAATCTCTAGGATTCAAGGTCAACTTGGTAAAGTCAAACCTTGTTCCCTCACGAGTAATTCAGTGGATAGGGCTGGTCTGGGACACAGCGTCTCTCACTCTGAGCCAGAGTGTGGACAATCGAAACAGATTTCGCAAAAAAATGTTTATGTTTCTCCACAGTCTGACTATGACACGGAGACTCTGGGAATCTCTAGTCGGTTCTCCCAGTCAACTAACTGTGAAGTTGGGTCGGTTGAAAGTCAAACGTTTAATCTTGGAGGGCAACAAATATTTCCCACTCTTACCGGCAGGAAAATGCCAATCCCAACATTAATACACAGCTTACTAGCAGTCTGGGCGAAGAGGGAAATGTTGCACTCAGTCATGTCATGGACCTCTCCTCCGCCGACGGTATGGGTGGACACGGATGCGTCAGGGACGATAGGTTGGGGCTTTCAGTCAAACCTCGGGCATCAGGGTCAAGGGCTTTGGTCCCCTTCAGAAACCTCTCGCATAAATGTCAAAGAGTTACTAGTCCCCTTGTATTTCCTTCAGGTTCACGGCTCTACTTTGCGGGAAAAGTCGGTGGCCTTCAGGATGGACAATCTCAATGCAGTTCACTGCATTCAGAAACAAGGGTCAACGAGGTCTCGGAAGTTGCTAGACGTGTCAGAAAAGATTTTTGTGCGAGCCAACCAGATGCACATTCATCTTCATGCATCATATCTCCCAGGCGTAGAAAACGTCTGGGCAGACGCGCTGTCTCGGAGACAGAGCACAACAGTAGAGTGGGCATTCAAGCAAAACATTTTCGATCAAATGAATGCAGAGCCTTACCATCCACAAGTGGATCTGTTTGCGTCAGAGGAGAATCACAAACTCCCTCGGTACCTCACACGCCGGACATTAACGCCGGCGGGGGGGCCCGACACATTGGTGACGGATTGGAACAGGTGGAGTTCCATTTATCTGTTTCCGCCACCAGACGCTTCTCTAATGTGCCACGTAGTCAACAAACTACAGGATTATCGAGGCGTAGTCTCATTAATCGCGCCCCTGTGGCCGGCGCAGTTGTGGTACCATCAATTGAGAATGTGGTGCCCGAACCCGGTGTCGCTCCCGGTCGGGTATTTCCACTTAGACACGATTGGCAACCTAAAGACCTCGCTGACATTTGCATTGTGGACATTCAGGAGGCCAAGTGGCTAACGCCGTATGGTAGAAACGTGACAGATAAATTTATGAATCAGTACACACAATCTACCAAGAGGCAATATCAATCTCATTGGCAGTCCTTTACTTCTTGGATAGTTAGAACAGAACAGACAGTACCTTCGGTGGTGTTAGTTTTTCATTATTTAAACTATTTGTTTGAACAGAAACGTCTATCTGTAGTGACTCTAAAAAATCACTTAACAGCTATAAGGGTGCCATTCTTTGACCTTACAGGTCTAACCATATCTCAGGCGGAAGAAACAGGTTTCATGAGAGCATGCTTCAAACTCCGCCCACCTCCCCATCAGCTCATGCCTACCTGGTCTCTTGACAAGGCGTTATCTTTGCTTCATGTGATTTAATAAGTGAGTTACACTCCCGGTATTATTATTTATTTACATTATATGAGCGGACCTTTTCAGTCTTAGGTAGCCTAGAGTAAACTTATCTTCCTTAAATCCGCCATATTGGTGCCCAGACCTCGGGACTTTGACCCACAATTAAATTTCCTAAGTTAGGCATGAGCAAGGGCAATGTTAAGGAAGGTTGTAGATCAAAGGATCCGGGGGGAGTAGGTCTGGGGTTTAAACCGGTGCAAGTAGTGGCCGAGGTAGATCGCATAGCGATCTTCGGCCACTCATACGCAACCCGACTGAGGGCAGCAGACCAGGGCCCTGTTGACTACAGGGGAGCGAACGGGGATCGGAAATTTCAATTCCGCTACTTTGGGGTGGCGGGGGCTAATATCACGAGTCTTAAGTCCTCCGATGAGTGGGGTAAGCTGGTATTATACCGGCCCCTCTACACCTATTTACTCATCGGGGGCAACGACATAACCCCCGACACCGAACCCCGTGCTCTGGCTGCGGCATTAGGGGACCTGGCTCTGGCTGTCGAGAGGGACACAGGAGGGAAATGCATCCTGATTTCCCTAGAATACCACTCGAGAGTATGGGGAATGCCAGCAGAGCAGTATAATAAAATCAGGAATTCTGTTAACCGGTCATTGCGCTCTAGGCTAGACTTGACACGACATCGCTTTTTGTCTGTCTCGTCAAAACCGCAGGATCTTGACATCGACGGTGTCCATCTAGACCTCGACACTAACAAGATCCTGCATGACAAGATCACGGTCATGACTAAACGATGGCTAGAGCGTGATGCCGGAGTAATAAGCCTGCGACTCCCTAACTTCTGTATCCCGCCCATCACCTTCCCCCAGTAACTTATCCTTTTTTCTTTTTTCTTTTCTTTATTTTTTTGTTAACCCTGCATTTGTTTCCCTAATTTCATTATTATTTACTATTTTCTTTGACTCATGACTGACCTACCATCTCCTATTTCCTTCATTGTTTACTCATATCCCAATCTCTCGTGGTACTGTATTGTGTAAGGTAAGCGGTTTATATAGTCATTTCTACCTCTTTACTTCAATTACATTAATCTATGAAGGGTAGGCTAATGTGAAACAATATTGCGTATGAGGACTAAAATGTAATTTCATATGACAATTAACAAAAGGGTAGGCCAATATTTCACGATCGAGACTTATTATAGAGGTCTGTATTGGCTGACGAAGGGTTAGGCTAATTCGTGTAATTAATTTAATGGCTAGTAAACCAGAGGATAAAAAAAAACATAATTATGTCTATCACAGTCTTGAAAAACCAGAGAGGGGGTTTGAGGGGTCTCATCACTAGGCTAACGTCCGATTTGGAAGACTTTGTAGCTAGTGCAACTCCTGCACGGCTAGAGGCTAAGTTGGAATACCTACAAACTACCTATGATCGGATAGCTACCCTGAATGAAAGTATAGTATCAGGTTTGGAGGAAAAGTCAGTTATTCAGGCGGAGTACGAGCAGCACGCTGTCCATGATATCTCCCATTTAGAGGCAATACATTCACTGCGAAGGGCGGTGAAGAAGGTAGAGATAACCTCGACTAGCAGCGCTGCCAGGCAGACAGATCCCCGTCGTGAAGTCAACTTGCCCAAATTAAATTTACCGAAGTTCAGGGGAAACTTGACCGAGTGGTTAGCATTTTGGGCCGTCTTTAAATCCACAGTGCATGATTCAAAACTTGACGATGTACGAAAGTTCCATTATATGAAAGGCCAACTCGAGGATGAAGCTTTACATTTGGTAGAAGGTTTTTCCATCGTAGGTGAAAATTATGATAGTGTTGTGAGGTTAATACAGGCGACGTATGGAGACACTGACCAGCTCAAAGTAGCCCACGTGAATGCCCTGTTGAACCTAGCACAGCCTAAGTACAGGGATGATGAACTGACAAAGTTTAGGGCAGATATGGAGTGTCATACAAGATCATTAGATACATTGGGGGTAACCTCACAAGAAATGCTGGTCATAATTTTAAGACCGAAATTACCTCTAGCTATTCTAGATAAGGTTCGTACCTTTAACTTGGAGGAGTTCAAAGAGGAATTTAGCAAGGAGATTAGCAACATACAATTGAACAATGGTAGGACGGTGGGAGGGTCAGAAGGGACAACAGCAAGGGGTTCAATTAATATGATGGTGGGTTCTAAAGGGAAGGTTGAAGAATCACGATAGAAACCACAAATATCATGTAGGCTATGCAACAATCCCAAGCATAAATGGCTAAGCTGTACCAAATATCAAACCAATGAAGCCAAATTAGCTCAAGCAAGGAAGCTAAAATTGTGCAAGGGTTGTCTGAGTAAGGACCATGGTATGCAGGGTAAATGTACTGCTTCCTATTTGAGGCCCTGTCGCAACTGTGAGGGTCATCACTTTGACAAGTTATGCCCCACAGGTAGTCCAGTCAAGGAGGAAAAAGTAGGGGGTACTGCAACATTAATGCTAGGCAGTAGGAAGGACACCACCATTTTACCCACAATCAAGATACCTATAGAGGGTTATGGCAGGACACAAGTCTGTCGGCTACTCCTAGACCAGGGCTCGCAACGATCCTTTATAAAGAGATCGGTGCTGGACGGTCTAAAATACCGTGTAGTAGGTAGTGAGACCCTTAGGTTGCAAGGTTTTACAGGAGTGACCGACAGTAGAGAATACGAAGCTGTTGAAGTTGCTTACATCTACCGTAAGAAGAAACACTTCTTCCAGTGTGTAGTGGTAGATGAACTCCTAGACTATCAATCTGTAGGAATTAACAAAGTAGAGCATGCACTTCGTAGGAAAGGTATTTACCTGTCTGATCCCGTAGGTGACTTGAAGGAGGTGCACATACTGTTAGGAGCAGATTATTATTATGATGTAGTATACACCCGGGTTTTAAAAGAGAGAGTGGAGTGATCTTGATCCCCACTAAGTTTGGCTACTGCATGAGCGGTACAGTCCAAACTACCCAGTCAAATGTTCTGGTTGACACGGTATCGTGTTGAGGATGAGCACGACCGCGGCAGAAGAGTTCACCGAAGATGATACTCACATTGAGGACCCAAAGTTAGCTGCCGAGTTCAATCTAGAAAGACTGTGGAAACTAGACCATATAGGAATTAAACCTGTGGAGAATGACCAGGAATCAAAATTAGCGATCGAGAAGTTCTCGGAATCTGTGCGTTACTTGACCACGGAAAACAATACGAAGTTTGTCTACCCTGGAAACATGAAAATATCAGTTTACCCACTAATTATGGTTTAGCGTTGGGTAGCTTCTGATAACCAAGAATATGCCAGAATCTTGGGGATGATATGGCAACCAGGGAAAGACATACTGATGTACCGGAACAAAGATTATACTGAACAGGCAGGGACACACACAAAACGTAGTCTGTTGAGTAAGGTCGCGCAATTGTTTGATCCATTAGGTTTAGCATTACCTGTTACCATCAGAGCTGCATGCACGACCTCCCGAAATCCATCCTTCCGAATCCTCCCTTCCTCGCGAGGACAGAGTCCACCTGGCCAGGCTGAGATGCGGACACCATCCAGCTCTCCTGAGCTATCAGAAGAGACTGGATGACTCCGTTGTCGACGCCTGCCCGGGATGTAACACAGCACCCCATACCATTAAACACATCATAGAAGACTGCATTTCACACAACCACTTACGTCAACAACACAATCTACACTCAATGAGAGCTCTGTGGGAAAGCCCGATCGTGGCCATGGCCTTCCTCAGGGACTCGGGGCTGTTCGGCCAGGCAGCTTAGGGAAGAACAACAACAACAACAACAACAACAACCATCAGAGCTAGGATTCTAATCCAGGAAATATGGAGACGCAACGTGGGATGGGACGAAATTTTACCCGATGATCTTATTGAACAGGGTAGGTCCTTACTAGAAGATTATTTATTAGTGGCCCCTCCATCATTGACGATTATGCCTATTACATAAGGCTACCTCTTCAAACGCTGATACGCGTAGTTTGAATCTACCGCCGCAGATCTCAGAGGAACCTTCATCATAAGCACACACAAAATCACTCATGGTTCGTATTTATGATTGGGTTCTCACTACGAAAAAACTTTGTAACAAATAAAAAATAAAATAAGAATAACTATTCATAAGCTTTCCATATTCCGTGGATGTACTTCTGTGGATTCTTGGACCAGACGCTGACTAGCGCATCTATCCACCTTCCTTGCTCTGCGTTCACCCCACCCGGACGTGTCCCCCATAGTGCTCCGCTTTGATTCCGCATTCTTGCGTCCCTAGTGAGTTTTTTCTCATTTGTGTACTCTGGGATGTCTTGAGTAAGGTTAGGATTAGCGTAGCAGGGGTGTCATGGGTGGTTTTCTAGCAGAACAAGTGTATTTTGGGTCGTTTTATTGGGGCGTCTATTTCGGACGGACCCTCGTGGCCGGGTTAAGGACGCTCTGAAACTTTTTTCGTGTTTAGCCATCTTTAGTCCTAGCTTGTTAGGCGGCTTTAACTACGCGATGTCGGGCTTCTAGCTATCTTTCAGATGGAGTAGCCTTGTTTGTTTTTTACTGACGTTCCTGGTGTTTTTCTTCACGTAGTGGAGTTCTTTCTGGGACCCGAGTCAGTGTTACCCTTACCGGGTTTTTTGTACGATGTTGTTGTGGCTGCTGTTCCTGTTTCGGTGGGATGAAGTGCTTTTCGATTGTGTTTCGACGTCATTAAGTGTTTTCCGTTTTCACTAGGCCTAGCCAGCAACTCGTAGTTTTTCACATATGCAAGTGTTTTCATTGTTTATTATTATAAAAATGTATTCATGTGTCATGTGTGTCCTGGATTAGTTGTGATTGGCTGATCCAGGAGCTTCGGACTGCATCTGATTATGTTTATCAGACTGCATTTTGTTTGTTGTGGGTTGCCTTTCCGGCGGTTTTTCTCGATTGCTCCGAGAAAGCCGTTTTGTTTACCGAGTTTTAGTCAGGATGGCTAAAATAGGTAAGTTACCCCGGCGAGTTTGGTAGCTTGAGGGCTCATCAGAAACTGCGTTTTCTGTGGTCGAGCCTGTGATCAGGCTTCCTGTGTTATTCCCGGCGAGGTGGGCTCCACACATTTATCTAGGTGATCATGCTGACACCTGTTGGATATGGTTTTCTCGGCTTTTCAAAGCCATTGAAACAATGCTGTTTGTTTGTTTGGTCTTTCCCTCCCGGCGACCTTTTTGCAAAGAGGTCTGGGGCAGGTACAATTGGTTTGACATTTAATATGACACCCGGCGGTGGTACCTTCAGGTGGTTGTATTATCGGATTTGCAATTCGCTATGGTTTGCCAAACAATTGATTCATACAATCAGGTATCACGGCCTTCAAGACGGCAATCTATGAGGGCTTCTGGTAGAAGTCGGATTAGAGATTAAGATAGGCTTAGACTTTTTATGGGTTAAAAAGATGCCTGAATCTTACTAGTGTTTCAAGTGTAAGGGGATACTTGAAGGACTTCATCTTTATTAAAGATATGCTTCATCTTTATGAAGACTCAGAAGATATGCTTAAATCTTTTGGACAGGTAAAAATATGCTGAAATCTTTCATTTGAAACTGCTGGACAGCGAAAAGTAGTGGTTGAGGACTACGGTTCGTTGACCAGCAGTTTTATGACACACGTTTTTGGAACATTTTGGGGTAACCTTATGAGCATTAATTCCTGGGAATTTTCTCTTTCCAGGGTGGAGTACCGGCGTGGCGCCAGGTGACCAGGTAGATCCTGGGGGTTGGTAGATTTCTGCCAGTCTCGGTCATGTCGGCCATAGAACCTCTCATTGCTTTATGTTCAACGCCGTTATGCTCCGGTATCCCTATTTTTGCGCACAAGCTGTGCATTAAATGTGTTAAATGCCTCGATCGGTCACGGGGGATATGGGTGACAAAGAATTGCACTATTTGTACCCTCTTAAGTGTTAAAATTTTGATTCAAAAAGATAATACTGCGGCGGTGGCTTTGCAAGAAGTAAAACAACTTCTCGCTACTTATTCAACAAATGTAGCCCATAAAGCATTGTAATGTGATAACCTTGAGCTTTGGGAACTGTTAATTATTAAACATGCCCCGCCTAAGAGTAAGATACGTACACGTAAGGCCTCCGAGACTGGGCGGGGACAGGCTCCCACACCCTCCCATGGCAAATCTAAGAGGCCTCGCACTCCGTCATCCTCGGCATCGGCAACGAGGTCCAAGTCAAGGTCATCCCTGAGGGAGCAGGTGAAAGCTTCGGGCCACTCTTCTTCACCTCCACGGAAGAGGACAAAGGAAGAGAGTAGGGGACCAAAAGACGTTATTAGAACTAAACATAAGTCTAGTAGGAGTCATAAATCATCCAAAAGGGATCCTCCGGCGCGAACGGACTCACGGCTGTCGCCAGAGCCTGGTATCCCGCTTTCTGCATCTACCCCCTCCAAGTCTAACGTCCAATCTGACAGGTCGGGGGTGGAGTCAGAGAATGTGGTGGAGGATGCCCCGGCGGACATTTCATCACCTGATATTCATGCTTTCTCTACCAGGTCACGTGTGTCAGCCTCAGATTTAGAAGTATCTTACGGAAACTATAAACCGCTAGGGTGCTCGGGGGAGGGCTCCCAATTGGGGAGTATTCCAGGCTCGCAAGCGAGTAACAGCCACAGCCAAGGTGTATGGCGATACTCACAGCCCTGGCAGGACAGAACACATCCTTTTGTGATGGAAGTAGTGGCTGACGTCCACCGGGATGCCGATGTCCCATCTTCTATTCCAGATCTAACATGGCGGCATGTGGAGGTCCCGGCTTCGGCGGGATCTTCCCATGAGAGGCCAGACTTAAGGGATGAAGAACGGCGTTCTCTGGTCTCAGAGATGGAAGCTGAAGAGTCAGGTCACCACCTAGAAGACTCTCAGGGTACTGTCGAATCTCCACGGAGTTCGTCATCTGCTAGGTATGTAACTACGGAAGAGATTGATGGGTTACTATTAAATGCACTTAATAAGTTCTTTGGCCCTACGCCGGAAACTCCTACAGTTGGTATGGAAGCTCCCGCGACGTCAACGAATGTGCGATCTCTGGCTACATCCATTGCTTTAGCTAAAATACCTAACCCTCCTCTTGTGTCAGATTCAATTTCCACTGTGCCAGGCACAGCAGCTCTCACTACTTCCAATGTGCGGGTCATATCAGACATAACTCCCCCCCCCCTTTAGACAAGGCACCAGTCAGAAAAGGAGCTATGCCTCTTTTATACGGGCCTGATGAGTCATGGGTAGCAATGTTACCAACTAAGCCAGAGGCAGCACAAGCTACTATTTCGGGGGAGCTCCCTGTCCCACATGAGTGGGTAATCCAAGGCAATAAGTCTAGAAAACTCAGAGCATTGGATAGTCAAGGCGATGTTTTAGATGTTCATATTAAGGCCATTCCCAGTTATTATAACCATGACTTTTTTGTGTATGCATCAACACCAGCCCTACCCCCTGCCTCAGCTTCAAAGCTTTTTTCTGACTGGACTAAGAATGATGGCTTTAACGACGTCAAGGCACTTTCTGCTTTGACGCCGGAATTGGATATGTTTCCGATCACAGACTCAGCCTCTAATCCAGTCTTGCAGGTGGGGCAGTTGGGTACGGGACCTTGGGTGGACTGGGAAACAGAGGCTCAAAATTTTGCCACTACTTTCACTACAAAGTCTTCTCACCAAATCCCTCAAGAGCACCATTCTTGGTTCTCTCTTGCGGTTTTTAGTGCCGGAGGATTCCCGTCTGCTTTGTTTGATTTCTTGGCTGCCCCTAAAATCAATTTGTGCGAATTAAAAGATCCATTTAGCACACCTTCCCCAACTCACCTAGACCGCGAGTTTAGGTTAAGAGGAAAACCGTTTAGACTGTTTTCACAATATATTGTTACTCAGCAAGTAACAAAGTCTCTGTTACGCTCTTCTCAGGCAATCGAAACTGCAGAAGTCAGGAAGGCCATTGAACTTTCCCTGCTCTTGCTTCTCCAAACTTCCATTCAGTCTTTAGGAGATATTCGGACGGCCTTATTAGAGGCGGTTCGAGCAAGGCAGGATCTGAGGATATTCTTAGTAAAGAAACTTCCTGATTGTATTGCAAGCCAAGTAATTCTGTCTCCAGTTCTAACCCCTTCTTTGATTTCTCCAGCAGTTTGGAAGACTGTTTTCAATATGGCACAAGCATTCAAACAAAGTCCCTCTCAACCTAAGAAACCTACCTTTACTTTCCCTAAACCCAAAACAGTTTCGAAAGCTCAAGCTAGTGGGTCGAAGCCTTTTCATCAGCCTAAGTCCTCTTCCACCCAGGGTCAGGCTCACGTCAGGTATAAACAGGGTAAATTCTCAGGTAAAGGCCACAGGTTTCACCAACGACCAGGTCAGGGCCCGCCTCCAGCCAAACCCGGCCAGTCATCCAAGAGTACACCACCACCAGCAAAAAACTAAGGTCTCTCTCACTCACGGGGCCAGTCAAAGGCGTGTTGGAACAGAGAGTAGTCCAGCCGGCAAACCCCAGTCTGCTAACTGGGTCATTCCGGGCGTGTCATCAGGCATGGCCATTAAGATCATGGGCGAGGACTGTGGTACGCAAAGGCATCACTTGGCAGTGGCTCAGGCGACCTCTCTTACGTCAGCCGACATAGGCCACTCATGTTTCTTTAGAGGTGGAGTCACTAGTTCAGGAGATGATTACCAAGAGTGTCATTATCCCAGTCCCCCCGACTTACCCGGTGTTTACATCCAAACTCTTTCTAGTACCAAAAAGGGACAGTATTCAGATGAGACCGGTCGTAGACCTGTCTTATTTGAATCTCCACATTCACAACGTGTCCTTCAGGATGCTGACAGTGAATAAAATCAGGCTAACACTTTCGCCGGGAGGGTGGATGTGTTCATTAGACCTGACAGATGCATATTGGCACGTCCCGGTCAACAAGAGATTTCAAACATTTCTGGCTTTAAGAATAATGCATCAGACTTATGTCTTTCAAAGGATGCCGTTTGAATTAAACCTAGCGCCACGCATTTTCACAAAATTAGTCCGGCAAGCCCTGATGCCCATTTTAGAACAGGGGATCAGGATCTTGTGGTATCGGGACGACTGGCTGGTGGTGGCAGAGACAGAAGAATTATGCAAAACTCATGTCAACATTATGTTAAACCATGTCAAATCTCTTGATTCAAGGTCAACTTGGTAAAGTCAAACCTTGTTCCCTCACGAGTAATTCAGTGGATAGGGCTGGTCTGGGACACAGCGTCTCTCACTCTGAGTCAGAGTGTGGACAATCGAAACAGATTTCGCAATTTTTTTTTTTTTTCTCCACAGTCTGACTACGACACGGAGACTCTGGGAGTCTCTAGTCGGTTCTCTCAACTGGGTTCAACTAACTGTGAAGTTGGGCCGGTTGAAAGTCAAACGTTTAATCTTGGAGGGCAACAAATATTTCCCACTCTTACCGGCGGGAAAATTATGGCCTATCCCAACATTAACACACAGCTTACTAGCGGTCTGGGCGAAGAGGGAAATGTTGCACTCAGTCGTGTCATGGACCTCTCCTCCGTCGACGGTATGGGTGGACACGGATGCGTCAGGGACGATAGGTTGGGGCTTTCAGTCAAACCTCGGGCATCAGGGTCAAGGGCTTTGGTCCCCTTCAGAAACCTCTCACATAAATGTCAAAGAGTTACTAGTCCCCTTGTATTTCCTTCAGGTTCACGGCTCTACTTTACGGGAAAAGTCGGTGGCCTTCAGGATGGACAATCTCAATGCAGTTCACTGCATTCAGAAACAAGGGTCAACGAGGTCTCGGAAGTTGCTAGACGTGTCAGAAAAGATTTTTGTGCTAGCCAACAAGCTGCATATTCATCTTCATGCATCATATCCCCAGGCGTAGCAACGTCTGGGCAGACGCGCTGTCTCGGAGACAGAGCACAACAGTAGAGTGGGCACTCAAGCAAAACATTTTCGATCAAATGATTGCAGAGCCTTATCGTCCACAAGTGGATCTGTTTACGTCAGAGGAGAATCACAAACTCCCTCGGTACCTCACACGCCGGACATTAACGCCGGCGGGGGGGCCCGACGGATTGGAACAGGTGGAGTTCCATTTATCTGTTTCCACCACCAGACGCTTCTCTAATGTGCCACGTAGTCAACAAACTACAGGATTATCGAGGCGTAGTCTCGTTAATCGCGCCCCTGTGGCCGGCGCAGTTGTGGTACCAGCAATTGAGAATGTGGTGCCCGAACCCGGTGTTGCTCCCGGTCGGGTATTTCCACTTAGACACGATTGGCAACCTAAAGACCTCGCTGACTTTTGCATTGTGGACATTCAGGAGGCCAAGTGGCTAACGCCGTATGGTAGAAACGTGACAGATAAATTTATGAATCAGTACACACAATCTACCAAGAGGCAATATCAATCTCATTGGCAGTCCTTTACTTCTTGGATAGTTAGAACAGAACAGACAGTACCTTCGGTGGCGTTAGTTTTTCATTATTTAAACTATTTGTTTGAACAGAAACGTCTATCTGTAGTGACTCTAAAAAATCACTTAACAGCTATCAGAGTGCCATTCTTTGACCTTACAGGTCTAACCATACCGCAGGCGGAAGAAACAGGTTTCATGAGAGCATGCTTCAAACTCCGCCCACCTCCCCGTCAGCTCATGCCTACCTGGTCTCTTGACAAGGCGTTATCTTTGCTTCATTCCCGTCTGTATCAGAATAAGGCAGATTTTAAATTACTATTAAAAAAGGCTGTGTTCCTTATGGCTTTGGCAACAGGTAGCAGGGTGTCTGAGCTGGCGGCGATGAGCAACACCCCTAATTGCATAAGGTTTGGTAGACTCAATGATTGCATTCATATTGCACCTTCCCCAGGGTTCATCGCCAACAATGAACATAGTGAACATGTTTTCTCAGAGTTCACGGTGCCGGCATTGAAACGGGGTAAAGTGCACCATAATTTGTGTCATGTACAAGCTTTAACCAAATATATGAGAGTGGCACCTCTTAACCACCTAACCTAACCGACAAGGTGCTTTATGGGTATCGAGTACAGGTAAAAGGTTAATGAAACTAAAATTGGCTTCTCTGCTAGTCGAAGTCATTAAAGAGAGTAATCCCGGCGTAGTGGGTACGGCCCACGATTTACGCAAATGGGCAGTATCTTTACGTTTTCTAAAAAAAAAATCTGTTGAAGACATAGCTACTACTCAACTATGGGCTTCAAATCGTACGTTTTTAACTCGATACCTGTCGGTAGCACTAGACAAACCATCAATGCCGTGTATAGCATTACGGCAAAGGGTCTAGAGGGGTCTCTAAGTCACTTATTGTCTAGGTTAAGAAAGAGGGGGGAGGTGCAGTCAGTGTAACATAAGACACCCTAGACCCCGCCGGAGGATATGTGCAGAGTATACGAGCTGTGATACAATGTATAAGTGTTGTGATTAAAATTTCTCTGTAGTAATGCCTACGGGAAATGTTGTTGAAGTACAATGGATGTAGTACAACAATATTTTCTTTCAGTGTGATACACTGTTGAAGCAATTTAATTTTAAGAGTTCTCGGTAGTTGCAACTCCGAGTAGCATTTTAGTAAGTACATCTGCGATAGTACAAGAATTTATTCTATTTTTGTGTCTAATTTTAAGGAATATACACATTAGAATAATGGGGTTTATATGTGCACATGTAAACATAAAGTTTTATTTTTCACCACTTAATTTAAGTGGGGTGCCTTTAACTTTCAGATCTGGGAAAAGATTCTCATAGTTACCTTTTGTCGTCAAGCAGGCTTCTTTAAGCATGCCCCTGCTTGTACCCCTTTTTATATGTTGTATAAAGTTTATACATAAATATATTATTTTTTACAAAGTAAGAATACTATGTGGTTGTTTGATTATTGATTATCTGCCTATTCTAGTTGCAATGGTTATGATATGATTACGAATGTCCCCCTCCAGTCTTAGATATCAGGCATAATCGTCAATGATGGAGGGGCCACTAATAAATTATAGGTTTGACTCCTGCAAGGAGATAAAGAAAACCTAATATTTAGTAGTGGCCCCGTAATCATTGACGACTGGGGCCCTCCCGACCATCCCCTTCCCATTCGTTGATGTATTAAGGATTTTGGTATACTTGATATGTCAGTGAAGGCGGATAGATGCGCTAGTCAGCGTCTGGTCCAAGAATCCACAGAAGTACATCCACGGAATATGGAAAGCTTATGAATAGTTATTCTTATTTTATTTTTATTTGTTATTTGTTACGAAGTTTTTTCGTAGTGAGAACCCAATCATAAAGACGAACCATGAGTGATTTTGCGTGTGCTTATGATGAAGGTTCCTCTGAGCTCTGCGGCGGTAGATTCAAACTATGCGTATGAGCGTTTGAAGAGGTAGCCTTATGTAATAGGCATAATCGTCAATGATTACGGGGCCACTACTAAATATTAGGTTTTCTTTATATCCTTGCAGGAGTCAAACCTATAATAACACCCTATGTACATTAGAGTTACCGTGCCAAGTGGCCGCATTTGGACCCATGTCTTTACATGCATTCTGTGATGCGAGTGCTACAGCGTATGGAGTAGCTATTTATTGTGTTACCTCGTTTGGGATTAATTTACTCACCGCCCGGGCTAAGGTTGCACCGGTAAAGGGGGTCACGATTCCCAAATTGGAAATAACTGCCATGCTGCTATTGGGACATTTGATTAATCATGTACGCATTTCATACGATAAGGAACTGCAACTAAGGGCGGTACACGTATGGTGCGATAGCCAAATTGCACTAAGCTGGGTGCATAGTCAAAGGACATTGCCCGTCTATGTGCGCAATAGGGTGGATGAAATGCGATCCCTACTACCAAACGCCTTCTATCATTATGTACCAACCAAAGACAACCCCAGTGACCTAATAAGTAGGGGAGTAACGGCGTCCAAACTGATTAAGTCCGACCTGTGGTGGCAAGGCCCAAAATGTCTGCTCCACGAAGGGGATTGGGCTGTATGGAATGCCGAGGTTGAGTTAGCTTTGCCATTAGAAACGGTGACAGCTGTCATTCAACCAATATTAACACTGAGTCTTATGTTAGAGTGGGTAAGGATCGGTGGTTACAATAAATTAGTCAGAGTCGTAGCTTGGGTGTTGCGTTATATCACCAACATAAAGGCCAGGCTACAAGGACGACTCTGCAATCTGGGTCAAAGCTTAAATGCAGTAGAAATAAAAGCAGCTGAGGTAACACTAATTAGATGGATTCAAAGGGAATCCTTCAGTCAGGAATTAGAATCCATAAGAAGTTCTGGTAAGATTAAAATGCCTAACATTGTGCGTCAACTAAGGCTACACCTGAAGAATGACTTAATTTGATGTGATGGACGTCTAAAGTGGTCAGGTGTAGACGACTGTACCAACAATCCTATCCTGATGCCTGCAACACACCATGTCACCGATCTACTGGTACAACGCACACACGAGGAAGTAATGCACTACGGGGTCCACCACGTTATTTCTAAATTGCGTCTCAACTGGTGGATACCCAGAGTTCGGCAGGTAGTTCGACGAGTAGTCAAAAGATGTGTGGTGTGCCGTAGACTAAAAGGAAGACCATTTACGACTGGACCTGCTCCACCCTTGCCAGAGTGTCGCGTTAAACAGGCAAACAGGCACCGGCACTAGAACTAATTGAGTTTTCCCATGCTAAGAAGGGCTATAAGAAGGGCTATAGACAAAATGAACAGAAGTAAGTCCCGGACCGGATGGGATACACCCAAGAATCATAAAGGAAGGAGGTGAGATGTTAGTAGAGCCATTCAAAATGTTATTTGAGGTATCGTTTAATACAGGACAAATTCCGATGGACTGGAGAGAGCCGAACATAACAGCTATATTTAAGAAGGGAAAGAGAAATGACCCAGGGAATTATAGACCAGTCAGTTTTACAAGTGTTGTGTGTAAACTAATGGAAACGGTAATTAGAGAAGGAATAATGGAGCATATGAAATCAAACCAACTTTTCAGTGGGAGACAGTTCGGATTCTTGCCGGGGAGGTCGACGGTACTACAGCTAATTAAGGTGGTAGATGATTGGATGCAAATTCTAGAAGATGGTGATGTAATAGACGTGGTATATTGCGATTTTATGAAGGCCTTCGATAAAGTCCCACATAAAAGGTTAATAGAGAAAGTTAGAAGCTATAATATAGGGGAGAAATGTGTGAAATGGATAGAAGCCTTCCTGAAAGATCGGAGACAGAGGGTACTGGTGAATGGAATAGGCTCGGGGTGGAGGGAAATTACAAGTGGGGTACCTCAGGGATCTGTGTTGGGACCACTGCTGTTCGTTATATTTATCAACGACTTACCTGAAGTTATAACTATTGGAAGTGAGGTATACCTGTATGCGGATGACACTAAGCTGCTACCCGTCAGGATCTCCCAGCGGACTATCCCTTATTCTTCAACAATACAAAAATCAACCCTTCATCTTCTCTCAATATTCTTGGTGTCTCTTTTTCTTCTGCTCTCATTTGGAAGGACCATATTACCAGTCTTGCTAAGGCAGCCTCCCAGAAGCTGGGTGTGCTCAACCGCCTTAGGGGGTTCTTTTCCCCTGCACAGCTTCTTGCTCTGTACAGGGGCATAGTGCGCCCTTGTATTGAGTATTGTTCACATGTGTGGGGAGGTTCCTCTCACACTGCTCTCCTAGACAAAGTTGAAAGGAAGGCCTTTCGTATCATTAACTCCCGTCCACTCACCAACTCTCTGCAATCTCTCTCTCTCCGCCGCAATGTTGCATCTCTCTCGCTATTCTATTGCTACTATAATAATCAGTGTTCCTCAGAGCTATCCCAGTGCATACCACCTCCTTTACGTAGGGCACGTGGTACCCGTCTTGCAACTCAATCCCACCCCTACTCTGTGCAACTCTCCAACCCAAGAGTGAAACGTTACTCTCAAACTTTCTTCTACTCAACAGCTGAGGTCTGGAACTCTCTCCCAGAATCAGTCTTTCCCTCTTCCTATGACTTAAATTGCTTCAAACTCCGTGTGTCCAGGCATTTTGGCTCGAACGTCCCTTGATTTTGGCCCTGTCACTCTTTTAACTATGGGGGAGGCACTCGCTATAGGCAGTTATGCCTTTTGCCTCCCTCAATCACATAGAAAAAAAAAAATAGAAGAGTGAGGAGTAAGGAAGATGTGGGTTTGCTTCAAGGAGATGTGGAGGGCATGAAGGGATGGTCTGAGCATTGGTTAATGCCTTTTCATCCAAAAAAATGCAAGTACAGTAAACCCCCGCTCTTTCGGACTTCAATCTTTCGGAATTCTCAGACTTTCGGACTAGCATTTCAATTCGGACTGATGGTTCAGCCTTTCGGATTTGTCCGAAAGGCTGAGAAAATACCTCCGTCCTTTTCGGACTACACTTTTGGACTACATTTAACTTCGGACTCATGCTTCAGCCTTTCGGATTTGTCCGAAAGGCTGAGAAAAATTAAATCCCATTCGGACCAAAGAGCCGAGTTTCGGACTTGTCTGGTTAGGTAAATGTGTATTCGGACTTATAAACTTCGGACATTATTTCAGCCTTTCGGATTTGTCTGAAAGGCTGAGAAAAATGATTTCGCATTCGGACCGAAGAGCCGAGTTTCGGCCTTATAAACTTCAGACATTATTTCAGACATTCGGACAAGTTCGAATGGCTGAAGTGTGAGTTCGGACTCGGCCCTTTTGGACTTTTCACTCTCGGACAGGGGTCTCCCCCAATTAGTCCGAAAGAGCGAGGGTTTACTGTACATGCGGATTGGGACAAGCAAGATAGACAAGGTAGGATACAGTATGTATGAAGCGATGGAGGAAGTGAATGCAGAAAAGGATATACGAGTAGTGATAGACAATAAGTTAAATTTTTCAGAACATTTAGCAGAAAAGATAAACAAAGCCAATAGAATTGTAGGGCTGATAAGGAGGACATTTGTGTCACTTGACGAAGAAATCTTCAGGAATCTCTATACAGCGCTGGTTAGGCCGCACCTGGAATATGCGAACCAGGTGTGGGCTCCATATATGGTAAAGGATATAGAAGCAGTGGAGAGAGTGCAGAGGAGAGCTAGCAAGCTGGTACCAACGTTGAAGAACGCGGGCTATGAGCAGAGGTTGAGGACACTGGGGCTTCCGACACTGGCATATAGGAGAAAGAGAGGGGATATGATAGAGACTTTTAAGATAGTGTCAGGAAAGTATGATGAGGATGTGTGTGAAGGTATCTTCTTGATGCGGGAGGGAACAAGAACGAGAGGACACTCTAAGCAAATTTACAAAGAAAGAAATATGCTTGAGAAGGCAAAGAACTCATTTTGTGATAGAGTGGAACGCACTGCCCCAGTATGTAGTCGACTCCGGATCAATAAGGGATTTTGAAAGTAATCTTGATAAAGCATGGGGAAGACAAGATTTGAAGTTTGATTATAAAACAAAAATACAGAATAGTAAAAATGTTGCGTCTGCTACCGCCGCCGCCAACACCGTGAACGACCGCAGCAGTGCAAGTACTGGTACTGAGCTGGATACACAGGCCTAGTTTGCCTTTTTCCAGAGGATCTACTGTAAGAAACTGTAAGTTAATCACCTAGAACCCTTCAGAGTTACAGGACTAGACTATACCGGCGCACTGAGAACTAGGGAACTGGACAAGGTTTATGTGTTGCTATTTACTTGTGCCACTTCACGTGCAATACATTTAGAACTCTGTGACAATATGTCTTGTGAAGAGTTTATGCTGGCATTCAGGAGATTTTGTGCACGTCGTTCCTTCCCTCTTCTGATTCTTAGCGACAACGCTCCCACTTTTCTTCAAGCTTCCAGGTACTTGATAGATATGAGCGACGATCCAACGGTTGTTGCTTACTTGGGAGAGCGAAGGTGCGAGTGGAAGTTTATACCAGTCAAAGCGCCGTGGTTTGGTGGAATGTGGGAATGGTGTGTAGGCATCGTGAAGTCAGGCTTACGGGCGGTTGCAGGACGCGCCTTGTTAAAAAGGAGCGAACTAGTAACTGTGCTCACTGAAGTCGAGGCAGTTGTTAACGATCGTCCTCTCACTTACGTATATACCGACCTGCATGAACCACTGCCACTATCACCAGCGCATTTGCTCTACGGCAAGCCAATGACTGCCTTTCCTACTGATCTGCAGGCACAGGCAGAGTTAGAGGACCCTTCGATGTTCACCGAGGCTGCGGTGTCACGACGTTACCAGTATATTTCTAGGGTTATAGGTGATTTTAAAAAGAGATGGATGAATGACTACTTATTGGCACTACGTGAGAGGGCAACTAAGACTGCTGGTCAACCATCAGCACCCTCGGTAGGCGAGATAGTGTTCATCCATGATGATAGTCCTAGATTGTACTGGAAGTTGGGCCGCGTAGTGAAGGTGTACGAGGGCGAAGGCTCGGTAGGGCGAGTAGCGCTGCTCAAGACAGCTACTGGGACTACTGTTCGTCCGGTCGCACGACTGTACGCTATGGAGCTTGGCTTTTCTACACAAGAAGAAGCTCCACCTGATGATGCTGGATCCGAGGAGGCTGCCTTAGCCGATCCACCACAACCCGTTGGGGATCCGCCTCGGATTGGGACTAGACCCAGACGCGCAGCTCGTGGCGCCGTTGATATGTGGCGACACAAGATTGCTTCTGGGCTAATCTAGATATAAGGTGGGGTTCAGGTATTGTGTTTTGGAGGGGGGGGGGGAGTGTATCGTGGATTCACGATAGTCAGTGGTATAACCTACATTTTCTATGTATCATACCCTAGATACAGTTTGTACAGTATGTAAGCTTAATAAGTTAGATAAGGCCTATTATACGAAAGTATAGTATTTAAGTGTCTATTGGAATGCATATATGATTTATCATATAAACCATGCTGTAATATTATGTAAGCGGTGCGATATTTACCGCTAGATATCCGCCACTAACTTAGCAGTAGCCGCTAGATTCGTAGCGTAAGACGATGACGTCTTGGATTGTGGCGCACCGCATCAGAGCACTTTTATACTTCATCCAAGCAACAACTCCACTCTTTAGTTCGCCGCGATCCTGGTTCCGGTTTCATGTAGCTCTCATCATTAACTTAAACTCAACTACATCCTACAGACATACCGACTGACAGCTAAGCCTTATTATCATGATTTAACTTTCTTTAACCTCATTTATTCAATATTGTTCAGGTGCATCCTCGTGGTCACCTTAAGGTAAACATCCAATGGTGTTTGAATAACAGCCATTTGCCTACCATCTGTCAGCACCTCCATCAGCATTTCCACCTTGCCTAGCTGTATTTTATGTTGATTTAATAAGTGAGTTACACTCCCGGTATTATTATTTATTTACATTATATGAGTGGACCTTTTCAGTCTTAGGTAGCCTAGAGTAAACTTATCTTCCTTAACCCGTGGAGCCCCGGCTAGTTTTGTAATGTTTGTTCACCAGAACCCGGCCGGTTTTCAAAAAATTGTTTTATTCCAGAAACAATAGCGAATGGGTTAGGAATGAAGGAAAAACCACGAAAAACCGCTCAAAAAGCTTAAGGAATGGTCCTACAGAGCCCCCGAAAACGTATTTTACAAGAGTAAAAAATTGAAGGCAATTATCCCAAAAAAACAGGTTATTGCGCACTCACGCGCACGCACGTGGACTTTGAGAGTTTTCAACCATCGGCACGGTTGCGTGGGAAACGTACACAGTTCCCATACAAATCTGAGCCCTCTCGAGTGGCTACACCTGAGGTTACGGTCGGAGCAATTAGGGTGACTCGTCAGACGCGTCGCTGGGGCTGTGCGTTCCATACATCGCCGACGCGTCAGACGCGTCGCTGGGGCTGTACGGGTTAAATCCGCCATAGGATTTAACTTTCTTCAACCTTAGTTATTCATTCTTTATTAGTTCAGGTGCATCCATGCGGTCACCTTGATGTAAACATCAAATGGTGTTTGAATGACAGCCATTTGCCTACCATCTATCAGCACCTCCATCAGCATTTCTACCTTGCCTAGCTGTATTTTATGGTGATTTAATAAATGAGTTACACTCCCGGTATTATTATTTATTTACATTATATGAGCGGACCTTTTCAGTCTTAGGTAGCCTAGAGTAAACTTATCTTCCTTAAATCCGCCATATTCGTACTATACTATTGGTACCATATTGGTACCGCCAGCGGTAGAAAGTTCCTTCATCCTCGTCTTCTGCGCCTCCATTCACCACAAGCACTTGACTCTTTTCGCTACTGAAATTAACATTGAAATCCTCACCGTACTTAGTCACCACATCTAGCAAAGTTTGCAGGTCTTCTTTACTTTCACTCATAATTACCACATCGTCGGCGTACATCAATATGTTCAGTACCCTCTCTCCCACATTGATCCCTATTCCCATCTTCCCAACTCTCACTGCCAACTCCTCAGTATACATCCCAAATAGCCACGGTGATAGTACACAGCCCTGTCTCACTCCTATTTTGCTTTTCACCCAGTCCGTCTCAGTGTCTCCCAGACTGTATTTCCCTCTTGTGCTCTCATACATACTCTTTATTATGGTCAAAACCTTCTTGCTCATTCCCACCTTCTCCAACACCTTACTCATCTTATACCTATTCACCCTGTCACATGCTTTCTCTATGTCCAGGAACGCTATGTATCTCTTCTTTCCACTTCTCTATCACCTCCCTTATCACGAACATGTTGTCTTCACCTCTTCTGTCTTTCCTGAACCCATTTTGCTCTTCTCCCATCACCTTATTCCTCTCACATCTCTTTTAACCTCTCGTTCATGATCCCACAGAACATCTTCCCCACTGTGTCAGTCAGACTGATTGGGCAATAGTTTTTTAGCTCACTCTTGCTCTTGTGCCCGCCCTTATGTAACAGGGTTACTCTACTTTCATTCCATTTGCTAGGGACTCTCTCTTCATTCCATATCTTTTTAAACAGTATATATATATACATACCTTCTATCACTCCCTTTCCCCCTTCTCTGTAAAACTCATATGGGATATCGTCCAGCCCCGCAGCCTTACCTGTTTTTAACCTTTTTACATACTTAGCTATCTCATCTCTGCTTATTTCCTCATCCATATTCTCGTTTATCTTTCTTTCTATTTCCAGATGCACTTCATTTCTGTCTTCCCTTTCATTTGCACCGCCTATATTCTCCCAGAATTCTTTTATCGCTCGTGCCTTCTCTGTGTTTTCCCTTATTAACCTAAGAAGTGCGCATGGGGGTAATTAGAAACGTCTGCCTGTGCTGACGTATATGAGCTGTTTCAATAACTAAAATATTCATTTTACCATAAATAGCATTAATACTTATCCATACGCGCCTATTATGGGTTGATTATAAAGGTATTAACCTGAAACAACAATTAAACAAGTGAAAACAGCGTTTGGATGGTCAAAATCGGAGATACAGGCCGCGAGTTATATAATGTATGGGTGAGGCAACCTGCTTTCCCGCCAATTTCCTCCAAGGCCACTGAGACACAGTCGATCGATACTCTCTCTCTCTCTCTCTTGCACTCGCTTGCTAACAGTGATGACAATACCCTGCTTGCAACTCGCTAATGTTAGCACAAAAATATACCTCAGAATAAGGGAATAACAGGGAAAATAGGTGATAACTGAAGGAGGGGAGGAAAGTGGGGAAGGAGGGGAGGTAGAGGAGTGATATTTTGCATGGCCCAGGGGCAAAAAAAAAAAAATGTTTTCGATGTTTAAAGTTGATTTTTTGTTCTCTGACTCTTAAGAGTCTTCCCGCAGTCCGCCGGGGGAACTCTTAAGAGTCTTCCCTCAGTTCCCGGGTTAACCTACCATTTACATTTAGCTCTTCTACATTCACTCTCTCTCTGACTTGGTCACCTCTCAGGAAAGCATACCATTCTCTACCCCCTTCCTCTCCCTTTGCTCTTAGTTCGTCTACCATTTCCTTTTCTGTTTTCGCTCTCGCCTTTCTGATCATGTTTTTCACTGTCTTCTGTTTCTTCTTGTGCTCCTCCCAGGCTTCATTGTAGTGAGTTGGGGATGGAGCGTACACTTTTTTTTCAAAAAATCAGGAAAAAAAAAAGATTGAGTGAAAACTGAAAAACTTAAGTATACATCAGAAAATATGACCTTTTTACTACATTGTGTGAAAGGCACAATTCTGGCAACATGAAATAATTGAGTGAAAAATAGGCCTAAAAAAAATATCTCAAATCGTACGGACCATCCATAGGTGAGGACGGTCCATACAGAGATATCTATCAAAATGTAAAAAATATATCTAAAAACATAAAAGCAAGCAAAGTTTAATTATGGCAGCATATTTCATTAAATGGACCCTAATGATGATTTCAAATTAATTTTGATTAACAATATACCTTTGCAAGATAATATAATCAATTAAAAGATGAACATAAAAAATATGCAATTTAATTTAGACTTTGAAGTGCCTGGATTTTTTTTTTAGAATCAATATTTGCAATCAAATTAATAGTTTCATTATCTTACACAATGTATATAGTCATGGAAGTGCTCCTGTAACCCTTCCAGGAGAGAAATTCTTTTAATAATCATTAATTAATTTATAATAATTTTAATGCAATATCAGGAATCTTTTTATTTGATTTAACTTACAATTGCTTGGAATAATATTGTGGCTGCATCTTGCTTGCCATTTTTCGTAAACAAGTACACTGAATTTCAACCTCACGAAACATTCAGTATGTTTGTTTACATTTAAAGGGCGTCATATAGATACTCCGTATATAGTATCCACAGTGTAAAGAAGAAAGTGTACAGAAGAAAGTGTGGAACTAATAGTGGGAGATAGAATAATAAATACAGAAGAAGAAATAAAGATTGAAATAAAGCGATACTGGGAGGAAATAGGGGGGGGGGGGGTAAATGAACAAGGGAGGGGAGGGAATGGAACTTGGAAATGAGAGAGAGAAGGCTACCAGAACAGGATAAGATGGAAATGGAAAGGGAGCTCACAATAGAAGAAGTAAGGAGAGGGATCAAAGCACTAAAAAAGGGAAAGGCGACCGGCCCGGATGGGATACCAAATGAAATGTACATAGGGAGGGGGGGGGGGGGGGAAGAAATGGCAAGAAGGCTGAAGAAAATGTTTAATGAGGTAATGGGAAATGAGAGAGTGCCAGAAAGATAGAATGAAGCGAGAGTAACACTTGCACAAGGGAGGGTACAAGAGTAAGAAGGAAATGAAAAGCTACAGGCCAGTGACAGTGACAAACACAATAGGGAAACTCTTCTGCGGGATATTGAAGGAAAGGATGAATAGAGCCATAGAGGGAAACGGAATAATAAGTGATGAGCAAAACGGGTTCAGAAGAGACAGGAGGGGGACAGATAATATCTATATACTAAGCGAAGTGATAGGGAAAATGAAAAGAGAAAAAAATGGGTTACTGTGCATTCCTGGATATAGAGAAAGCCTATGATAGAGTAAACAGGGAACTGCTGTGGAAAATAATGGCAAGGAGTGGAATACCAGAAAAGTATATAAACATCATAACATCGATGTACCAAGGAACAAAGGCGAAGTACGCGCTAGGAAGTATAGAAATGGGATGGGTAGAAAGCAAGAGGGGGGTAAGGCAGGGGTGCGTATTATCGCCGTTATTATTTGCGTTATATATGGAAGAAATGACACAGAGGATAAAAAGAGTGGGGGAAGGGATCCAGATAAACAAGGAAAGACGGGGTACTTCTGTTTGCTGACGACGTAGTTCTGATGGCAGAAACGGGAGGAGGGTTGCAGAGACTACTAGAGGAAGCAATGAGATTCGGGGAGGAACTTGAAGTAAGATTTAGTAAAGAAAAGAGCCAGGTGATGAAAATGAATGGAGAGCTTCAAGAGGACGAGGAATGGACATTGGAAGGAAACAGAATGAAGAAGACAAGGGAGTATAAATATCTGGGGGTAACAATTACGGAGAAAGGGTTTGAGAAGGCGAAAAGTGAAAAGGTTGGACAAATGCAACAATGGAATGGGAGACTATGGAGCGCGACAAGGTTAAGAGCGAATAGCTACGAAATAGTGCGAGGGCTGTGGAAAGGATTAGGAGTACCTGCAATAATGTACGGCTTAGAGGCGGTAGAAACAACAGAGGCGGAAACGAAGAAATTAGAAACGGTACAAAATAAAATCGGGAGGACAGGATTGGGGGCAAATAAATACGTAGCACAAGAAGCAATCCGAGGGGAGATGGGGTGGAGTACGTTTGAGGAAAGGATTGGGAAAGCGAAAGGGAAGTACAAAGTGAGGCTAGAGGGGATGGAGGAAGATAGGTGGCCGGGGAAGGTATACAGATGGGCGAGCGAGCAAAGTAAATGGAACAGAGAGTGCAAAAGAAGATTGGGGAGGATAAATATAAAACAGGACCGTGTGGGAGGGGAATTTAGAAAACGAAATGGGAGAGGGTCATACTAGAAAATGGGAGGGGATGTGTCAGAGAGATAGAGAAAGGGATAAAGGAGGAGGGGAGAAGAAAGTGGAGGGAGGGGGTAGAAAATAAAGCCACGCTGGCATATTACAGAGAGAAGGAAAAACTAGCTAGAGAACTATTCTATGATGGAGGATGGGGATCGAAACTACTGTTTAAAGCAAGGACAGGATCGCTAGAGACGAATGAGAGAACAAGGAGATGGAATGGAATGGGACCGCACTGCAATCAATTATGTGAAATGGGAGGAGACCCAATAGTGGAGGATGTAGAGCACATAGTAATGGAATGTACAAGATATAATGAGAGAGACGAGTTAGAGGGGTACATGAGGAATAGAGTTGGGGAGAGGGGGTGGGAGGAGATTAAGCAGAGAGAATATAGAGGGGTAGGGGCGCTATTGGGGTTAACACCAGAGATGGAAACACAAGACATGGAGATGGTGAAGAGGATGTTGGATAAAATGTGGAGGAAGAGGAATGGGTACGGGGGGGGGAGCGGCTGTGAGGGGGAGGGAGGAGGAAGTGAGGGGTGGGTTTATAAAAAAAAAAAAAAAAAAAATGTCCCTTAACCCCTCCAACCCGGATGGGCTCTTGAACGCCCATAACAACCTCGGCCCGCGCAACCCGGAAGGGCTCTTGAACGCCCATTGCTTGCATGCGTGCTTTCGAATGCCGCGCGTACATTTTCGGTATCGTGGGACGGTAGGTGGCGCCACCAGGCGTAAACTCCGCCACAGCAACAGTATCTACCCCGACGCCATCATGGACAGTACGCCAAATAGTGATTCCGCTGTGTCCGATACCGTGCTTCCTACGACGCCCTTGCTTGTTCGTCGCGCCTTACCCCGACGCCATCGCCTAAATGTGTTATCTCCCGGAGGTATTGAGACGACATTGAGACTTTATGAGCGAGCTGATGCCAAGCATAATGTTGATGATGAAGTCAGTGACGACTCCAGTAATTATAAGTCGAGTGATTATGGCCATGAGAGTGATAAAGAAGAGCAATTCCTGGGATTTGCGAGAGAACATGACAGTGATGAGAGTGATGAAGGTGATGTACCAGTTGTTGAGGAAGCTGGTTTACCTAAAGACAGTGAACTTGAGAGAGTGAGCGAGTGGGAGAGTTCAAGGTCATTCACCAAATTTCGCTTAAGTGACACGACGCCAAGCCCTTCCCCTGGTAAATCGCCTTTCAAGCTACATTTGTATAAGCAGAAAATACTTGAGAAGGCGGCCGCGGCAGCTAGGGAACAAGCAAAACTACTTGGTGAGGATGAGGCTGTGAGTGAGGGTCAGCGTGGTGACCCTTCTCGTCCGCCATTGTCTCCCTTATCTACCCACGCCACCCAAGATGACCCGGATGCCCCGCATTCTTCCCCACCACCCCCACCATTGCCAAGGGTTGAGGACCCCACACTTTCGGCCTATTTGCCTCCTAGGTCCCCCGACAGGAGACATACTGCTGCCGAAAAGGGGAAAGGTAGGAAATATACCAAGAAAATTAAGAAAAGTAAGAGAGTTTTGTTCGAGGCTCCCGCGGCGTCCACCCCGGCCGGCCCCAGCCATACGTCCCCGCAACTTTCCCCACGGTCCTCCCCACCTCTCCCGCCTTCAACATGTCTTCCTGAAGAAGTCTTTGAGCTCGCATCACCAATACCTGGCCCTAGTGACAGTGAAACATTGCTTTCTGTCACTCGTCGCAGGCCAAGGAGCCCGGGACCTCGGGGGGACACAGCCTCACCTGCCACTCCTTCCCCACCTCGCCCACCCGCACGCCGCCCACGCATCACTGGTTCCCCGCCAGATTATGTGGGGGCCACTGATGATGAAGGGCACCTCTCTGAAGACTCTGGCCATGATTACATAGGTCCACCGTCAGGGCAAGATGACCACTCTGACGATGACTATATGGACATCGACGACCCTCGACCCATCCGCTTGGCCCGGCGTCGTGCTGCCCGTCGTGCTGCCCACCGCCCTGGCCGCCGCCCTCGCCGCCCTAGGGCGCGCGCCTCCCGAGTTGGCCGTGGGCGTGCTGGGCCACCAGCTGGAGCTCCTCGTCAGCGTAGACAAGACCCATTCTACGTTTTTCAGTGGCAAGACGTAGTTGATGAGGATGCATACAACCCTGATGTGCCAGCTTTTGATGAGGTACTGGAGGGTTCAGGCGTTACCCCCAATTTTCCTGCAGGCCCCAATGCTCCACCACACGAACTGTTTGAGGCCTTCTTTGATGAGGAGGTGGTAGGCTATGTTGTCAAAGAGACAAATAAGCAGCACCAATTCCAGGTCCACTTTTTGGGAAAGGTGACCAAGGGCCACATGAGGCAGTGGACCCCAGTGACTCATAATGAGTTCATGGTGTTCCTGGCACTCACCATGCTAATGCCTCATGTCAAGAAGCATAGGTTGCCTGACTATTGGATCACCAATGATCTGATATCCACCCCTGCCTTCGGGAAATATATGTCTCGCGACCGGTACCTTGATATCCTCGCAGCGCTCCATCTTGTCACCAACCTTGACGTCCACCTCCCAGACAAGCTGTGGAAGATTAGGACGTTGTATGAGATGATGCGAGAACGCTTCACCTCCTACTTCAAGCCCTTCCGCAAGGTCGTCATTGACGAGTCTCTTGTGCTGTTCCGGGGAAAACTCAGCTTCCGGCAGTACATCCCCTCAAAAAGACATCGCTTTGGCATAAAATTCTTTGTGCTGTGCGACTGCCAAACTGGCTATGTCCTGGACTTCCTGGTCTACAGCGGGAAGGAAGGGGACTTGCTTGTGGACCCCCTCATTGGCTTTGGCGGAGCAGTGGTGCAAGCCATGATGGACCGCTACTTTCATAAGAATCACGTCCTCTACACGGACAATTATTACACGTCCCCCACTCTCTCACAGTACCTGCATGAGCGCAAGACGGGGACTGTAGGCACAGTACGAGGGAAAAGGAAGGGCATGCCACCTTTCCCTCCAAAGACCAAAAAAGGTGATGTGTTCAAGAAGAAGTCGGGGCCCATTCTGGCTATCCACTGGCACGACCAGCGGAAGGTCAACCTCCTGACCACCATCCACAAGGGGGAAATGGTGGAGACTGGCAAGGTGGATCGCCGCACCCAGGCCAGGGTGACCAAGCCCGATGCTGTCCTGGACTACAACATCAACATGAGGCTGGTGGACAAGTCCGACATGCAGATAGGCTTCATTGACTGCCTGCGTACCTCGTGCAGATGGTACAAAAAGTTCTTTCTGCATATGGTGGACATGTCAGTTCTGAATGCCTACAACATATACAAGCTTCGGAATGTGAACACACCCATGAAGTTCAATAGCCTGCGGAGGTTCCAAAAGCAGGTGTTGACGGAGCTCCTGGAGAAGTATGCTATGCCACAGAGGGCAGTGGCACATCCTGGGCCCGCCGTTATTGACCGCTTGCAGTCTGCTCAATACTTGACTAGGCACAGGCTTGGTTCCCTGCCTCAGAATGAATCCGGAAGAACACAGCAGAAGCGGTGCCATGTCTGCTACAACAGCAGGGTGAAGCCGAGGTCAGGTAAAAAGTCAACCCTGGAGTGTGTGGAGTGCAAGGTGGCACTCTGTGCTGTAGATTGCTTCTTTGATTACCACTCCAAGCTGGAGTTCTAATAATCATACTGAAATTGCCAAATAAAATGACAATATGTACACTATAATTATATATAGGCAAAAAGTGGAAGAAAACCAATGTATTGTAATACAAAAGTCATGTATTATGAGAACATTGATACAAATACAATTACACCATAATAATATGTGAAAGTGACACATATGTATATACCAAGTGACATTCATATGATTAGAACCTATAGAAATATAGAAATCAGTGAAAAAAGACACAATAAATTGTATATAAATCGTTTACAAATCATATAACTAAGTGAAAGTGACACAAGACCTAATATTTGATGGCCAAAGTATAATAAACACCTGTGATAACGAATAATCAGTGCCTAATACAACAATAACCTACCTCAATTACTAATAAAATGTACGGTATCGAGTGAAAATGAGCATTATCAGTGACACTCTCTAAAGCATATTTGTCAAAGTGAAAGTGACACAAGACCTAATATTTGATGGCCAAACTATAATAAACACCTGTGATAACGAATAATCAGTGCCTAATACAACAATAACCTACCTCAATTACTAATAAAATGTACGGTATCGAGTGAAAATGAGCATTATCAGTGACAGTGACACTCTCTAAAGCATATTTGTCAAAGTGAAAGTGACACAAGACCTAATATTTGATGGCCAAACTATAATAAACACCTGTGATAACGAATAATCAGTGCCTAATACAGTCAGGACCCCCAATTCGCGAGAATAGGGGTGACAGGAGGCATCGCGTATTGTGAATTCGGGTATTGTGGAACTAACTTTCAATGGGAATAATTAGATTGGGTGACATCTCTCAATTATGGCCTATTTTCGAAATTTTTGGCCCTATTTTCGAAATTTTTGGCTCTACAGTACAGTCTATATCTTATATATAAGAAGAACAATGAATAAAAATATGAAACTATCCTTAAAATTAGTAGTAGATAGGCTAGGACTAGGACTAGGACCGTAGGACTTCACGATTTTCTCAAACTTCTCCCTCCCTAACCAAATCGTACGAACAGTTTACTCTGACAAGCCTATTGCACAGTTTCCTTCTCCTCTTTTCTTGCGAAACAACAATTCCACCTTCATTTTGTGTGTTATCTTCTTATTTGGCGTGGCATGGCGAAAAAAGTGGCAGGCACTACAAACGTTTGGTCACTCCGCACGGCTATGAGCGCTTGAGCGGGACTGTGGGAGGGGGGAGGAGGGTAAGCGGGAGGGAAGGCAGGCGTATGCCCGTCTTCTTCTTTTTTCAGAGCTACTCCTGGGCCTCGCGAAACGTAGACGTGCTCGGGTATCAAGCGGGAATAGCGGATTTGGCCCCTTCTTAGCTCTCGATTCGTGTATTGTGGTACCACCTCGCATAATTAATGCTTAATTAATTAATGTTATTTTCGAGGGGTAACTCGTGTATTAGGGTTTTCGCGAATTGTGGAACCGTGTATTGGGGGTCCTGACTGTACAACAATAACCTACCTCAATTACTAATAAAATGTACGGTATCGAGTGAAAATGAGCATTATCAGTGACAGTGACACTCTCTAAAGCATATTTGTCAAAGTGAAAGTGACACAAGACCTAATATTTGATGGCCAAAGTATAATAAACACCTGTGATAACGAATAATCAGTGCCTAATACAACAATAACCTACCTCAATTACTAATAAAATGTACGGTATCGAGTGAAAATGAGCATTATCAGTGACAGTGACACTCTAAAGCATATTTGTCAAAGTGAAAGTGACACAAGACCTAATATTTGATGGCCAAAGTATAATAACACCTGTGATAACGAATAATCAGTGCCTAATACAACAATAAGCTACCTCAATTACTAATAAAATGTACGGTATCGAGTGAAAATTAGCAATATCAGTGACAGTGATACCCTAATAAACATATTTTATATAATTGGCCTCAAAATAACTAGAAAATATCAAATACATCACATTCTCAATATCAAACACTAAAATCGTCTAAGGAGATAAATACTTTGGCGCGGCGAGCGGCTAGGTGCGTCGTAGCCATGGCCGAGGCGACGCGTCCGAACGCGGGAAGAATTTGCCGCCGAAAAGCACTCGTCTTCCCGCGCTCACCATTATGCAACCAGAGGGGCTAGAGACCTCTACTCAATGCCATTCGACAGAGGAAGGTTTGTGGAACATTTCTTTTTATTTACAACATTACATGACATATTCATTGACTTACAGAGTAGTTAACATAGGCCAAAGATCGTCAAAACACCCGGTACCGGAGCACAGTCGCAAGCTATAGCCCCCGGGGCTGGAGGGTTAACCCTTAAAAAGCGGCTCACCACATAAGTCGAGTTGAAAAAACTGGCAAAAAAACGGGTGAAAAAAGGGTGGAAATCGAGTGAAAATGGGTGGGATAGTAATGATCCATACGTCCGACATCTGTGGCCTCCCGGCCCACACTAACTCCAGTTCCCCCACCGCGCGGGAGGATGACAGTGTAACCAATAGTTCGCTAAAAGTGAGTAAGGTAGCAAAATCAGCTAAACTTCCATCTTCGAGGTAACACTGTCAGTGCTCCACGAGTGCTACGTAGCTGTATGTGGCGTCATTGTGTAGCGATTTCCACCTAGTTTTTGGCGCAATACAGTTCCTTTCATACTGATGGTTGATATAGCAGTCAGAATGGCCTGAAAAGGCCCAAAACGGCCACAGAGGACCCGCTAGACTAGGGTTAAACTATCCTTCTACTCTAAACTTTCCCTCCTACTAACGTTTCTGAGCCAGTACCGATTTAAAGGTCAGCCCTGTGGATCTACACGGTCTGCGGGCGGGTTCGATAGAAGAAGAAGAAGAAGAAGAAGTAGTAAAAGTAGTAAACAAACAATTTATACATAGGCTATGGTATAGTTAGGCATACTTATGATTGGGTAAGTACCCATACCATAAGTAAACATTGTTTGTTTACACTGTGGATACTATGTACGGAGTATCCATATGCTGCCATATAAATGTAAACAAACATTTTGAATGTTTCGTGAGATTGAAATTCAGTTTTACCATTTCGGTACATCACAACTGAACATATTTCGATACTCAATACCTTGCCACCACATTCCTGGCATATTCATGAACACAAGAGACTGGTAATTAAAGGCCTAATATTATATCGAACATAAGAAAAACAAAAAAAAGTCACCCATAAAATCAGCCAAGCGTCGTCAATAGAAAACTCGTTCGTGCATCTGAGCTAACCCATTTTCTTTTGTTACTATTAGAGGGTAACTATTCTAAACCTGTAAATATGGCCAAAGGAGCATTTGTACGTTCCGTTCACTAGTACGGTTCCTCCCTAACTGACCCTACTCTTGCCTCTCGCTCTCACTGTTGTCTTTGTTCTTCCTCAGTCTTCTACACTTCCTGTTACATTCCTTCCTCTCTTTTCTTGCGTTATCTATCTTATCACTCCACCACCTTTTCCGCACTCTTTTGCTTCTGCCTGTCTTTCTTCTTCCTACCCGTTGTAAGGCCACTCGTCTTACAGTTTTAACTAGCATTTCATTCAGGTCCTCTACACTCCCCTCGCTTCTCCATGTCTCTTGCTCCAGATCCTCCCTGAATAGTACCCAATCTGCACTATTGAGCTTCCACCCTGTTCCTTGGTCCCTATAGGGACCTCAACCCTCCCTTCACTCATGCTGTGGGGATCGGATTTTACACCATACCCGAAAGAGGATTTATGGAGCTCCAATCTTACTCTCAACCATCTGAACAATTTAACCAGCACACCTAAACTTCGTTAAATGCGGAAATAGCCTCACGAAAATATCATGCCCTGGTGGGGGCACGAACTCTCGACCCTTGGGTGTGAGGCAGGCACCTTACCAGTTAGACCAATAGAGATATCCCACTTGGCCTGTTCGGCTCAGGGTATTTCCGCATCCGAGGTCTGTTTAGGCTAACCTATTTTCACTGACTTTACACTACTTCACCTTCCGGGAAGCGAAAGCTCCGAACAGAGAGGAACAAGCTTGAGCCGAATCGACCGAGAGTCCGTCAGAGAGATGAACGGGAATGGTGAGTCAACTTCGCTGAGCGATGCTACACGCACCTACAAACTGCCCAGTTGGCAACTCGCTTGGGCGGCTGGCAACTCCACAACCCAACCCAATCGAGTCTCACAACACTCCCTGCTCTCTCCTATCCTCTTCCTTGCCCTGTGGGGATCGGATTTTACACCATACCCGAAAGAGGATTTATGGAGCTCCGATCTTACTCTCAACCATCTGAACAATTTAACCAGCACACCTAAACTTCGTTAAATGCGGAAATAGCCTCACGAAAATATCATGCCCTGGTGGGGGCACGAACTCTCGACCCTTGGGTGTGAGGCAGGCACCTTACCAGTTAGACCAATAGAGATATCCCACTTGGCCTGTTCGGCTCAGGGTATTTCCGCATCCGAGGTCTGTTTAGGCTAACCTATTTTCACTGACTTTACAATGCACATATATTCCATTATCATCACATTGTGGTCACTCATTATGTCTACTTTACGCTCCTCGTCCACCCACATATACTGTACATGTTTTCTTGCTCTCTCATTCACCAGGATATAATCAATTGCTGACTCACCCCATCTTCCACTCCAAGTTACTCTACCCTCAGCTATTGTTTGGTTCAGAATATTCCATATTGTTCTCAGCGAAGTCTAGTAGCAGCTGGCCATTGTTATTTGTCTCCTCGCCTAGGATACCAATATGGCCATTCAATTCATGTCTCCCATCACAATCACATGTTCTTCCATCCTTTCGTGTATTAGTGCTTTCACCACTCCATATTTCCTATCGTTGTCTTGTCTTGCACTCGGGCCTTCCACCGTCATGTAGCACACTACTAGCAGAATCTTCTCACTCTGTAGCTCAGGTTCCACGCCATGATATCCTCGCTCATTTCCGAGTCACCAACATTTACCTCCTCCATATCAACATCCAACCCGTTTTTCACTATTATTCCCCCCCCCCCCCCCACCTTTCTTTTTCCACTTACTCCGTCCTTTCCCAATCATTTTGTGCGTTTCGGTACTCATTTCGTTCCTTTCCCGCAGTTGCGTCTCCGTTACCCCCACTATATCCATATTCCATTCATTTATCTCCTTGCACATATCTTCCAGTTTTCCCACTCCCCATCCGTTTACATTTATGCATCCGAATCTTATGCCTTTTCCGACGCTGGGATTTAGTCAGTTACTGGTACTGTTTCCTGGGTTCTCGGAGTTGGGTCCTACCTCCACCCCACCAACCGCTCCCTCTTCCTCCGTTTACAACCCCACTTCCCTCCCCAGTGTCAGCTGCAACCTCTCTCACCCCAATCGCTCTCTCTTCCACCCTGTTTTCAACCTCATATCCCTCCCCAGCTTTTGCCACAGCTTCACTCACACCGATCGCTCCCTCTTCCGCCCTGTGATCGTCCCCATATCCTGCTACCCCTTCTCTCATGCGTCTATTCCGCTGCCTTTGCAGAAGCTCAGTTGCACGTACCCACTCTAGCATTTGTTTTCCATACCGGCGGTTCCCTTCCGTGTTCAGGTGTACCGTATTTTTCACAAATTTGTCTCCTGTCCGGTCGCTGTCTAGGTCCATGAAACTTACCCCAATATCTTTTTTCTTGAAATATTCTAGCTTCAGTTTTCCCATTTCTTCTCCTAACTTCCTGTTTAATTCTCTTTTGTGCATCTCATAGGTCATGCTCTCTTTAGGTCTCCTAACCATTCCCACAACCCCCACCCGCAGTTTTGTCTTGTTTTCTTTTATCCTATTTACTCCTTCAATGATATACTTAACTGTCTCCTCAGTACTGTTTTCTGCTAGGCCCTTTCCACTTGCCTGAATGATCAGGAGCCCTTCTTCAAGTGCTTCCCGCATTTTATTGCCTCTTTCACTATGTCTTTGTTTCCCTTCCCTTCTAGGCACATGCTCTTACTGCCCACAGCCTCTAACTTGACATGGTTATGGACTTTACTTATGATATCATCTCCTACTACAACCCTTGCTGTCCTCTTAAATTGTCTAGCCAGCCCCTCAGGCCTTCCTGTCGAAAGACCCCCACCCTGGATGAATTATGGAACTCTCGTCGACCGGAATTCTCGTCGAAGCGCGAACCTAGAACTCCCGTCAACGATGGAGCACTCGTCGACGACAGGTCCACTTACAAAAAAATAGTTGAAAAGAAAGATAAAGTTTTAAAATATATATTTATATATAAACTATAATTAGAAGTTATGGTGAAGCTTAAGAACAGTGGTTGTGTAGGTAAGTGGTTCGTTGTGTAGTGGTAACTGATGCGATAAAAGGATTGCGAGTGAATGCCGATTTGAACGAATGCCTTTGCAAAAGCACCTCCCTTTTATTGTTTGTAGTTTTATTCGTCTGGATTATTTTTTTTTTATTTGATTTCTTCTTAGTTTCCACTAAGGTATAAAGGTATAATACATATATATATCAATAATATATAATAATGGTATTATATATAGAAGTTTTGGTGAAGCTTTAAGAAAAAGGAATGCAAGCTTAAATGACGATTCGAACCATTTTTTTTTTTTTTTTTTAATTATTATTTTTTTGTCATCATCCATAGTTCCCTTCAAATACCGAACTGTAATAACAAGTTGTGTGAAAGACCCGGGGCGAGCTGCAATGTGTATGAACTAATTGAGGTTCTGCACAAGTGCTCATTTGTTCAAGTGCAGCATCAACTTGTGGCCCAAGAGAAGATGGAGAGGCACCAGAAGGCAAGCCACTCCCTGTTCCAAGCCACTGTTCTGCGGGCGTGGGATGTAGGCTACCGGTAATTTTTTTTTTTTTTTTTTTTTTTGTATGTATGAAAAACTACGACTAGGCCTAAATATATAATAATACAAATAGCCTACATATATTTTGTATAATTTTTATCATTTATGAATTATGTCTCAAAATAAAACAAAAACAATTGAACTGATAATAAATACGATTAAGGTTAATTCCAATAAGGAATTAACGTATATAAATAGAAAATACATATATATATATATATATATATATATATATATATATATATATATATATATATATATAAACCAAAGACAATAGAGGAGACAGTTGAAAAGGATGTCGCCCCGAAAAAAACACCACTTAACCTCTGAAGTGCGCATGGGGGGTATGAGACACCACACTCCTGTGCTGACGTATTTGAGCTGTTCCCATCACTAACATATTTATTTTACCATAAATAGCATTAATACTTATCCATATGCGCCTATTATAGGGTTATTTTAAAGGTATTAACCTGTTACAACAATAAAACAAGTGGAAACAGCGTTTGGATGGTCAAAATCGGCGATACAGGCCGGGAGTTACACAATGTATGGCTGAGGCAACCTCCCAGCCCACCACTTTTCTCCACCTCTGGAGAGAGACTGTCGATCGATACTCTCTCTCTCTCTTGCACTCGCTTGCTAACAGTGATGACAACGCCCTGCTACCAACTCGCCAATGTTAGCACGAAAATAGACCACAGGAAAAGGGAATAACAGGGTAAATAGGTGATAACTGAAGGAGGGGAGGAAACTGGGGAAGGAGGGGAGGTGGAGGAGTGATATTTGGCATGGCCCAGGGGCAAAAAAAAAAAAAAATTGGTGTTTTAACCCTTAATTAGCGGCTCACCACATAAGTCGTATTTAATAAAGCTGGACTATGTGGCGGCGCTCGACATAGGTCGAGTGGCAATTTCAGCACGTAATGTTGCTGAGAGAGAGAGACAAGTGGTGGCAGGAGAGTAGCGAGCGTATGACTGCTCCAGACCACCGCGGCGAACATACTGACACGAATCCCAGCTCCCTCCTCCCTCTCTCACTCGCTATATAAGGAATTGTATCGGGAAAGTGGCTAATTACATGCTTTTTGCACTCGCGTTGCACGGTTATTGCAAGAAAACTAGCCATCATAAAAGGATCGTTATGGTGTCATTCGAAAGCTCTGTTTATGCCCTTTCAGGGATAGGTACTTGTTTTACGTTCTGGGTCTTATTTAGGCATGAAAATGATCACGTAAACAGCCCTATTTTGGCTAAAAACACCCCGCTGGGCGGTACATATAAATAAACCGCATAGGCCGCTCGTAAGGTGTTAAATTGATTTTTTTCCCCCTGACTCTTAACCTATCCGCGGCGCACATTTTTTTTTTTACAGGGTCATACTGTGCGCATGTATGATGATTTTGGGACCCATTGCCAATTTCGATAAAAAGTACATCAGTGTGTAGGGAATGTTTGCGTGCATCGGCCCATATATATTTGACCCCCCAAAAAATGTCTGGGGGGGTGGGGGAACGGTCCGTAGTTGAAAAATGTGGAGCGAATGGCACCGCGCGGCTAGATTGTCATCGAGCGGCGAGATTTCCCTGCCGAATTTTCACGCGCCCAGGGGATAGAACCAGAGGGAGGAGGGGGTGGGTTACCGCGTATTATCACGTATATCTCCTTTTTTTATCCCTTTTAGGCTATGTAGAGTACGTATACGTGTGTAGGCCACCCATATAACAATGAATATGCCTCATAGTGACCAAAAATTGCAATATATAAGGGAATTATCAAAGAATTTTTAGGCGGGAATGAAGATGGGTTGGAGGTTTGGCGGCAATTTATGAGATGAGAGTGTGGTTTGCGCTATATTACGTATATCTCGTACTTAGAGCACTGTCATGCTATAATACAGACTTGTACGTATGTAGACGTGCCATATATCAATATATATACCGCATATAGACCAATTCATGCGATATTTACGCACATTATCAATGAGTTTCTATGCGTGAACCAAGGTGTGATTGAGTTGTGCTGGGAATGAAAGGGGGAGAGGGTGTGTTACGCCATAAATATCACTTATATCTTGTACTTAGAGCACTGTCATGCTATAATACAGACTTGTACGTATGTAGACGTGCCATATATCAATATATATACCGCATATAGACCAATTCATGCGATATTTACGCACATTATCAATGAGTTTCTAGCAGACGGAAGCCTAAAAGGGTGGGTGGGGGTGGGTGGGTGGGAGGGAGGCAGGGAGTGAGTCGTGGAGAGAGTGAAGGCAGGGAGATCTAGCAGGAAACATATGCAGCTGTGTGATAATTGTGGAGGCGCCCCAGGCGTATGGATGTCTTGGGATTTTGAACCTTATGTCTAGCAGGTGTCTGGTGTTCGTTGCCACCAAGAGGTCTACAATTACATGATTCAGGAATGGAGAGAGAGAGAAAGTGAGACATGCGTATGTCGTACATATAAATGGACTTCAGAATTGCATTTTTATGCAAGCAGACATTGCATTTTAGACACATGTGAAGTACCACAGAAACATGTAGGCCATTGACTGTAAATAAAGTACTATATTATAGACCAGCAACGAGGGTGGTCAGTAAACATAGGCAGATTGCCTTTTTTGATAGAGAGCTAAATATAGACTGGTGTCTCCTTACACTTGCGAAAGGGTAGATTGCCACCAGAGAAACTTATATTTATTTATTTCCAAGTAATATGCAATCTAAATGTATATTCGAGACCTACTGCAAGTATTTGTATGACAGTCATGACTATGATATGCCTAGATAGTGTAATTAAAACCATTGAGACAAATTTAAGCTGGTGTGTGGGAATACAGCTGGAAGTGGGACACAGAAAATTTGCAATATTTTGTGTTTACTTACCGTATCAGTGTGCAGAAAATGAAGAACTTTATTTGGAAAAGTTAGGAGAGCTTGGTGGCCTAATTTCTGAATTAGAGATAACGTGTTACTCAGTGGTAGGTGATTGGAATGCTACCCCTCACGAGTTGGGTGGTTCCATGTTTGCTAAACATATGTTAAGGTTTTGTGAGGAGCAAGATTTAATTTTGTCCTCCAAAAACCTGCTTCCAGAAAATAGCTATACATATGTTAGTGAAGCATGGGAGACCAGGTCGTGGCTTGATCATGCAATCTCTAGCTCTGACTTTCATGACTATCTCAGAAATGGCCATAAGATACGACATTACGGATGACGACCACATACCTATAGAATTAACAATCCAAATTAATAAGGCACCGGAAATAACAGAAACTAGCAATAGCATCAAGGCAAAAGTTCCATGGAATGTAATCTCAAATGAAGAGTGCCAAATGTACTGTGATAAAACCAAAGACTTATTAAATAGGGTGCAATATGATGGTAATGGTGTAGCACAATGCAGGGATCCAAAATGTAGTGATGCACACAACATAGAAAGGACATTATTAAATTTTACAATAATATAATATTCTTTATCAAAAGCGGGGGAAAGTATTTTTAATAGCCATAAATATAAGTCCTCATTCAATAAGCCAGGTTGGCAAGACTATGTGGCTGACCTGTATCAGGCCTCCAGAGATGCTAGGTCTCATTGGCTTGAAATAGGTCAGCCCAGACAGGGGCCTATATTTGAACTTCACAAAAGAGCAAAGGCTAGGACCAAATATGCCATTAGATTTATTAAGCAAAATTAAAACCAATTAAGGAAGGAAGCCCTTGCAAAGAGTCTGGCAGAAAAGGATACTAACTGTTTTTGGAAGGACATCAGATCCATGCAAAATTGTAACACACCATTACCTGTCAGTGTTGAGGGGGTTACGGGTGAAGAGAACATTGCTGACTTATGGAAAACTCATTTTAAGGAACTATTTAACAGTGTAAACCAAAGGTCTACTAATGGTGCAATTCAATATGTGAAAGACAGTAATTATGAAGACATTAAAGTGACTGAAAGTGATCTTGAGAATGCCATAAGAAAACTTAACCTAAACAAAGCTTGTGGGCTGGATGGTATATATGCAGAACATCTTAAATATGCAGATAAGTTGTTAATAGATAAACTTAGTTCTTGCATCACCAGTCTATTTACGCATGGTGTCCTGCCGGAGTCTATGATATCCGTAATACTTGTTCCTGTCATTAAAGATAAATCAGGTAAAATTACAGCTAAAGACAACTACCGCCCAGTAGCACTTGCTAGTGTGGTGAGTAAGGTAGTTGAAATGATAATGCTAGAAAGAATGTCTGCATAATATTATATTGTCACCAGCAGCAATCAGTTTGGCTTTAAGAAAAATCACGGCACAGACCAAAGCATTAAATGCGCTGAAAGAAGTGATTGACACATACAACAAACTAAATAGCTAAATTTTCTCTTGTTTTCTTGATGCAAGTAAGGCTTTTGATAGGGTGTGTCACAAAACCTTATTTGAAAAATTAGTTAACAGGGGAGTGCCTAGCTATATTGTTAGGATACTTATTTTCTGGTATGCTAATCAAAAAATGTGTGTAAGATGGGGCAACATCCTGTCAGGCGGGTGCCCAACCCCGAAAAGGGTTGAAATAGGGGAGCTATCCCCTCGCCAAAGGTGGCTTTCTAGGGCCTTTCCTAGCTGATGCTGAGAGGATTGGGTTCTAGTCATGTGGTGATGGGCTGGTCTATCAGAGTGAGAACTGGGCAATCTCTGCCATACCCATAGCTTACTCTGACTGTTCCTTATACTTATATATTTTCTAGATCTCAAGTGACAGCGTCTCTTCCGTGGATTGATCTCCCAATCTACCAAGATTGGAAGCCAAAGCGTCACATTTTTCCCTTGCCCCTCAACTTTCTCTTCATAATTGCTGAGGGGCACAGGGCCCTGGGTGGGGCTTTGGTTTCCCGGGCGTTTCCGCACCCTCCTCAGCTCCCCGCCATGGAGTGGCTTCGGTCACCCAGGCTTTATTGTGGTCGGTGGGTAGGGTTCTGTGGGGGCGCTCGGTTATGGCCTTGGCCTTGCTCGGGGCCTTGGGGCTGTTCGGCCAGGCAGCATGGGGAACAACAACAACAACAACATCCTGTCAGGCTCTTTTGCCGTAACCAATGGTGTTAGGCAGGGGGGGATATTGTCTCCGTATCTTTTCAACGTCTACATGGATGATCTTAGTCTGGAGCTGAACAAGACTCGCACTGGGTGCTGTATTGGCAGCACCATTGTAAATCATCTCATGTATGCTGATGACCTAGCCTTAATCGCGCCCTCTGGAGCAGGACTGGATAAATTATTAAGAGTATGTGAAAAATTTGGAATCGAACATTCAGTCAAATTTAATCCTATAAAGAGCAATATCATAATATTTAAATCTAACCTTCTATTGAAATCAAAGCTACCTAAATTCCATTTGTATGAAGAAATTATAGAAGAAGTAAGTAAAGTAAAGTATCTAGGACACTATATTTCAAGTGATCGCTCAGATGATGAGGATATGGGTCGTCAGCGAAGGCAACTTTACATGCAGGGAAATTCAATATTAAGAAAATTTCATATGTGCACATGGGATACAAAAATAACATTGTTCAACTCCTACTGCTCACCAATGTATACAGCACAACTATGGTGGAACTATAAGAAAATGACAGTGAATAGACTAAGTATCTCATATCACAATATCATGAAAATGTTTCTGGGGCTCTCAAAATATGAGAGTACAAGTACGCTATGTGCCTATATGAACTTACACTGTTACCAATCACTCATTAGAAAGCTAACATATAAATTCATTCAGCGCCTTAACAATTCTGAGAACAGTATCATTAAAATGCTGCAAACTCCAAGCATAGTGTACACCTCTAGGATCCAGGCACACTGGAGGAAGTTGCTCTATATTTAACCTTAAGTAATGATTTCAGGTCTGCTACTCTACAGAATTAGCATACCGGTACTGAACCTCATAGTGCAGTACAGTACCGATATTCCTATACTGTACTGTAGCAACATACTGTACTGGAAGCTAAATGATGTGAGGCATGGTACTGTACACAATTAGGACAGTGGTTTTGGTAACACAGTAGTTTGATGACCACTGTTTTTGGTTGAGGCAGTGCTGTGAACTACATGATAGCAAGTTGGGTATTATTTAATTTCTTTTTATTTTATGTAGCCTATGTACAGTAGCTTATATATATTTATGTTACTGTAAGGTATATATATATGGATCCTTAGTTGGAATTATGCAAGGCTGGTACATGTCATATTTATAACATACTATGTGGTACCAACTCTGTAAATTGCTAACTGAATAAATATTATTATTATTATTATTATTGACCCCAGATGGTCCCCTCTGTACTGTGTGAGTCTGAAATAAAGTATTATTATTATTATTATTATTATTATTATGTATAATCCAATATACGCGCGTAGGCGAGACATAATATTATTTTTATTAATCTCACCACCACACCCCCAATGAAATTAATTAAAGTATATATGATCCACCGGGATTCGAACCCGGGTTATCACACACATATTTTTGCCACCTTAACCATTACACCACCAGGACGGTGGTTGAGCAATTTTCGACACCCACACAGTTATTATTCATTTTTATTTACAATATTATACAATACAAATGTATTTGTGAAGAGTATTTTATGCATTATTTTATTTATACAAATTTTGTTCCCAGACAGAGCTGCTGTGGCTGGAGCAGCAAGGAGCGGCAAGGGTCACCCCGTGACCGCTTGACCGTGTGATAATGAGTGGAGTCACACTGAGAGGGGCAATTTTGCTGAGTGTTTGGGCAATTTTTGACAGAATAAAGTTATATAATTACTAATTATTTACAGAGACAAACTTTTATAAACCTTTGCATGATATAATTGATAATCCCATCAATTTACAAACTTAAATTGAATTCATTTTTTTTGTATATTGTTATTTCGATTGTAGACACAAAGTTTTGAGTGACAATTCGTATGAGGCCCTGTGGCATGGTTGGTAAGGTCGCGGACTGGAAAACTCAGTGTGGTAGGGTAGTGGGATCGAATCCAGGAGGGGGTTATGGGGAAGGTTTTATACTGTTTAGATAAATTTTGATAATTTTTTTTTTTTAGAAGATCATGCCATTGTATTCAAACAATATGAAATATTCATAGAATATATCATATTGTAAGAATACAATGACATGACCTTGTTTTTTTTTTTTTTTTTTTTTTATTATCTTAGTAGGTTTCACAGGATTTATTGAAATATATTTATTTTTGTACAATTCATTTGAGGTAAGAAAATATTTACACATTATTTAAGCTATAACAAACATATATATTGATATACTAAAAAAAGAAGGCATATTACATGTAAATCTTTGAAACTTATAAACTAAATAATGAAACATATAATTATATAATGTAAAAGCTATATCACAGGGATATCTTTGGAACTTATACATTATATAATATATACGTTTCATTATGAGGTAGCGTGATCAATTAGGTCAGGTCAGGTAAGGTAGGGCACGAGTCCAGGGCAGGGCAGGGGGCGAGTCCAGGGCAGGGCAGGGCAGGGGGCGACACTCAGTAGTTTTTGAAGGTGTGGTAGTCCCTGAAGCAGTCACCCAAGCAGAGTGCAACTTTGCACTCCGCGCACATTGAGGTGACTCTTTTGGTGACGTGGGGTTTTCTCACACTGGAGCTGCAGACGTGGCACTACACCTGCCTGTGACGAGTGCCAATCAGCTCGGTGTTGGTTGGGTAGTGTCTTTCGACACCCAGCTGGATTCTGTCAGGAACGTGATCCCCACGCCATGCCGTAGGTCTGTGAGTGGTGGTGCCATACTTCTCCAGGAGTTGGTATGCCACGTTATACACGAACTCCCGGAATTTCAGCTTCTGGTTTGGGGACATCTCCCTCTTCACCAACCACAAGTTGTAGGCGTTGAGCATCGTGATGTCAACTAGGTGGAGGAAGAGCTTGTGATACCACTTCACAGTCTTCCTCAGACACTCAATGCCTGACAGCTGACAGTCAGACTTGTCCACCAGGCGCATGTTCTTGGTATAGTCCACTACCATGTCGGGCTTGTAGATGGTCTTCCTGGTTTTGTAGTGGATTTTACCAGAGTCCATCTGGGCACCTGTGTGGACGGTGGAAAGCAGGTGGATGTCTCGTTTGTCCTTCCACTTCAGGGCTATCACTTTCCCGGACTTTTCTAGCTGCTTGTATTTCTGCCCCTTTCGTCGCCTTCTTCGAACATGCCTCTCGCGGTGTTCCTGGGCCAGGTCGTCTTCAGAAGGTGTGTCACTGGAGGAGGCATCTGTAAGAGGAATGACATTACCGGTGAACTTAGGCATAAACTTTCTTGTCTTTCTGACAGTCCCACATGACCCCGTTTGGTTGTCATGAAGAAACTGGCAGAGAGCAGGAGAAGTATACCAGTTGTCAGTGTAGATGATGTGGCCTTTGCCCAGGTAAGGTGCCAACATTTTCCTGACGATGGCACCTGACATGCCCATGGGGTCACCGGCAGCGGCTTTCGGTACGTTAATGTCAGTGCCTGTATACACGATCATGTCAAGCACTATTCCAGTTTCACAGTCACACAAAACGAAGGGCTTGATTCCGAACCTATGCCTTTTCAAGGGGATATACTGCTTGAAAACAAGACATCCTTTGAAGAGCACGAGCGACTCATCAATCACCAAATTGAGGAAGGGGTAAAAGTATTTCCTATACCTCTCCAACAACATGGTGAACACATCCCGAACTTTCCATATCCTGTCAATCCTGTTAGGATTTTCGTTGTCTGCAAAGTGCATAAATCTTAGCAGCAACAAAAATCTGTCACGAGTCATGAACTTATTGAAAGTTGGGGTGGCGATGAGAGGGTCGTGCTTCCAGTAGTGTTGCAACACATGCTTCTTGCAAAGAGGCATGAGGAACAACAAGGCAAAGAACGTCATGAATTCTTCCACAGTCGTATCCACCCAGCCTTGTATTCTCGCTTTTGGAGAAATGACGTCCAATCTGCCAAACACCCACCTGTAGTAGGCGTTTGTTTGGGCAACGATGTAAGTCATTACCTCAAAATCGAAAAAAGCGAGGAAGAAGTCGCTTTCGTTTGCGTGCTCGTAACAGGGCCAGTCGTCAGTTGTACCTGACGTCCCAGGATTGAACTGGGGCACGTCAGATACAAAATTGAGCCTGTCAGACCACTCGAACGAAGGCATGCCAGGGATCGGAATGTCGTCTGCGTCTGCTTCTGCGTCTGAAATATCGCTTCGATGGTCGCCATACAACACAGCATCATCATCACCCTTCTCTTCACTTGACAGACGCCCTTCCTCATTCTCGTCACCGACGTCGGACTCACTGCCACTGTCCACTGCCACTGTCCACTCCCAAATCCCCCCACCCTTGGTCCCGTGCTAGGGCGTCGTCGTCGAAACCCGGGCTGCCAATGCCCTGCGAATCACCATCAAACAGCAGGGCGGCATACTTGGATGGTGTCAGAGTTTTTCGGGTCACTGTAGCACGTACGGGAGTCTTATGGACAGGGCCGGCAGGGGCGTCAGCAGGGGCGGCAGTGGTGCGTGGTCTTGTGGCCCTGGAGGCAGGCAAGATGATGGTGGTGCCTGTCGCCCCTTTCCCTTTCTCTTTCCCTGTTCCTTGGGCAGGGGCAGCAGGGACAGCAGTCGCTTTCCCTCTCCCCTTCCCCTTCCCCTTCCCCTTCCCTTTTCCTTAGGCAGGGGCAGCAGGGGCAGCAGGGGCAGCAGGGCCAGCCGGGCCAGGGGCGGCTGGTGGTGGTGGTGGGTCACTGTGGCAGGCGTACGGGTTCTCTTCCCTACGCCCGTGCCTTTGATTTTGCCTGCCCCCGCAGGTTCTGCAGCCCTAGGGCGGCCTCCTGCGTCGCTGGTACTGGTGGCAGTGGTGGTGGTAGTGGTTGTTGCAGTGGCCTGGGTCGTGGTGGCAGTGTCCCGAAACACCAATGACCTCTGTACCTTTGCCGTGCTTGCACGTGTTTTTCGTGCTTTGGGTTCTGGTGTTTCGTCCTCCGAGCTGTAGGGCGTGTCGTACTGGTAGCTAGGGTCTTTAGCAGCCACCCTCTGCCTTCCACGGCGGCTGACACCACCAGAAGGAGGGCTGGTTGTGTCATCAGGGAGCGAGCGTGAGGGACGTGTGGGCTCCATGACTAGTGCTTGGTTACTGGCGCGGTGGTGCTTGCACGAGTGCGGGACGAGCGTGTGGCAGGGTGGTGTCGAGAGTTGACATGTAGTACTATACCCACACCAATTTTTAGCCGCCTGCCTATAAACACGCGGTTTTGGTACGCGTTCAAAAGCCTCGTTCTTAAGAGTCTTCCCGCAGTCCGCCGGGGGAACTCTTAAGAGTCTTCCCGCAGCTCCCGGGCTAAGATTCTTCCCGCAGTCCGCCGGGGGAACTCTTAAGAGTCTTCCCATAGTTCCCGGGTTAATTGGATCACTCGTCGACGACATAGAACACTCGTCGACGGCAAAAATTGGAACACTCGTCGACGTCGACGAGAATTCCGGTCGATGAGAGTTCCAGGTACCCCCTGGATCCCCTCTCTAGGATTTATTTTCTGAGTTGGCCTAGGCCTATCCTTGTTGGGCCCGGCCGTTACGGTCATACCCTCCTCACTTTGGTTTCCATTCCTGCTATGGTCTTTCACTGGTCTGGGCCTATCCTTGCTTATATTTTCTCCCTCTTGGCGAGATATTTCTACACTCGTTTTCGCCACTTGGGTTTGTTTACATAGAGCCAGCTCGCCCAGTCTCTTTTTTTTGGTCTGCGTTTTCCTTCATTACGCTGTCTATTCCAGCTTTAAGGTCCTTATTTTCTCTTTCGAGACAGTCCCTACATAGTAAGGTTCTCTCATTTATTTGTGCCTCCGTCTGTCCATCTACCCCCAGTAGGACCGCAGGTAGCCAGGACTTGCACTTGGAACACTCCACCATGATGCCCGATTTCAATGTTCTAATACCTCTCTTAGAAGGCAATGTAGGCATCCTGGACAGAAATGTTAGTCTATTTCCGATCTAGTGGTCACCTAGGCACTCCACCGCACTTGCAGCAACACACAGCTCTATCACTCCCTGAAGAAAGTATCCCTTTCCATTAGTACTCATGACCGATGGCGTCCCGCGTCCTGAGGGATTAATTGTTGACATCAGCTGTCTCCAGTTCTGGCATACCTCACATTCTTTCTATAATTGTACAGAAATCCAGTCCCAATCCCATCAGGTAAGCCATGGATATTTTGCTCTGGTATGTTATAGATCTAGGTAAGGGATATCAAAACTAGATCAACATGTCAAACACAATTATATCATGTAAAACAAGTGGAACTTGGTCTTGGTGTGAGAGTAACCCTGAACGGATCAAAGGTGTGGCCTTAGGATCGGCTCTCTCTCCAGGGATGGCAATTAGATTGACTAGGTTACCACTATATGCTTCTTTTCAACCACATTCTTTCCAGGAAGCCCTTTACCTTCTCAATGGTTGTGTTATTCCACTTATCTATCGTGGTTAGACCTAGCAGGAATAGCACCATACGCAGAGGGTCCCATTGCATAACTTCTATCAACCCGTTCCACTGCACCTCTCCTACTTCCTGTCTCACTGCACTGATCATAATTTCTCTTTCCCTCCCGTACTTGTCACATTCTAGCAGTATGTGCTCGATGGTCTCATCCCGTCCCCCGTCGCACATTCTACAGATCCTACTATCCTTATTGTTCCACCTGTATGTCCGGTTGTTCACCTCCAGGGATTTAGTCCGCGCCTTGAACAGCAACTCACTCCCCATACTACCATCATAGAAAAGTTCACTTCTTGGACTATTTTTTGCCATATACCAGTCTAGTGAACTCTTTTGCCTCATTCTTTCCATCCACTCGTCCCTACCCTTATCTTGGACCCGCGTGTTTATCTAATTTTTTCCACTTCCCTGAGCTCCACGTTCTCATACTCTCACCCATCATTATTCCACGCATCCCATGCTCCTCTATTTTCTTATCACACATCCTATTCCACTTGCTCTCCTCCTTTGTCCATTCATACACCTTCCGTGCCCATCTGTTCTCGTCCATTCTTTCCAGTCTCACCCTGTATCTCAGCGTTCCCTTCGCTATTCTTTCGGCGAAGGAGCTCCACCCTGCTTCTCCTCTCACGGCCTCCTCTGCCGCGAGCTTGTTTGCACCCAGGGCCATTCTACCAATTTTGTTTTGGGTCACCTCCATTTTCGCCAGGTCATTCGCCGTCCATTTCATGGTTTCTAGCCCATACATCAAACTCGGTACAGCCATTCCCTTCCATACTCCTCTTACCACTTCATACTTATTTGCTCTTGTCCTCGCTACACTGCCCAGCCTTCCCACCCACTGATTCGCTCTTGACAACCTCGCATTCTTGGTTCTATCGCACCCTTTCTCGTCCATTATCATTCCCAAGTATTTATATTCCCTTACTCTCCTTATTGTCCTACCACCAAGCGACCAGGTTTCATCCTCGTCTTCTGCGCCTCCATTCACCACCAGCACTTGACTCTTTTCGCTACTGAAATTAACATTGAAATCCTCACCGTACTTAGTCACCACATCTAGCAGAGTTTGCAGGTCTTCTTTACTTTCGCTCATAATTACCACGTCGTCGGCGTACATCAATATGTTCAGTACCCTCTCTCCCACATTGATCCCTATTCCCGTCTTCCCAACTCTCACTGCCAACTCCTCAGTATACATCCCAAATAGCCACGGTGATAGTACACAGCCCTGTCTCACTCCTCTTTTGCTCTTCACCCATTCCATCTCGATGTCTCCCAGACTGTATTTCCCTCTTGTGCTCTCATACATACTCTTTATTATGGTCACAACCTTCTTGCTCATTCCCACCTTCTCCAACACCTTACTCATCTTATACCTATTCACCCTGTCGTATGCTTTCTCTATGTCCAGGAACGCTATGTATCCCTTCTTTCCACTTTTATTCCACTTCTCTATCACCTCCCTTATCACGAACATGTTGTCTTCACCTCTTCTGTCTTTCCTGAACCCATTTTGTTCTTCTCCCATCACTTTATTCCTCTCACATATCTCTTTTAACCTCTCGTTCATGATCCCACAGAACATCTTCCCCACTGTGTCAGTCAGACTGATTGGGCGATAGTTTTTTAGCTCACTCTTGCTCTTGTGCCCGCCCTTATGTAACAGGGTTACTCTACTTTCATTCCATTTGCTAGGGACTCTCTCTTCATTCCATATCTTTTTAAACAGTATATATATATACATACCTTCTATCACTCCCTTTCCCCCTTCTCTGTAAATCTCATATGGGATATCGTCCAGCCCCGCAGCCTTTCCTGTTTTCAACCTTTTTACATACTTAGCTATCTCATCTCTGATTATTTCCTCATCCATATTCTCGTTTATCTTTCTTTCTATTTCCAGATACACTTCATTTCTGTCTTCCCTTTCATTTGCACCGCCTATATTCTCCCAGAATTCTTTTATCGCTCGTGCCTTCTCTGTGTTTTCCCTTATTAACCTACCATTTACATTTAGCTCTTCTACATTCACTCTCTCTCTGACTTGGTCACCTCTCAGGAAAGCATACCATTCTCTGCCCCCTTCCTCTCCCTTTGCTCTTAGTTCGTCTACCATTTCCTTTTCTGTTTTCACTCTCGCCTTTCTGATAATGTGTTTCACTGTCTTCTGTTTCTTCTTGTACTCCTCCCAGGCTTCATTGTACTCTTGCCTCTCGCTCTCACTGTTGTCTTTGTTCTTCCTCAGTCTTCTACACTTCCTGTTACATTCCTTCCTCTCTTTTCTTGTGTTATCTATCTCATCACTCCACCACCTTTTCCGCACTCTTTTGCTTCTGCCTGTCTTTCTTCTTCCTACCCGTTGTAAGGCCACTCGTCTTACAGTTTTAACTAGCATTTCATTCAGTTCCTCTACACTCCCCTCGCTTCTCCATGTCTCTTGCTCCAGATCCTACCTGAATAGTACCCAATCTGCACTCTTGAGCTTCCACCCTGTTCCTTGGTCCCTAGGGACCTAGGGACCTCAACCCTCCCTTCTCTCATGCACATATATTCCATCATCATCACATTGTGGTCACTCATTATGTCTACTTTACGCTCCTCGTCCACCCACATATACTGTACCTGTTATCTTGCTCTCTCATTCACCAGGATATAATCAATTGCTGACTCACCCCATCTTCCACTCCAAGTTACTCTACCCTCAGCTATTGTTTGGTTTAGAATTTCCATATTGTTCTCCTCAGCAAAGTCTAGTAGCAGCTGGCCATTGTTATTTGTCTCCTCGCCTAGGATGCCAATATGGCCATTCATGTCTCCCATCACAATCACCTGCTCTTCCATTCTTTCGTGGAAGACAGCTGACGATGTGGCCCTGCTACAAGAAGATCTGAATCGCCTTCTGGACTGAGCAGATTCCAACAACATGAGGATGAACGGCGATAAATTTGAATTGCTAAGGTACGGCCCTCTACAAACCATCATAGAGGGTACCAGCTACCAGGCCAATCAAGAAACCATCACTCCAAAAGAACATGTGCGGGATGTGGGAGTAACAATGAGTACCGATGGAACTTTTTCTCGCCACATCAACCAAACCACCGAGACAGCTAGGAGACTCGCAGGATGGATCCTCAGGACCTTCCAAACTAGAGAGAGGGCCTGTATGCTGACACTCTGGAAGGCTCTGGTCCTCCCAAAGGTGGAATACTGCTGCCAGCTATGGATTCCCCACAAGATAGGTGACATTGGAAAACTGTAGTCTCTACAGAGGACCTTCACCAGCAGGATCTGGGGTCTCCAACACATGAATTACTGGGAACGCCTGAAGGAGTTGCGACTCTACTCCCTTCAGAGACGACGAGAACGTTACCTAGTGATTTACGTGTGGAAGACCCTAGAAGGGCTGGTACCTGACGTGGAACTAGTCATCAACAACCACGTTAGAAAAGGGCGGCTGTGCTACATCAAGAGGACAGAGGCAACCTCCCAGAAAATAGCAACAGTCGCCCACAACAACTTCAGCAAAAATGGGGCTCGTCTCTTCAATACTGTACCAAAGGCCGTCCGGGAACTGACGGGAGTCACGACCGACTCCTTCAAGCGTCAACTGGACCGATGGCTGGCTACAGTACCAGACGAGCCCCCAACACCAAGATATCCCAGCACCGCATCCAACTCGTTAGTAAATAGACGGAACGAGGGAGTTGCGGAGCTGCCTGGCTGCAGCGGAGGTCCACTTTAGCTGCGTCCACAGAGGACGGAATTCTACCAAGTATGACCAAGTAAGTAAGTAAGTATTAGTGCTTTCACCACTCCATATTTCCTATCGTTGTCTTGTCTTGCACTCGGGCTTTCCACCGTCATGTAGCACACTACTAGCAGAATCCTCTCACTCTTTCCTCTTACTCTGTAGCTCAGGTTCCACGCCATGATATCCTCGCTCATTTCCGAGTCGCCAACAAATTACCTCCTCTATATCAACATCCAACCCGTTTTTCACTATTATTTCCACCCCCCCACCTTTCTTTTTCCACTTACTTCGTCCTTTCCCAATCATTTTGTGCGTTTCTGTACACATTTCGTTCCTTTCCCGTAGTTGTGTCTCCGTTACCCCCACTATATCCATATTCCATTCGTTTATCTCCTTGCACATATCTTCCAGTTTTCCCACTCCCCATCCGTTTACATTTATGCATCCGAATCTTATGCCTTTTCCGACGCTGGGATTTAGTCAGTTACTGGTACTGTTTCCTGGGTTCTCGGAGTTGGGTCCTACCTCCACCCCACCAACCGCTCCCTCTTCCTCCCTGTTTACAACCCCACTTCCCTCCCCAGTGTCAGCTGCAACCTCTCTCACCCCAATCGCTCTCTCTTCCACCCTGTTTTCAACCTCATATCCCTCCCCAGCTTTTGCCACAGTTTCACTCACACCGATCGCTCCCTCTTCCGCCCTGTGATCGTCCCCATTTCCTGCTACCCCTTCTCTCATGCGTCTATTCCGCTGCCTTTGCAGAAGCTCAGTTGCACGTACCCAATCTAGCATTCGTTTTCCATACCGGCGGTTCCCTTCCGTGTTCAGGTGTACCGTATTTTTCACAAATTTGTCTCCTGTCAGGTCACTGTCTAGGTCCATGAAACTTAACCCAATATTTTTTTTCTTGAAATATTCTAGCTTCAGTTTTCCCATCTCTTCTCCTAACTTCCTGTTTAATTCTCTTTTGTGCATCTCATAGGTCATGCTCTCTTTAGGTCTCCTAACTATTCCCACAACCCCCACCCGCAGTTTTGTCTTGTTTTCTTTTATCCTATTTACTCCTTCAATGATATACTTAACTGTCTCCTCAGCACTGTTTTCTGCTAGGCCCTTTCCACTTGCCTGAATGATCAGGAGCCCTTCTTCAAGTGTTTCCCCGCATTGTATTGCCTGTTTCACCATGTCTTTGTTTCCCTTCCCTTCTAGGCACATGATCTTACTGCCCACAGCCTCTAACTTGATATGGTTATGAACTTTACTTATGATATCATCTCCTACTACAACCCTTGCTGTCCTCTTAAATTGTCTAGCCTGCCCCTCAGGCCTCCCTGTCGAAAGACCCCCACCCTGGATCCCCTCTCTAGGATTTATTTCCTGAGTTGGCCTAGGCCTATCCTTGTTGGGCCCAGCCGTTACGGTCATACCCTCCTCACTTTGGTTTCCATTCCTGCTATGGTCTTTCACTGGTCTGGGCCTATCCTTGCTTATATTTTCTCCCTCTTGACGAGATATTTCTACACTCGTTTTCGCCACTTGCCCTTGGGTTTGTTTACATAGAGCCAACTCACTTGCCAGCTCGTCCAGTCTCTTTTTTTGGTCTGCGTTTTCCTTCATTACGCTGTCTATTCCCGCTTTAAGGTCCTTGTTTTCTCTTTCAAGACAGTCCCTACATAGTAAGGTTCTCTCATTTATTTGTGCCTCTGTCTGTCCATCTACCCCCAGTAGGACCGCAGGTAGCCAGGACTTGCACTTGGAACACTCCACCATGACGCCCGATTTCATTGTTCTGATACCTCTCATAGAAGTCAATGTAGGCATCCTGGACAGAAATGTTAGTCTATTTCAGATCTAGTGGTCACCTAGGCACTCCACCGCACTTGCAGCAACACACTGCTCTATCACTCCCTGAAGAAAGTATCCCTTTCCATTAGTACTCACGACCGATGGCGTCCCCTGCGTCACTACACACAACTTGACTCCTCTATACTTGGCGGTCTTGGTCTTGGTCTTTTCATTCATTTAATTTAATTTAATTTCATTTCATTCACATTCATATTTACACTCACATGTCCCATCTCGGATTTTGTACTGTTTTTATTTATTTTCAATGTTGAAATAACAGAAAAGCATTCTCACCACCACAGCCAACATACCGAGATCCCCACCCCTACCTCCACCATCTCCACCACCACAAACAACATACCAAAATCTCCACCAATCTCCATGCACCACATCAAAGAAAACGACGTCTACCTCCCCCGCATCAAAGAAAACGAGGGCAAACAATTATATAGAGAACATGTGATCAGTTTCTCGCCGATTACACTCCTCCTGCAACATCCCAAACCTACAAACTTGCAACCACTGTCCACTCCATCTACCTCCAGCCTACAAACCACCTAAGCAGCTCCAGAACAAACCAGGACAAATATAACTTACCAAAGCCCAAGATACCCACCTTCTTCTTCTCTCACACAGTCATCCCCACGCCACTCTAGAGCGCAACCGCCTCACCGCCATGACCAGAGAAGCCGAGATATACAGTTAGCAGATGTCACCCCACCTCCAGGCCTCACGGACTCAACCGCCCTACAATACCCTACCCCTAGGCACCTTTCTGATGCTCAGCCACACCACCGCCAAGACGCTGAGAAAAGAGGTGACCTCAGCAGGAAATTCTAAGATCGATACTCAGTCAGAGAACTGTCCTTGCTATCCACAGACGTAAGGCTGTTTCGAAACCTGAGGGCTCGATATGACAAATTGTTCTCGCTACCCACAGATGTGAGACTGTTCTAATATTGAGGCAAACCCTATTAATTGTTTTGAGTGGGTATCAACAAGGCTCGTTATTAGACTCCTTCACAGAGGCTAACTAATATATCGTTCCCTTACCCCAGCTGGTGCTATCGTGGATAAAGTACGCTACCCCACAGGGCAAGTAGTTTTATCCGAAATAGACCAAAAAGCTTAAAACACCCATCCACCCTCAGTTCTGAAAAGTTCTGCAACAAAGTTCTTATAAGACCAGAGTAGTCAGGAGTTCTCTCCTGCGTTAGCTCGATTCTATTGTACTAAGGCCACAGCATAGTATATATAGTATTCAAGGTCTTACACCAGAGAGCTTGAGGTAAATTGTGGGAACCCAGTCACGTCAGGACAACCCCACGACCAACGCATCTACCCAAGATTGGATTACTAATTCTACACGCATTGGATTACTAATTCTACACCCATTGGATTACTAATTGTACACCCATTGGATTACTAATTCTACACGCATTGGATTACTAATTCTACACCCATTGGATTACTTATTCTACACATCGAAAGTGAAGTTATTATACCGTAAAAGTTATAGAAGACCTAACTGTGGAAAGTATATATACTTGGTGTATTATCAGAGAGAAAGTATATAGGCCTAAAGATCAAAAGTGAAAGTAGTTAGAATATATCCACTGAGTATATGATAAGAAGTATTCTAGAAACATCGGATACTACGCATGTATACAAAAGAGAAAGGAAGTTCTAGTGAAACAAAAAGAAATCAGGGAAGTACTGATAATAATTCTGTTAAAGTTAATAACAAATAAATTCAAGTTAACTTATGCTTAACCTCTGAAGTGCGCATGGGGGGTATGAGACACCACACTCCTGTGCTGACGCATTTGAGCGGTTCCCATCACTAAAATATTTATTTTACCATAAATAGCATTAATACTTATCCATATGCGCCTATTATAGGTTGATTATAAAGGTATTAACCTGTTACAACAATAAATCAAGTGGAAACAGCGTTTGGATGGTCAAAATCGGTGATACAGGCCGGGAGTTACACAATGTATGGCTGAGGCAACCTCCCAGCCCACCACTTTCCTCCACCTCTGGAGAGAGACTGTCGATCGATACTCTCTCTCTCTCTCTTGCACTCGCTTGCTAACAGTGATGACAACGCCCTGCTACCAACTCGCTAATGTTAGCACGAAAATAGACCACAGGAAAAGGGAATAACAGGGAAAATAGGTGATAACTGAAGGAGGGGAGGTGGAGGAGTGATATTTGGCATGGCCCAGGGGCAAAACAAAAATAAAAATAAAAAAAACTATGTTTTTTTTGGTGTTTTAAATTTTTGTCTTTTTTTCCCTGACTCTTAAGAGTCTTCCCGCAGTCCGCCGGGGGAACTCTTAAGAGTCTTCCCGCAGTTCCTGGGTTAAGCACCACAGTGAATTAACATCAGAAAAATAATTATGTTCAGCTCCCAAATCCAGAACCACTCTACGCAGGTAAATACCAAAAGTTCACCACATATATAATTACTACATAGCCTTTCTAAGCACAAGTGTAAATCCTCGATTAAAAGGAGTGCTGTTCTTATCTCTGAAATACATACAGGACAAGTGTAATCTTTCAGTTAGAAAGCGGTTCCCAATACTCACTTAGATATTGCATAGAATAATCCACTCTTGCGAGTCAGACGTAGTGGAGCCTCGTTCGTACACTATTATTGTTTTGTTCTTGACCATTGTTGTTCTAGTTTTTACGTATGCGATATTCTTGTGCAAATAAACGGAATATGAATACACGTCTTGTGATAATTATCCTCTATTGTCTTTCTGTGTCTGTGGTAAAACAATAAAACTTCTCCAGTTAGGAAGAGCCCACTTAATCCAAACCAATTAAACCCCAGTAAAAACCTGGCATAACATTGGCGGCAGCTGGTGGTTCTTGATTCGGGAAGGAAGTTGTTTGACACAGTAATCAGGAAAGAGATAGAGAGCACATACGTCATCATGGATCCAAAATTCCCCATACCGACGTATGACGCGGAAACTCATGATATTCGCACGTACCTAGAGATGGTCAGCCCGCTAATTAGCCTGGCATACCCGACCGATCAAATGAAGGTCTATGGTTTATTAATTCACCTAGGGAAGGCCGTGCCCCTGGTAGCCGAACATGTACACCCAGAATTGACATGGGACAACTTTCGGATTATTGTGATCAACGCTATTCAGCCATCACTAGGCCCCGTTGCAGCCAAAATCAACGAAATCAAGTACGGAGGGAACCTAAACAGTACCTTAATTGAGAATAGTGAACCGACAGGTAAAAGCTGCTTACCCTCTGTACACTTATGAGCAACATCAGCAACAGGTGTTCTGTGTGCTCTTAAGGATCCTTCCCTCAAGTATTAGCTAGGAATACTTTGATGTCCACGATCCCATGGGATTTACAAAGTATATCATCACTATACGCAAGCTGTTGGCCAACCGGCCTAAAACTTCCGCAGTAGGAGCCATCAGAAGCTCCCCCATGCACCCTCAAGAGAACCGAAGACCCTGGCAACCAAAGTATAAAAAGAAAAGACCGCAGTATACTCACCCCAAGGCCGCCCCCAACCCCTCTCGTCAGGCTGTCCACAAGAAAATCTGCGAAGCTACCCTAACCACCATCATCCTGGTCGATCTTACCAGAACAACCAACAAGAAAACCGAGGCCCTCAACACTGCGCCCCCCCCCCCCCCCTGAAGAGCCGTGACAGTCCCATCGTTAGTTTAAATTACCCATTCAGTTGGGAGGCTTACAATTCCACTTGCTAGATCCAGGACACCTGGGACCCAGCTAAGACAATGGACATTGAGTGCCAGTGTGAGGAGTGCTGTCCCCCGGAAATTTACCAAATTCAAGCCATCAATGAAGACCAAGAGGAAGAAGAAATAGAGGAGATGGAAGACCCTCCTCGAGATTTTTTTGAAATTCAGGATCTTCGCCCGTACCTAGAGATGGCCTCGGCAATGGAGCCTGTACCCTGGAACACTCACCCTCAAGAGCCCATTAGGTTAAATTACCCATTCAGTTGGGAAGCTTGCGATCCCGCTTACCCGATCCCTGACATCTGGGACCCAGCTAAGAAAATGGACATCGTGTATCAAATTCAAGCCATCGATGAAGACCAAGAGGAAGAAGAAATAGAGGAGATGGAAGACCATGAAGACCAAGAGGAAGAAGAAATAGAAGAGATGGAAGACCCTCCTCGAGATTTTTTTGAGCCTCCCCCGCCCATTTATATGGCCTCGGCGAGGGAGCCTGTGCCGTGGAAACCTCCACCCATCTCACCACCCAGCTAAGAAAAGGGACATCGAGTAACACGATGAAGAATACTGTCCCCCGGAAATTTACCAAATTCAAGCCATCGATGAAGACCAAGAGGAAGAAGAAATAGAGGAGATGGAAGACCCTCCTCGAATTTTTTTTGAGCCTCCCCCGCCCAGTTCTATGGCCTCGGCGAGGGAGCCTGTGCCCGGAAAAACTCCACCCATCTATCACCTAGCTAAGATTGAAGACGTTCCAGAAGACTCCCCTAGAAGGATTCCGAAAATCAAAATAGCGATCAGGAACAAAAGCCATAACCATCAAGCTAAAGCCAATCCTAAAGCCAAATCACCAAAGAAGAAAGAAGTCAACATCCAACCACAGCCACCTCAGAAGCCTCCACATCCTCAACCACCTACCTCCACCGGTTTTTATGGTAAAACCTGTTCTACATCTTCACCACCAGCCTCCATTTCTACCACATTACCTTCAGCACCTCCGAAATCACATAAATCTCCTCCATCCAACCCTTCTTCACCTGCCCCATCCGCCAAAGATAATCTCTCCTCCTATGATACAGTCGGGCTAAAACACCCGCCTGCACACAACATTCGTCCATCGGCCCCTGTTCCTTTCGTCTCCGATCAATCATCCGTGTTCGCTCCAACCTTGAAGATAGCAAGCAATACTCACGTAATTCCAGCATCCATCATCCATCATCACTGTAATCCATCAAAACCCAGTCAACAAAAAGGGTTCCCTGGCTCTCACAAGGATTAAGAAAACCAACACCTCAACCAAAACTAAGCTTGCAACAACCCACATTCCCAGAAGTGGTCCTTACATCAAGAAAATCATCGGGACCCAAACAAATGACGTAACTAAGAATATTAAGTCCCTACATCAACTAGAAGCAGCCCTCGGGACATATACGGAGATACCTTGCATAACTCTTTATGCAAACCTGAGCAAACCAGCAGATAGAAGCTCAATGACATGGTGGGAATATCTCGATAAATGGAAATTTGTTTCCACCAAGAAAATGCCTGATGTGACCAGCTCCAGCCACGAGGTTGTGGCTTTGATGGGGAAGAAGGAAGTGAAATAACAGAGAAGCATTCTCACCACCACAGCCAACATACCGAGATCCCCACCCCTACCTCCACCATCTCCACCACCATCACCAACACTACCACCACAACCAACATACCAAGATCTCCACCAATCTCCACCACATCAAAGAAAACGACGTCTACCTTCCCCGCGTCAAAGAAAACGACTCGAGGGCAAACAATTATATAGAAAACAACATGTGATCAGTTTCTTGCCGATTACACTCCTCCTGCAGTATATATTGTTTCAAAGTAAATTATATATACAACCCACAAACATTTTATGCTTATGCAATCCACCATCACCTACCCCTATGCTGCTTGGTTCCCCTCTATAATTTGTCACCCCTACTTTGTCTCATAGCCTTGTATTTTTATTGAATTCACCTAACTTACCTCTGCCGTTATATTCATGAGTTTTAGTGCCACATAGTCTTCATGGGCTTGGTGCTAGTCCATAAAATAATAATGATAATAATAATACCGTCTCCCCTCTCCCTTCTATGATTCTCGAGGTAGAAACACACTTCTTTTTATTGAAGGGTGTCTCTGTTTCAATTGGCTACAACTTTAGCAGTATTATGTGTTATAAAATGCCCCAGAACGAGAGGCCCACCACAGAAGCCACGAGCGAACACCACACAGAAACACCCGAAAGAAAGGCCCACAGAACGAAAGGACCAGGTGATCGGGCCAACCAGTTCAGACAGGCCCAAGCCCGCAGGGCTAAGCAGCTCCAAACCACACCTGCCTACCCCTTCTAAAACACTGACCTTTCCCACACCTCACGTATACACTACCCTCGTGTCCTACACATCTACCTACATGAGAATGAACATAAATACACCTTAAGTTAATACACCCATGCTCTGTCCCTAAGTTAGGATATTAATATCAACATACCCTAAAATACCTTGTCTTGCCAGACTAAGTTTCTGAAGACCAATCGCCCCCATAAATCTATGTATTCAATCCTTAGGTTAGTTATCTTTATCCGCCATTGTGTTCATCTCTTCCATTTACTTTTCCACAATTGTTATACGTCTTCCAATCACCTTCTTCGTATCCACAGTCCACACTACTCCATTTTGCTTCGTGTCCTACACCTCTTACCCGCCAGAACTCTACCTACATGATGATGAACAGGAATACACATTCATATTAAAACACCCATGCCCTGTCCCTAGGTTGAGCCAATGCCAACCAGTTCAGACAGCCATAAATCTATGTATGTTCTTCCATCCGAGAAGTAATATGTTCACCCCTTAAAATACCTTGTCTTGCCAGACTAAGTTTCTGAAGACCAACCGCCCCCATAAATCTATGTATGTTCTCCCATCCGAGAAATAATATGTTCACCCCTTAAAATACCTTGTCTTGCCAGACTAAGTTTCTGAAGACCAACCGCCCCATAAATCTATGTATGTTCTTCCATCCGAGAAGTAGTAGGTTAAAAATTGATAAGAAACTAAGATACCCACGGGTACACCAGTGTATATAGAACCATTACTCCCGTAAGACCTAGACAGCCATGACTGAAGATGTTAGCCACCATGCTATAACTTAATGCTTACCCCAACCAAGGATTGTATATACAACTCTCTGTTACCATTGTATCGACCACTTTCACCACGAAACAATACCGAAGTTAACCCTACGAACTGTCGTTTTCTTTGTGTATATATCATAGAAAACGCAGCTCCCAGGAACAACTGGACCAGCAAGAAATAGTGTCAGAGTAACAGTATCCATAACCATCGTATTGACGAGTAATAATACACCATGTTTTTCCCTACTTTATCCACAGTCAAGCACACACCTATAGTTAACCTCCTTTTCCACCAGAGCATGTGGGGGACTCATATACCACCCCGTATTTGCTCATCCCCCGGTAGCATTTGGCTAACATACTTTCACTGTCATTTCCCCCCAAACTCCAATATCAACTGTAGCCTAATGCCACCCCCACGCCCGGAGACCTTAGGGTCAAACTTCCACGTAGCCCCCTGAACTCTCTCCCTCTCATTAACACCCCGCGCTCCTCGACTCTTTTCCAACCTAGCCTCTCCCTCATACCTCTTGAAGATCCTTGATTTTTCCGTTGCTAACGCTCTCCAACCTTTTATATATATACTCCTATCCAGCCTACCTTCCCTTAGTAGGAAGGAACACCATTAGAACTTTACTAACCCTTTGCATGCCATCTATTCCCTCACAACCCATTCACAACCCTGTACCAAATGATCGTCAGTGCGAGGCTAGCCCGCCTCACCAGTGACTAACTTCTATTGCCATACTTCCAGATCAATGTGGCAGAGTTAGCAACCCAGTCTCCACCACATCTAACAAGCCATGCAATTAACAACCTCACCGATTAAACCAGCTAGTCAAGGCACCTTCGGTTTTGGTATTACGAACACCCACATCTGTCTCATAAACAGAGGGTTATTACAAACCCTTGTGATATGCCAAGCCCCCAGCCACAGCCACCCCGACGACCATCACAGAGAAGGGACGCGCCCCTACCCCTTTCACCCACCCGAGGAGGGAGACCCCGACCCCTGCGGAGGTATACCTGACCCCTGTTTTGACTTCCGGGTCATTGCCAGGTAGCACAGGAATTCTTCCTATCAATGAACTAACCATGTATGACTAACACCCTTACTCTATTAACCCACAATAAACCATTAACCTTTCTTGCATACTCCGATAACCAAATTAGCACCTCAGCTATACCCTAGAATGAAGACTGAGCAATTTAAGAGAGACGCTCCTAGCACAGCTGTCCCAGTCCTCGCAAAGTAGATCCAGTCTTTCTCCCCTAAATACTTCCAGTATAGCCAAAATAGTACCTCTTACTAAGGCTCAGTTATATTACAGTATGAAGGCTCCATACAGCCATGTGCCACAACAGTAATCACCCCCTGACCTAGTTCCCGTATCAATTGAGAGCTCAAATAAGTCCATCAAAACTCGAGATCCCTATGGCCGACAGGGTCCAAAACCACACCTATAAATCAAGCTCCAGCCCCCAGTAAAATCAGTTGAAAGATAGACACCAACCAAAGGCTGGTCCCTTAAGTTGACCTCTAGCTCTGCCCTTGTTTTGTTCCTGAGAATTGAGTTCCAGAGCCGGCAGACTCCGTGGCAGATTGAGATAGAAGAATCTGTCCACGTAAAAGAAATCTACGTGCACCTTATAACCTTCACACAAACCAGTGGGGATATAAGAGTGTAGCCAGCAACGATCGCCAAGAGATCCGTCTTGAGAACTTCTACGTATGGACCATCTGGACGGCCGCGGAACCAGTCGCTAGCCCCCAACCTCACGGACGCAAGATAACCAGGACCAGACCAATCAAATACGATCCAAGATTCACTCTATCAGTACAACAGTGTTACAGTGCTATGTAGAGACTCACTTATTAATATTTCTACGAAGTGGCTAGATCTTTGTCCCAGTATAATTCATATATGACCATTCCATTAGGAAGTGCTAAGTGTATCAGTGTTTATTAATTAACAGGCGATATTAACTCTCGTAATTACTCATATATCCAGATATTAATACATACCCGTGAAACCCTAGTGATATCTGATGTTCGCCCACTGATTTGCGTTCTATGTGTTTCTGATACAAGAATATAAAACTTAGATCAGTACCCCCCTGAGATTACTAGAATTCCCGTGCTCTAAAATACGCGTGTCTAATCTAGTCTATGAATTACTCCTTGTGCACCAGAGCTACTAGTGATAAATATAACATTGAATATGAATCTAGAAGTAATATTTATGGTCTCCAATATATAAACTTGTGAATAAAGCCAGTGATCAAAAGATTAATACCTGAACGTTGGAAGAGGGAGACTAGGCTCCATCCTGATCCACTTAATGCTAGTTTGTTAAATTCTATCAATTGTCTTGTACCAATATTCATATCTTCTTATGCGTCAGATTAATCATCATCAAACAACATACAGAAGTGTGTCCCTCAATAAAAGTGATCGTGTGTCTTGTTACCGTGTGTTTATTTTGTGATCTCTATTCCTCATACCTTGTATTGTGCATGCAGCCTTCTATACCCAGTCAGTTAGAACTCACATTACCCAAATTAATCCTGTAGAAAAACAGGGCATAACAATATTATTCTGGCAAATACATACATAACATTTTTAGACTGAGTGTTCCACACATACGTGCAGTTTTAGTCTCTTGTCCTAATGGCGGCGTTCCAGGCAACCCTGTTAAGGGCTGCTTCACTTGTCAAGTTCTTGGATTTGAGATCGGCACGTACTGTATAGTCCGATACCAGGTCTTCCTCGGTCCACCCCTTGGTGCAGCTCCCTCCACAATCACAGACCTGCATTTTTTCACCCAATTTTGTTCATCCATTATCTCCACATGTCCATACCATCCCAGTCTACTTGTACATATCACCTCGCTAATACTCTTTATACCTAAGCGTCTCCTCAGCTCAAATTTTTTTATTCTATCCTGTAGCCTGGCCCCACACATCCACCTCGCCATTCTCATCTCATTACGTTCCATTCTGTTGACATCCTCTACTTTACGGATGGCCCATGTTTCTGAGGCATATGTCATTGCACTTCTAACACATGAGGCATACACATTTCCCTTCAGGGGGAAAGGCATTCTTTTCATGGTCAGGATTGGCAGCAGTTCTCTGAACTTCCCCCAGCCACATCTAATTCTAGCAACAGTGGCAGCCTCGGCCCCACCACCGGCAGAGATGGTATCGCCTAGGTAACAAAACTTGTTCACCAGCTCCAATGACTCATTTCCAAAATTCACAGCCACAGGATCACCACTCAACACATGCTCGCCTTTGCACACTACGCACTCAAATTTCTCTATTTAATAGGGCCCCTCCATCATTGACGACACTGCCTATTAGTATAATAGTCTCCATTCAACACCCGCGTCAGCCATTTGAATTAACCGCCGCGGGAGTAAAAAGGAGTACACATCATAAGCGTAACACGTATTCATTTATGGAATCGTCATATTGATTGAGTGCCCTACAGAAAAAACTCTGTAAAAAAGAAAAAAGAAAAATCAACTTAATATCTGTTATATTATGGCTTTCCATGTGTGCATTTCTTGTGCGTGGCTACCCGACGCCTGGTCCCCTGGCGGCCATCTCGTCCTTCTCCCTCCCGCGGCCGTACCGTGAGGATGGGGCCCGCTGTGCTCCTGCTTCATTCGACGTTCGCTCACTTCTCGTGAGTCCTTGCTCATTTGTATATACCTGAAGTTTAGTGGACAGGTTTTTCTTGTATTAGCTAGCACAGGCTGCCCCATTGGTATGCCCGCAGGGAGTGTGTAATTAAGTATAGGGTACTATTGTAACAGGCGCCGACGTGTAGGCCTACCAGGTTCGACGCGCCATGAGGTTTGTTTTTGTTTCTTTTTGCGCCTTAGCTCTCTTATAGTTTAGTTAGGAGGCTAACTTCACGCAAGATTATGCTTCAGGCCACCTCTATGAGGCGGTTGCATTTATATTTTAGCAGATGCTCTGGTTTAAGGGTGGCCGCACATAGTGTGGTGCCTTCTGGAGTCCGTGTCTGCGCTTGGGCCCCGTTTCCGTGGGCCCTTCCTCCTCGTGCTGCTGCTGTGTGTGTTCTTCGGAGCTTGTGGTGGCTGCTGTGGCTGCTGGTTCTTCGGAGCATCTGTGTGCTGCTCCTTCTGCAAGTTCGTCGGAGGGTTTGGTTTCTACCATGTTTGTTACGTCGAGCCTCGTGGCCAGCCTCGTTAGGGGTCTCCAGTGTAGGTAGAGATATTTTTATTATGTACAAATTTGCTCTGTGTTTTTGTTTAGCCTATGTTTATACCCCGTTGTGTTACATGCAGGCTTACATGTTTTTTCTAAGGGTTCTTGGGAGACGTCCGATTGTGTGTAGGGGTTTTTGGGGGTGTTTGACTTCCCGGCTATGTCAACACCCCTAGAAATGTTTGGTTAGTTCCGCCGGCGGCTTTCTCAGCAGAGCCGCCGGTTCCTACTCTTGCAGATGTTTAGGAACTATTCAAATGTCCTGGTGTGGTTGGCACGGTTTGCGGGGATTTTTTTTTGGGGGGGTTGACTTCTGCGTGAGTCAACGCCTCTAGAAATTTTTGGTTTGTTTCTCCGGCGGTTTTCTTAACAGGGCAGCCGGGTTCTACTCTTGCAGATATCTAGAAACTATCCAAATGTCCCGACGTTGTGCTTAACCACATACCTCCCGGCGGAAATTGCTACTTTCTAAAGGGACCCTTTACTCGGTCCGCCGAGGGAACTCGCCCTGAACGTTAGCCTTGCGCAACAAGACTTAATCGCTCAGCGATACCGTCATAGTGAGGAAGTCTATATAACCTGGACCTCGGGCTTAATCGCCATGCGGCGATACAGTTAGGAGGGTCGGACTATATGCCATAGTCATGGATAGTGGAAACGCAGTAATACTCTTGGACTACTTGCTATAGTCACGGAAGGGTAATACGCGGTAAACACGTTTCTTGGGCCAGTGACAGGTCCGGTCGAAGGTTAGAATAGTAGTGACTACTTTCTAATTTTCCGGCGGACTTGAGATACGATGTATAACACCTCTCAGGTTATCCTTATGAGTATTGATTCCTGGAAATTTCTTTCCAGATCGCTGGAAATCCTGAGCAGCACGGCAAGGTACCAACCCCGTTCCCGATGCGGGGGGGGGGGGGTTCAGTGGTTCAGTTAACAAATTTACAAATTTTTCGCTTTTGCCTCCACACATACCCTCCTTTTTTGGTTTCTAACATTCCGATAATTGCACACTAAGATTGATGCAGGATGAATCTAGTTTGCCTCTGGACTTCCCAGCCATGCCCGGTGGGCATAGATCTTTTTGCGGAATGGGTGAGTTGTTTGTCTAGATCATTTGGGCCTTGCAATCTTGATCGATATATACCTACATTTACCTCTTTGGCAACAGTGTGGAAATTGTTTGCAGTTGCTAACTTTCAAAGAAAATTTCCCTAGAGTCATGGGCATCATTGCGTCTAGGAAACCAATACCCAACACTTAGTTGAGCAATTAGCCATTAGCAGTAACTAAGACCCCGTGAGGTAAAACCTGAAACCCCCCTCACCCCCCGGTACAGGAACCCTCCCGGCTTCGCCAGACATCGTTCTAGATTGACACCCCGGTGACAGATCGGAAACTTCCGGCTACAACCCTCGCTCCTCCGAGCAATCGAGCCTAGGTCGCCAGAAAGGGTAAGTCAATTTTCTTTTCTTACAAGTCTAAGATAATAGGGGTTCAATCAGTATCTCAATTAATGGTTCCTGCCAGTCATACAGTTCATATTTGTCATGCAGTTATGCCTGCGAGACAGCTCGATTTTTCAGCTGAACTTCAGCCGGCGAGACGGCTCTTTTTTATCCTAAATGAAGTAAGGAAGAAGGTGCAACGTTTTTACCTTATTTTGTTCATGAATCTGTCATATGTTACGCATACGAGATCCTACGGATCACGAATATGAATGCGTTCAGCTGTAAATTAAGGACATAAGTCTTACAAGTAAAATGTTTTGATTTATACTTTCGGTGTATGAAACATATTACTAGCATATCTGTAGACAATCAGCTTTCTTTGTATCTACAGGTGGTATTCTTAATACAGGTACTTGAAACTGCAAGTCTCCAAGCCTAGATTCTACCAAATGGAAAGGTTCAGGTTCACTCGAACACTATGTATACGACTATGCCTCGGATTGGCTAATCCCTGCGAGTCCCGTCGCGGCGGACAGCCAAACCTGCACACTCGGAACGGCACTCAGAATTCAAATACTTGGGTTTCATCATGTGTCGCCGGTAAGGGGAGATATGACAAGCACAGTTATAATGTTTTTTTCCCTACCCGACGTCATCTTAAGATGGCGAGTTAGAGAGTCTAGTCTTTGTCTAACCCTTCATATTTTAGTTATCAATTGTGAACACGGTATAACCAGTTGACCTTTTTCTCACTTTCTCCAACCATTAGAGTCTCGTTTGTTTAGGATAACGGTCCTTCCGGCGCGTTCGCCCCCGTTTCGGTGGAATTAAAAAAGTACATTACGGACTCAGTAAGGCAAAAGTGGGTTTCAAGTCAGAGGCACAGGTTAGTTAATCAATGACCTCTAGATTTCATTCCCCTGCTTCCCCAATGAATGTTGGAATCGAGGAAGGATACGCAAACAAAGTTTCGGAAAGTTACGATCGGTAGAATGGTAGGACTTTCACCCACGTTAAACTCTAGGGACATAGCCTGCCGGAGTTCACTATCTCCCGGTCGAAATACCACGAACGGAGGGGCGATCTAAGTCGCATCAGTCCCCAGAGTTTTTGAAGATCGATTCGTAGTAGGAGTACAATCGATCATCTGAGTTATTACCCAGTGTTTTTTCATAAGCCAAAAAATGTCTCCAAAATTTTCGACCTAACATATACCGTGCTTCACGGGCCACATGTCACTAAAGCCGGGCAACAGAAATATTTTCGCTTTGACGCTAGTTGTCAGGTTCAGAAAACAGTATTGCAGCAAGACGGCATATACCCGAAATGACCGCCGGATAAGCGGTCAGGTTAGATTCCTCCGGTAATTTTTCCACCTTACCCGCTCAGATGATACGACTTCTAGTCAAGACGACTTAAAACCTCTACTAAAACAATAAAACTACCTAGGGTTTTCCCCCCGGCGATAGTTGATTAGTTGGTCTACAAGATTAGATTAGTCTACAAGTTTTTTTAGCGGACCAGAGGTTTAGGTGTTATACCATAGGGTGGACGTAGGGCAGGGCCAGTGAAACGGACACTGTCTGCCTCCCAGACACAATAACAGTTACGGGTCAGTTGCTCCACTCTTTCCTTCGAGACGTTTAGGTTACGATTCCGATTAGAAGGATTGTCCCAGAGTAGGACTCAGCGAGGTCGGCCTCTCTGGGATAGAAGTCACAAAATTACTTAAGCTCTCCCTCGCTAAATCTCCGAATTTAGCCGGAAAAGTCACCTTAGTTAGCTATGTACGAACAGGAGGGTTGGTTTTTATGAAGCGTAAAAAACCCCGAACACTTCGGTTCTTAACCCTTAACTGGCGGCACATGACTATAGTCGAGTGAAATAAATGTGGCCTATGTGGCGGCGCCCGGCTATTGTCGAGTTGCTAATTCCCGCCCTAATTTAAGTGGAACGCAAAACCTAGCGATCAGGCGGTGTACTACAAGGTCCCACACACACATCCCCACCGTGTGAGCGTGACTCAGTACCGCTCTAGCCGCCGTGATGGAAAGACAAGATTTGCCCGTGTCCGATTCGGTGGTCGCCATCCCTAGTACGTCGCGCCAGCCAAGCCGTGAGGCCCCGCTCACCTCCGAGGAGTTAGATATGCTAATAAACTCATCAGCAGTGTCTAACCAGTTGTTGGATGAAACCTTGGAAGGGCTTGGTGATAGTGGGGGAAGTGAGGAGGAAGAAGAAATTGAGGATAAGCCGGTCATCGGTTTTCACAAACACCATAACTTGCGCCCCGCAAATGGTGAAGGTGGGAACAAAGAGAGCGATGAACGTGTTCTAGACGTTCAAGAAAGGTATGCAGATGCTGACGAGGAGCTTGGCGAACATACTGGTGTGGGTGTTGGTAAGTACAATGTACATTTATATTGTTTGAGAGATTGATTTAGCCTACAATCATTTTATTATTGGCGTAATGTCAGGGTGGACGGTACATTTCTTACGGGAATACAAGCAACGAAGATTGTGGTGTTGGTCTTCCTATACATATGGGATATACAGTATATCTGCATGTGACTTTGAAATTGCTTGTAAGTTTGATTGCAAACGATTGCAATCATTTTATTATTGGCGTATATGCCTATGTCAGCGTATACGGTACATTTGTTACGGGAATACAAGCAACAAAGATTGTGGTGTTGGTCTTCCTATATTACATATATATATGTGCATGTTACTTTGAAATTGCTTGCATGTAACTTTGAAATTGCTTGCGAGTTTCCATTCATTTTATAGGCGTATATATCACGGTGTACAGTAGAATACTTTCATTACGCATGTGCCCTTCAAATTGCTTGCGAGTTTCCATTCTTTTTATAGGCGTATATATCACGGTGTACGGTAGATTTCATAGTATGAAATCTACCGTACACCGTGATATATACGCCTATAAAATGATTGCAATCAATATACACCAATATACAGTATATATATATATATATATATATATATATATATATATATATATAAATATATATATATATATATATACTGTATATTGATTGCAATAATTTTATAGGCGTATATATCACGGTGTAGAGTAGAAATAATACAGTAATAATACTAGCAACGAAAGATTGAATATATTTTATATGATTGTGGGGACCATATGTATATATTATTGTTCCATATTTGATATTTTTGCGAAATTGACTTTCTCTCTCTCTTTCTCTTTCTCTTTCTCATTCGTTCTTCCCATCTTTCTTTGTGTGACTCACTGTTTACTAGGCCACTCCTCAGACAACCCGTTTATCACACCCCCGGGCAGTACCACCAAGTAGGATTTTCTCTCTCTCTTTTCTCCCTCCCTTTTCCCTTATTTTCTGTATTCATTTCTTCGCTTGACTCACTGTTGATTGCAATCATTTTATAGGCGTATATATCACGGTGTACGCTAGATTTAATTCCTTACGCAGGTGACCATGAAATTCTTAGCACTCTCCTCTCTTCCTATATATATACAGTATATATACAGTATATATATATATATATATATATATATATATATATATATATATATATATATATATATATATATATATATATAAAGAGGGAGAGAGAAGAGTCCTAGCAATTTCAAGGTTACCTGCGTAAGGAATTAAATCTACCGTACACCGTGATATATACGCCTATAAAATGATTGCAATCAATATACAGTATATATATATATATATATATACTGTATTAAAATGCCCCAGAACAAGAAGCCCGAAGGACCAGGTGACCAAGCCAACCAGTTCAGACAGGCCGAAGCCCGCAGGGCTAAGCAGCTCCAAACCACACCTGCCTATCGCTTTTAACCGCTGACCCTTCCCCCACCTCGCGTATCCACTACCCCTCGTGTCCTACACCTTGTCTTGCCAGACTAAGGTTCTGAAGACCAACCGCCCCCATAAATCTATGTATGTTCTTCCATCCGAGAAGTAATATGTTAACCCCCTTGTTATGCCCTGTTTTTCTACAGGTTTAACTTGGGTAATGTGAGTTCTAAATTGACTGGGTATATAAGGCTGCATGCACAATACAAGATATGAGGAATAGAGAACACAAAGAAACACATGGTAGCAAGTTACATGATCACGTTTATTGATATACCACTGCAGAATACTTGTGTAAGACAATATAATAGAATTGAACAACACTAGCATAAGTGGATCTGGATGGAGCCTAGTCCTCCCACTTCCAACGTTCAGGTATTAATCTTCTGATCACTGGCTTTGATTTCACAGGTTTATATACCGAAGACCATCAATGTTACTTATAGATTCATATTCACTGTTAGATTTATTACTGGTAGCTCTGGTGCACAAGTAGTAGTTCACAGACTAGATTAGACACACATTTTTAGAGCACGGGAATCTAGTAACCTCAGGGGGTACTGATCTAAGTTTTATATCCTTGTCTCAGAAATACATAGAACGCAAATCAGTGGGCGAACGTTAGATATCACTAGAGTTTTAATATCTGAATAAAGTAATTACGAGAGTCAAGGTCGCCTGTTAATTAAAGAGCACTGATCGCTTAGTACGTCCCAAATGGAATGGTTAAGTATGAATTACACTGGGCAAGGTCTTAGCCACTTCGTAGAAATATTAATTAGTGAATCTAAAACAGCACAGTAATATGTAGTACTGCTAAAGGGAATCTTGGTAGTATCTGATGGCGTCTGGTCCTGGTTATCTTGCGTCCATGATGTTGGGGGCTAACGACTGGTTCCGCGGCCGTCCAGGGGGGCCATATGTGTGAAGTTCTTCAATACGTGGGCAGGTCCTTCTATCCAAATCTGCCACGGAGTCTGCCGGTTCTGGGATCTCACTCCGGAACAACACAAGGGCAGAGCTAGAAATTAACTGCAGGGTAGTGACCCCTGGTTGGTGTCTAGCTTTCAACTGATTTGACTGGGGGCGGGAGTTAGATTTATAGGCTCGGTTCTGGACCCTGTAGACAGTAGGGATCTCGAGTCTTATGGACTTAATTGAGCTCTCAATAGATATGGGGACTAGGTAAGATGGTATTTACTGTTGTGGCACAGGGCGATAGGAAGCCTTTATATTTTCATATAACTGAGCCTTAGTAAGAGGTACTATTTTGGCTATACTGGACGTATTTAGGGGAGAGAGACTGGATCTACTTTGCGAGGAGGATGGGGACAGCTGTGATAGGAGCGTCTCTCTAGATTGTTCAATCTTCATTCTATGGTATAGCTGAGGTGCTAATTTAGTGATCAGAGCATGCAAGAAAGGTAAATGGTTTATTGTGAGTTAATAGAGGTTAGTAAAGGTGTTAGTCATTCATGGTTAGTTCATTGATAGGAAGAATTCCTGTGCTACCTGGCAATGACTCGAAAGTCAAAACAGGGGCCAGGTATACCTCCGCGGGGGTGGGGGTCTCCCTCCTCGGGTGGGCAAAAAGGGGGAGCTGGGCGCCCTCTCTCTGATATAGTCGTCCGGCGGCTGTGGCTAGGGGCTTGCCATATCACCAGTGTTTGTAATAACCCTCTGTGTATGAGACAGATGTGAGTGTCTTTGCAGTTGCTAACTTTCAAAGAAAATTTCCCTAGAGTCATGGGCATCATTGCGTCTAGGAAACCAATACCCAACACTTAGTTGAGCAATTAGCCATTAGCAGTAACTAAGTGAGGTAAAACCTGAAACCCCCCTCAACCCCCCGGTACAGGAACCTCCCGGCTTCGCCAGACATCGTTCTAGATTGACAGGACCAGATCGGAAGTCCGGCTAGTAGAGCATCGAGCCTAGGTCGCCAGAAAGGGTAAGTTCAATTTTCTTCTTACAAGTCTAAGTAATAGGGGTTCAATCAGTACTCAATTAATGGTTCATGAGTCATACAGTTCATATTTGTCATGCAGTTATGCCTCGAGACAGCTCGATTTTTCAGGGACTGAACGGCGAGACGGCTTTATCCGAAATGAAGTAAGGAAGAAGGTGCATTTTTACCTTATTGTTCATGAATCTGTCATATGTTACGCATACGAGATCTGGATCACGAATCTGAATGCGTTCAGCTGTAAATTAAGGACATAAGTCTTACAAGTAAAATGTTTTTGATTTATACAGGTGTATGAAACATATTACTAGCATATCTGTAGACAATCAGCTTTCTTTGTATCTACAGGTGGTATTCTTATCCAGGTACTTGAAACTGCAAGTCCTCCAAGCCTCACCACTGGAAAGGTTCAGGTCACTCGAAACTATGTATAGTATGCCTCGGATTGGCTAATCCCTGCGAGTTCGCGGCGGACAGCCAAACCTGCACACTCGGAAGAATCAGATTCAATACTTGGGTTTCAAATGTGTCGCCGGTAAGGGGAGATATGACAAGACACATATATGTTTTTTTTACCCGACGTCATCTTAAGATGGCGAGCTAGAGAGTCTAGTCTTTGTCTAACCCTTAATTTTAGTTATCAATTGTGAACACGGCATAACCAGTTGACCTTTTTCTCACTTTCTCCAACCATGAGTCTCGTTGTTTAGGATAACGGTCCTTCCGCGCGTTCGCCCCCGTTTCGGTGGAATTAAAACAGTACATTACGGACTCAGTAAGGCAAAGTGGGTTTCAAGTCAAGGCACAGTTGTTAATCAATGACCTCTAGATTCATTCCCCTGCTTCCCCAATAATGTTGGAATCGAGGAAGGATACGCAAACAAAAGTTTCGGAAAGTTACGATCGGTAGAATGGTAGGACTTTCACCCACGTTAAACTCTAGGGTGCCTGCCGGAGTTCACTCCGGTCGAAATACCACGAACGGAGGGGCGATCTAAGTCGCATCAGTCCAGAGTTTTTGAAGATCGATTCGTAGTAGGCGTAAATCGATCATCTGAGTTATTACCCAGTGTTTTTTCATAAGCAAAAATGTCTCCAAATTTCGACCTAACAATACCGTGCTTCACGGGCCACATGTCACTAAGGGGGCAACAGAAATATTTCGCTTGACGCTAGTTGTAGGTTCAGAAAACAGTATTGCAGCAAGGGAATAACCGAAATGACCGCGGGATATAGCGTCGGTTAGATTCCTCCGGTAATTTTTCCACCTTACCCGTCAGATGATACGACTTCTAGTCAAGACGACTTAAAACCTCTACTAAAACAATAAAACTACTAGGGTTTTCCCCCGGCGATAGTTGATTAGTTGGTTACAAGATTAGATTAGTCTACAAGTTTTTTTAGCGGACCAGCGGTTTAGGTGTTATACCATAGGGTGACGTAGGGCCGGGCCAGTGAAACGGACACTGTCTGCCTCCAGAACAATAACGGTTAGGGTCAGTGCTCCACTCTTTCCTTCGAGACGTTTAGGTACGATTCGATTAGAAGGATTGATCCCAGAGTAGGACTCAGCGAGGTCGCCCTCTCTGGGATAGAAGTCACAAAATTACTTAAGCTCTCCCTCGCTAAATCTCCGAATTTAGGGAAAAGTCACCTTAGGCTATGTACGAAGAGGGGGTTTTTATGAAGCGTAAAAACCCGAACACTTCGGTTCTTAACCCTTAACTGGCGGCACATGACTATAGTCGAGTGAAATAATGTGGCCTATGTGGCGAGTCGCAGTTTGTCGATCTAATTCCCGCCCTAATTTAAGTGGAACGCAAACCTAGCGATCAGCGGTTGTACTACAAGGTCCCACAACACACATCCCCCACCAGTGTGAGCGTGACCTCAGGAGCTCCCGCCTCTACTAGCCGCCAGTGATGGAAAGAAAAGATTTGCCCGGCGTCCGATTCGGTGTCGCCATCCCTAGTCGCCCATCCCGCGTACGTCGCGACCAGCCAAGCCGTGAGGCCCCCCGCTCAACCTCCGAGGAGTTAGATATGCTAAATAAACTCATCAGCAGTGGTCTTAACCAGTTGTTTGGATTGAAACCTTGGAAGGGCTTGGTGATAAGTGGGGGAAGTTTGAGGAGCTGAAGAAGAAAATTGAGGATAAGCCGTGGTCATCGGTTTTCACAAACACCATAACTTGCGCCCCGCAAATGGTGAAAGGTGGGAACAAAGAGAGCGATGAACGTTGTTCTAGACGTTCAAGAAAGGTATGCGATGCGCTGACGAGGAGCTTGGACGAACATACTGGTGTGGGTGTGTTGGATAATGTACAATGTACATTTATATCTTGATTTTTTGAGAGGATTTGATTTAGCCTACAATCATTTTATTCTTGGCAGTAATGTCAGGGTGGAGGAGACGGCTACATTTCTTACGGGAATACAAGCAACGCAAGATTGTGGTGTTGCGTCTGCCTCGTCCTACTACATATGCGGATATACAGTTTTTTTATATCTGCATGTGACTTTTTGGAACATGCTTCTGGTAAGTTTGATTGCAGAACGATTGCAATCATTTTATTATTGTGCGTAGTATGCCTGCCTATGTCCAGCGTATACGGCTACATTTGTTACGGGAATACAAGAACAAAGATTGTGTTTGTGTGGTCTTCTTCCCTATATTACCATATATATATGTGCTGCCATGTTACATTTGGGGAATTGAATTGCTTGCGAGTGTCCATTCATTTTATAGGACGTATATATCACGGTGTACAAGTAGAATACTTTTCATGTAAGCATTGCCCTTCAAATTGCTGCGAGTTCCATTCTTTTATAGGCGTAATTTATCACGGTGTACGGTAGAATACTTCATTACGCATGTGCCCTCAAATGCTTTGAGTTTCCATTCTTTTTTATACGGCGTATATAGTCACGTGCTCACAGTAGAAGACTTTCATACGAAAGGACTTTGAAATTTGCTTGCGCTTCCATTCATTTTATAGGCGTACTTAATTATCACGGTGTTTTTTTTTTTTTTACAGTAGCAATACTTTCATTACGCAGGTGACTTTGAAATGCGTTGCGAGTTTCCATTCATTTTATAGGCGTATATTGGTGTGTAGTTCGTGCAGTTCAAATTGTGGAGTATTCTTTTATAGGCGTATATAGGTGGGTGTACTTCATTACGAGTGTCAGCGAGTACTTTTTTATAGGGATATGAGGTGTACATGAGATTTCTGGGTGTTGTTGGTTATTCATTTTATAGGGAAAATCAGGTGACAGTGAAACTTATTACGCAGGTGACTTTGAAATGCTTGGGTATCATTTTATAGGCGTATAACAGGTGCTACAGTAGAAATACTTTCATTATGCCATGTGCCCTGCAAATTGCTTGATCGAGTTTCAATTCTTTTTATAGGAGTATATTCACGGTGTACGGTAGATTTCATAGTATGAAAATCTACCGTACACCGTGATATATACGCCTATACAATGATTGCCAATCAATATTAACACCAAGATACAGTATATATATTATCATATATATTATAATTATTTATATATATATATACTATATTACCTATATATATAATATACTGTATATTGATTGCAAGCATTTTATAGGCGTATATAATATCACGGTTGCCTAGAGTAGAAATGCTAGAAATAAGTACAGTAATAATAATAGCAACGAAAGATTGAATATATTTTATATGATGTGGGACCATATGTATATATTATGCTCCGATATTTGATATTTTTGCCGCAAAGTGACTTTCTGATCTATATTTCCTTTCTCTTCTCATTCGTTTCCCATCTTTCTGTGTGACCCACTGTTTATCGGCCACTCCTCAGACAACCCGTTTCTCACACACCCCCCCCCTTGGGAGCTACCACCAAGTAGGATTTTCTATCTCTATCTTTCTCCCTTCCTTTTCCTCTTCTTTCTGTAGTCATTTCTCGCTTGACTCACTGTTGATTGCAATCTTTATAGGGCGATATATCAGGTGTACGCTAGATTTAATTCCTTACGCAGGTGGACCATGAATTCTTAGCACTCTCCTCTCTTCCTATATATAGACTAGTATATATACAGTATATATATATATATTCATATATATATATATATATATTATATATATATATAATATATATATATATATATATATATATTATAATATAAAGAGAGGAGAGTCCGAGAGAGAAGAGTCCCTCAGCAATTTCTAAGGTTCCTGCGTAAGGAATTAATTACCGTACACCGTGATATATACGCCTCTATAAAATGATTGCAATCAATATACAGTATATATTATATATACTACTGTATTAAAATGCCCCATGAACCAAAGAAGCCGAGGACCGGTGACCAAATGAAACCAGCTCAGACAGGACCCGAAGCCCCAGGGCTAATGCAGCCTCCAACCACACCTGCCCTATCGACTTTTAAAGATGACCCTTCCCCCACCTCGCGTATCCCACCTACCCCTCGCTGCTCCTCACTTGTCTGTGACAGACTAGGTTCTGAAGACCAAACCGCCCCCCCCCATAAATCTATTGTAATGTTATTCCATCCGAGAAAGTAAATATGTTAACCCCCTTGTTATGCCCTTTTTTTCTACAGGTTTAACTTGGGTAATGTGAGTTCTAAATTGACTGGGTTATATAAGGCTGGAATGCCACAATACAAGATATGAGGAATAGAGAACACAAAGAAACACATGGCTAGCAAGTTACATGACTCACGTTTATTGAATATACCACTGCAGATTACTTGTGTAAGACAATATAATAGAATGGAACAACACTAGACATAAGTGGATCTGGATGGAGCCTAGTCTCCCACTCACCTTTCTGGTCCGTATCCAACGCCTTCAGGTATTAATCTTCCTGATCACTGGCTTTGATTTCACAGGTTTATATACCGGAAGACCATCAATGTTACTTATAGAATTCATATTCAATGTTAGATTTATTACTGGTAGACTATGGTGGCACAAGTAGTAGTTCACAGACTAGATTAGACAACACGTATTTTTAGAGCACGGGAAATCTAGTAACCCTCAGGGGGTACTGATCTAAGTTTTATATCCTTGTCTCAGAAATACATAGAACGCAAATCAGTGGGCCGACGTTAGATATCACTAGAGGTTTAATTATATGAATAAAGTAATTACGAGAGTCAAGGTCGATCGTTAATTAAAGTAGCACTCGATCGCTTAGTACGTCCCAACTGGAATGGTCTGTTAAGTATGAATTTACCATGGGCCAAGGTCTTAGCCACTTAGCTAGATAAATATTAATTAGTGAATCTAAAACAGCACAGTAATATGTAGATACTGCCCACCCACCATAATAAAGGGAATCTTGGGTAGTATCTGATGGGTCTGGTCCTGTTAATCTTGCGTCCATGATGTTGGGGGCGAACGGACTGCGTTCCGCGGGCCGTCCAGGGGTGGCCCATATGTGTGGAAGTTCTTCCAATACGTGGGCAGGTCATTCTCTCCAAATCTGCCAAGGAGTCTGACGGTTCTGGGATCTCACTCCGTCCAGAACCAACACAAGGGCAGACGCTAGAAATTAACTGCCAGGGTAGTGACCCATGGTTGGTGCTCTAGCTTTCAACTGATTTGGACTCGGGGGCGGGAGTTAGATTTATAGGCTCGGTTCTGGACCCTGTAGGCACAGTAGGGATCTCGAGTCTTATGGACTTAATTGAGCTACTCAATAGATATGGGGACTAGGTAAGATGGTATTTACTGTTGTGGCACAGGGGCGATAGGAGAGCCTTTATATTTTCATATAACTGAGCCTTAGTAAGAGAGTACTATTTTGGCTATACTGATCCGTATTTAGGGCGAGAGAGACCTGGATCTACCTTTGCGAGCTGTCCTCCCCCCCCAGAGGATGGGGGACAGCTTGTGCATAGGAGCGTCTCTCTAGATTGTTCAATCTTTCCTTCTATGGTATAGCTGAGGTGCTAATTTTAGGTGAATCAGAGCATGCCCAAGAAAGGTAAATGGTTTGTTGTGAGTTAATAGAGGTTAGGAAAGGTGTTAGTCATTCATGCGTTAAGTTTCATTGCTAGCGAAGAATTCATGTGCTACCTGGCAATGACTCGCAAAGTCAAGTTACAGGGGGCCAGGTATACCTCCGGCGCGAGGGTGGGGGTCATACTCCTCTGGTGCGGAAAAAAGGGGCAGCTGGGCGCCCTCTCTCTGATTTAGTCGTTGGCGGCTGTGGCTAGGGGCTTGCCATATCACCAGTGTTTGTAAATAACCCATCTGTGTCTGAGGACAGATGTGAGTGTCTTTAATACCAAAATCCGAAGGTGATTAGCTAGATGGCTTTACTCGGCCTGGATTGGTAATTGTAGGGTTTGCTGGATATGGTGGAGACTGGGTTGCTAACATCTGCCACATTTATCTGGAAGTATGGCACCCAATTAGAAGTGGTAGTTACCGGGCGGCGGGGGACTAGCCTCGCCCACCGACGACCCATTTGGGGGCAGGGTTGTGAATGTGTGAATGTAAGAGAGGTGGGGTTAGGGGGTGGTTGGGGGGGTTGGGGGGGTGAATAGATGGACCCATGCAAGGGGCTAGTTAAAGTTCTAATGTTGTTCTGCGCCCCTACTAATTGAAGGATAGGCCTGGATAGGAGTATATATCTAAAAGGTTGGAGAGCGTTAGTAACGGACAACTTCAAGGATCTTCAAGAGGTATGAGAGAGAGGCTAGGTCGGACAAGAGTCGAGAAGCGCGGGTTGATGGGTGTCTTAATGAGCAGGGGGGGGGGGGAGTTCAAGGGCTACAGGCAACTTTTGCACCCTAAGGTCCATGGGACGTGGGGGGGTGCGGTGGCATTAGGCCCCTACAATTGATATGGAAGTTTGAAAAGGCAGTAGATAGTAGAATACGTTAGCCAAATGCTACCGGGAGAATGCAACTATGGGGTGCGTATATGAGTCTGGAAAAAGATAGAGTTATGTGATCAGTCAGAGGGTGCTTATGGATGTATTAGTTGGCCCTGGGAAACTGCGTTTTCTATTAAAATATAAAAAATACAAACCACAGCGGCAGTTCGTAGGGGCGGTACTTAGTTATTGTTTCGGGCGTAATTATGACAGATTACTGGTTAACCAGCGTGAATCTTATACAATCTCTGGTTGATGGTAAGAGGTGTAAGACACAAAATAAATTGGCGTACGTCGTAGTGTGGGCTGTGGATACCGAAGGAGGGCAAGGGGAAGAAGTATGACAATTGTGGAAAGTAAATGGAAAAAAAGTGTGAACACAATGGCGGATAAAACAATAACTTAACATAAGGATTGCCCCCATACATAGATTTATGGGGCGATGGGTCTTCAGAAGCTTAGTCTGGCAACAGACAAGATGTTTAGGGAATGTATTAATATTAATACTTAGTTACTAGGAGGAGCCAGCCAATGCAAGGGGCGACTGAGCAAGGGGTACATATATCTATACTCGTCATGGAAAATGATATTATAAGAGAGTCTTAGGGACAAGCGTGGCGTGCTTTGAACTCCTAAGATATATAACATCTACTTCTCGGATGAATAAGAACATACATAGATATATTTCATGGTCTTTCTGATGTGTTGGCACATTGGCTAAACGTCGCGCGACAGGCATGGGTGTTTTTAATGGAATGTACTATTCCTGGTCATCATCTGTTTGTAGTTAGGAGTGTAGGACACGAGGGGGTTAGTGTTACGTTCGACCCTAGGTTTGTGGCGAAATGGTTCCCGTTTCTGAAAGAAAAAGTAAAAGGGTGTGTCCGAGAGCTGTTTAGCCCTGCGGACTGGGGCCTGGCTTGAATGGCTGGCTGCGCGTCAGCTGGTCCTTTCGTTCATGTGGACCTTTTCCTTTGGTGTTTGTTGTGGTGTTCGTTAATGGCTTCTGTGGTGGGCTTCTCGTTTTCTGGGGCATTTTACCCTAATTATACCTTGTCTTGACAGACTAAGTTTATGAAGACCAAACGCACCCATTAAATCTATGATATGTTATTCCATCGAGAAGTAATATGGCTAACCCCCGTCTTGACAGAAAAGTTTCTGAAGACCAAGTGCCCCCATAAATCTCTGTATGTTCTTCCATCCGAGAAGTACTATGTTAACACCCTCTAAAAATACCTTGTGCGTGCACCAGAATAAGTTTCTGAAGACCAACCGCCCCTATAAATCTATGTATGTTCTTCCATCCGAGAAGTAATATGTTAACACCCACATGTCATAATTGATAAGAAAAACTATGATACCCACGGGTACACCATTGTATATAAAGTATAACCATTATTCCTGTAAGACCTAGACAGAGAGAATGACTGAAGATGTTAGAACCATGCCGCTGAAACTCTAGATTCTTACCCCAACCAGAGAGGTATAGATAACCCTTTTTTTACCATTGTCTCGAGCCATATCTACCCACGAAACAATAACGAAGCTACCACTCAGAACTGCCCCTTTCTTGGGTATATATTTCATAGAAAACGCAGTTCCCAGGGACACCTAGAGCAGCAAGAAATCGGTGTCGGAATACTAGTGTCCATAACCCCTCGTATTGACGAGTAGAGTACACTATGTTTTTCTATACTTAGTATCCACAGTCAAGCAAACACCTACACAGCTAACCTTCATCTTCCCCACAGTTCCACATGATTCTATAATTTCCAGACTCATATAACACCCCCTATTGCTCATCCCCCGGTAGCGTTTGATTATCCTACCTTCCCTGTCGGTAAACCGACAGTCTAAGATACCAACTGGAGCCTAATGCCACCACATACGACCCAGAGACCTTAGGCGTCAAAACTCCATCGTAGCCCCCCTTAAACCCTCTCCCTCTCGATTAACCCCCAACGCTCCTCCACTCCCTTCTAAACCTAGCCTCTCCAACCATACCCCCTGAATATCCTTCAACTTTTTACGGTTACTAAACATTCTCAAACCTTTTGTATATATACTTCCTATAAGCAATACCTTCGCCCAGTAGGAAGGAACACCATCGAACTTTTTACTAACCCTTTGCATGCCATATATTCACTCATAACCCATTCCACAACCATGTACCAAATGATCGTCAGTGCGAGGCTAGCCGCCTAGCCAGTGACTAAATTCTATTGCCATAATTCCAGATAAATGTGGCCCAGAGTTAGAAAACCAGTCTCCACCACATCCAACTAAACCATGCCAATAACAACCCAAACCATTAAATCAGCTGGTCAAGGCACCTTCGGTTTTGGATATTACGACACACCCACATCTGTCTCATAATTTTTCTTTTGCCTCCCCGCAGGAGGGTTATTACAAACACTTGTAATATGGCAAGCCCCCAGCCACAGCCGCCCCGCTCCGGAACGACCAATCACAGAGATGAGGACGCGCACGTACCCCTCTCACCCACCCGAGGAGGGATACCCCTACCGATGCGGAGGTATACCCTGACCCCTGTTTTGGACTTTCCGGCGTCATTGCCAGGTAGCCACAGGACTTTTTCCTATCAATGAACTAACCATGCTTCTATGACTAACACCTTTACTAAACCTCTATTAACCCACAATAACCCATTAACACCTTTCTTGCATACTCCGATAACCCAAATTAGCACCTCGCCTGCTACCATAGAATGAAGAATTCTGAACAATCTAAGAGAGACGCTCCTATCACAGATGTCCCCAATCCTCCGCGCCAAAGGAGATACAGTCTCTATCCTCTAAATAATTCCAGTATAGCCAAATCAGTACCTCTTTCTAAGGCCCCAGTTATATCACATTATGAAGGACTCCATACAGCCATTGTGCCCACAACAGGAATCACCCACCTTACCTAGTTCCAGTATCAATGGAGAGCTCAAATAAGTCCATCAAAACTCGGAGATCCCTATGGCCTAAAAGGGTCCAAAAACGAACCTATAAACCAAGATCCAGCCCCCAGTAAAATCAGTTGAAAGATAGACACCAACCAGTGGTTTGGGTCACCAGAGTTGACCTCGAGCTCCCTCATTGTTTGTTCCTGAGAATTGAGTTCCAGAGCCGGCAGACTCCGTGGCAGATTTACGATAGAAGGATCTGTCCACGTACAAGAAATCTATGTGCCACCTTATAACCTTCATACAGGCCGGGAAGCTGATGGCGATTCGACGTGAGATGCGCCTTGGCGTTAATTCCGAATCAAGATTGACAGGGAATATCCTACTATCTGCTGATTCAGGTCTAGAAAACAGTGGGCCATCTAAGAGTGTAACCAGCCCAACGATCGCCAAGAGATCCGTCTTGAGAAATTCCTACATATGCGACCATCTGGACGGCCCGCGGAACCAGTCCGTTAGCCCCCAACATCAGTGGGACGCAAGAGAACCAGGAACCCTAGACCCAATCAAATACTACCCAAGATTCACTATATTCAGTGCTACAGTGTTACAGTGCTGTTTAGAGAATCACTTATTAATATTTCTATGCAGTGGCTATATCTTTGCTCCGCAGTATACATTCATATATAACCATTACATTAGGAAGTGAGGCTAAGCGATCATCAGTGTTTATTAAGTAACAGGCGACATTAACTCTCGTAATTTTACCCATATATCCAGATATTATTACATAGAAGTGAAACCCTCTAGTGATATCTGAAGTTTCGCCCACTGATTGGCGTTCTATGTATTTCTGATACAAGAATATAAAAACTTAGATCAGTACCACCCTGAGGTGACTAGCATTCCTGTGACTCTAAAATACGCCATGTCTAATATAGTCGGGGAAACTACTAATTGTGCAATCGCAGCCTACCAGCGTTAAATCTAATAGTGAATATGAATCTCTAAGTAACATTTATGAGTCTCCACGTATATCAACTTGTGAATTAAACCAGTGATCAGAAGATTAATACCTGAATGATGGAAGTGGGAGAATAGGCGCCATCCAGATCCACTTAATGCTTAGTTGTTCAATTCTATCATTTGTCTTGTACGAGTATTCATACCTTCTTATGATTTCATATTAATCATTATCACAGAAAACTACAGAAAGTGTGTACATCAATAAACGTAGATAGTGTGTCTTGTTACCGTGTGTTTATTTTGTGTTCTCTAGTCCATCATACCTGGTTTTGTGCATGCACAGCCTTTCATTACACAGTCAGTGAGAACTCACATTAACCCAAGTTTAATCCTGTAGAAAAACAGGGCATAACATGTATTGTATATTGCGTGTATATTGATTGCACTCATTTGATAGGCGGATATATCACAGTGTACGGATAGATGGGCATTCCTTACAATCTACAGTACATCGTGATCTATATACACCAATATACAATATATATATATATATTTATATATATATTATATAGCTATATCTGTATATATATATATATACTGTAATATTGAGTTGCAAATCATTTGATAGGCGTATACTATCACGGTGCTAGAGTTAGAAATAATAAAGTAATAATACTAGCAAACGAAAGATTTGAATATTGTATATGATTGTGAGGCCGACATATGTATATATTATTGTTCCATATATGATATTTTTGCGAAATTGACTTACTCTCTCTCTCTCTTTCTCTTTCGTTATTCCCCTCTTTCTTTGTGTGTGACTCACTGTTGATTGCAATCATTTGATAGGCCGTATATATCACGGTTGACACACTACGGATAGATTGAATGTCCTTAACGCCAGGTGGTGACCATGAACTTCTTCAGCACTCTTCTCTCTCTTCTTATATATACAGTATATCTACAGCATATATATAAATATATATACTCTATATATATATATATATAGATATATACAAGGAAGTATATATATATATATATATATATATACTATACATATACTATATCGATATATATATATATATTATATATATGCGCTATTATATACTGTATATATATTGAAAGAGAGAAAGAAGAGTCCTAGCAATTTCCAAGGTCACCTGAGATAAGGAATGAAAATGTACCGTACACCGTGATATATACGCCTATCAAATGATTGCCAATCAATATACACCAATATACAGCTATATAAATATATAATGTATATTGATTGCAATCATTATTTTGATAGGCGTATATATCACGATGTCATGCTACGGTACATTGTAAGGAATGAAATCTACACGTACACCGTGATAGATACGCCTATTAACTGATTGCAATCCATATACAGTATATATATATACTTGTAAATTGGTGTATATTGCATTGCAATCATTTGATAGGCGTATATATCACGGTGTACGGTATTAGATATCATACCGATACGCCAGGTGACCTTGAAATTGCTAGGACTCGTTCCTTTCTCTCTCCTCTCTTATCTACTCTCAAATAAATCATGTCTTAGTTGATAAAGTTTGAGTCTGCACATCCCTCATACGAAATACCATTCCCAAAATGTTAATAGGCAACCACAGACAGGCCAAACGCCCAGGATCGTTATGCCCACATCAAGGCAGCGAGCCTGAGTTCAGAGCCTCAAGTGAGGCCCGTTGAGCTCGCCAACATCTCGGTTTTTTTTTTTTTTTTTCTTTTTTTTTTCTTTTGTTTTTTTTTTGGGGGGGTAGTGCCAGCTACCAATTACCCTCCGCCCATGGACAACCAGCGTCCCAGCGACGTATATACCAGATGTTGATGATCCTCTCACGTTGTCAACGCCAACCGGGGATGCCAGCGGTGTTACGAGGAGAGAGGACCAGGCGTAGGCTGGCGTTGTCCGAAAGTGATGCAGGCTCAACCCCGCTCTCCCGATTCGCCTGAAGCCAGGGAATTATCCCCAGGCGCCGGCAAGAGACTCTGATGGCGGGCAGGCACTTCCACAGCAGCGGGACCCGCCACCGCAGGGACAGCCACAGGCAGTGACAGCCACAGTCCATAGAAGGGACAGCCACAGCAAGGTGACCGCGGGGGGATGGCACGAGGAGGTGCCTCGGGAGAGTTGCTCGGGAAGGGGTCGCCCGGGAGGGGCGTGGGAGGGGCAGGAGGCAGGCACGAAGCCACCTGTCTCTTTCAAGTGGGGAGGACTGCCAGGCCTCAGGATATGCATCATACCTGGGGTTCCATTTGCCCCACTTTGATAAAACAACTAATGGCAATCGAGCCTGGCTTTCCCTGCTCAGAGCATTGTGAAACACGCCAACCTTACCACTACTTACGGGAATTTCTTCGACAAGGAACAATTGCTCGGGGACATGGTAAGGCCGAGAAAAACCTGTATGGACGCCAGCACTCCGAAGAGATGAAGCTCGACCCCACATGCGGAGATGGAACGCCCCATTGATATCCCTGAGCTCCGCGTGGTTACTTGCCGCCCACACCCTGCTAATGCCCCCACGTGAAAAGAAGCCACAACATGCTGGTATTGGTTGCGATCCTGCATGACATGATATCAACGCCAGTCTTCAATACCTACATGCCCAGGTGGACCAATATAGGCAAATTTTCAAGTGCTTGCACTTTGTAGATCAAACACTGCCACCACACGTAGCTGACAAGATTTGGAAAATACGGCCATTCCTGAACTCACTCCTGATCAGGTTATCGCCGGTTTTTTCAAACCTTTTCAGAATGTCGTGAGCGACGAGGCCGTTGAATCCTCTTCACGTGGAAGTCGTCTTTCCGGCCCTCAAGTACATTCCGTCGAAGCGTCACGACTTCGGGATCAAGTGCTTTGTACTGTGTGATCGAAGAGACAGGATACGTGCTGTGACCTGATCATCTACACGCAACCCTACTGATGTGATGGACATTCCAAACGACCTCCTCTGGGTCTTTCATGGGGCGGTTGTGAGGACACTGATGGCAGCCGTATCTGGAGGCCCACCGTATCCTGCCTTCACCGACAATTTCTACACCTCTCCTATCCTTGCCAGGTATCTCCTTACAAGGAGCACGGGAAGCTGTGGAACATGTCAGGTCATAAAACAGGAAACACTGGCCCAAGTTTCACTAATTATACAGAAAGGAGACAATTCATCCGGAAGAAGAGCAGCAGTGAGAATATACTGGCTCTTTGTTGGCATGACACAAAGGCAGTCAAGGTCCTCTCCACCTACCACCAAGTCCGCATTGCGAGTTGCATAGCGGGCAGAAGAGATACCAGACTGGACCATGTCACCCGCAACAAGACTCTCGTAGCTATCTCCAAAACTGACGTTGTTATGGACTACAATGTAAGCATGCGCGTTGGTGGACAAGGGTGCATATGCAAATCACTGCCCTGTTGACTGCCTCAGGAAGACATGTAAGTGGTACAAGAAGTTTGTACTCCATCTTCTTGATGTCACATTGTCCTGAAAGCGTACAACCTAGTGTGGATGACGCGGACAGGAAGGAGGAGCTCT
>CM064490.1:16039675-16064675 GCA_032716605.1 Paralithodes platypus
CCCTTTTTTTCGTCCAGGGGATATTGCATTCCCAGGGTCTCCTATCACTGAACTTCGTGACTATCGGGGTGTGTAGATTTGGTACTAAACCCTCTGTGATTTTCCATGTGTATATTATTAAGTATCGTTCCCTTCTACGCTCCAATGAATAAAGCTCCAGTGATCTTAACCCAATCAGTGCCTGCGTATTTATGCTATAATAGGGCTCATTCAGGTACTCCTGATTGCTGAAGCAAGTAACTGAATGAAATGAAATATTTGCAGCAAAACATATAAGAAATTAGCTTTAAAATTACACAAGAACGAGCTTCATAGCGTGCAGCGTTCATCCACAGAGCTACCACAGACATCGGCAATATTCATTAATTATTTGCAATGTCACGCTACATTTGCCTTTGGCAGTGCTGCATATATCTCGCGAGACATGGGGCGAGACTCTCAGTGCCGCGGCAGATGTGCCAGAGAGCGAACGGGGGCCTGCTGTACTCCTGCTCACTTGCACTCGTCTCCACAGGCTTTAATAAGCTTTAAATTGCAGGAAGTTGCCATGACGTTCCCGAACAGCTCCCACAGTGGAAGGGTTAAACGTTCCCAATAGTGTAGCCCTGTCATAATGATCCAATAGTTGTGAGAGACACGATCTTTTTGCTCGGAAACCATGTTGACCGGCGTTGTGTAGGTAGCTCAGTTCCACAAATGTCGAAAAATTGCATCGCGAAACTCGCTCAAAAATGTTAATGATGTGGGAAGTTAGAGCCAACGGGCAATAATGTTTGGGTTGTGCTTTATTTTTTCCTTTATGTAGGGCGGCATTTATTGTGTTTTTCAAACTATACGGTAATTCTCCAGTGTCGAGACTCCTTCACAATATAGCCAGGGGTTATGAAAGGATTTCCTTATATTTCTTTAAAGTATCTGGAGAGAGAGAGAGAGAGAGAGAGAGAGAGAGAGAGAGAGAGAGAGAGAGAGAGAGAGAGAGAGAGAGAGAGAGAGAGAGATTCTGTAGTATGGTTTTCCATGACAAGTGTATTTTGATCTCTGAGGCCAATACTACATGCAGCCAGTATGCTATGATATTCATACAACGATTTTATCTCGAAAATTATGTAATAATGGTTACAGTGGTGACAAGCTCACAAGATACTGTCTTTAGACTTAATCGCAACTAAATATAGTATACTCCAATGAAAGACATGTTATTCAGCTTTTCAAAGCCATATATCCTTAGATTCTTCAGGTTTGTTTATGAAATATGGCGCCACTGCCCAGGGAGTGACGTCACACTGAGGGACGGAGGTTCCAATTTGACTTCGGTGAGTCAATTTCTTGTATGTACAGTATATAGACTTTGCTGTTACCAGCCAGCTCCTGCCCTATCACCCCCCACCCTCCCCACCCCCACCCCATGAACAGGTATTGTCCCTGCCTTGAGGATCCCTGAGGAGTGATAAGACCCTACCAAGGCCTTGGAGAGAGAAAGCACTTGCCTGCCGACATAGGCCTTTTTTTTTGGTTAATAAGGGAGACAAAAGGCAAAACTGCCTGTTACGAGTGCCTCCCCCAGAGTTGAAAGAGTGACAGGGCCAAAATCAAGGAATGTTCGAGCATAATGTCTGGACACACGGAGTTTGAAGCAATTTAAGTCATATGATGAGGGAAAGATGAATTGAGGGAGAGTTCCACAGCTCAGCTGTTGAATAAAAGAAAGATTGGGAGTATCATTTCACTTATGGGTTAAAGAGTTGCACAGAGTAGGGGTAGGATTGTGTTGAAAGACAGGTACTATGTACCCTACGTAGAGGAGGTGGTATACACTGAGAGAGCTCTGAGGAATACTGATTATTGTAATAGCGATAGAATAGTGAGAGAGATGCAACATTGCGGCGAAGAGAGAAAGATTGCAGAGAATCGGTGAGTGGACGGGAGTTAATGAGACGAAAGGCTTTCTTTTCTACTTTGTCTAGAAGTGGTGTGAGAGGATCCTCCCCACACATGCGAACAATACTCAATACAAGGACGCACTGTGCCCCTGAACAGAGCAAGAAGCTGTGCAGGGGTAAAGAACCTCTTAAGTAGGTTGAGCACATCCAGCTTCTGGGAAGCAATTTTTGAAAGAGTGGTGATATGGTCGTTCCACTGTATCAACTATATTATATTGTATATCTGTGTATGTGTGTATCGTTGTGTTTCCCGCATCGTGTTCTATATATATATATATATATATATATATTGTACTCTTTATATTTCTTGTGTCTGTTACCCTATTGTATTAATAAACTGTATCTGTGTGCACCTGTTCGTATCCCTACTCCCAGTCAAGCCCTTATTGTATGCCTTAATAATATTGGCACTTCAAGAATGCATTGCAATTTGTGTCCGAGCTATTTTAAGGGAAACCTGGAGGGGGTTTTAGCACAACCCATCACTGACAACTACCACAGACAAACTGACTGGTAGTAGTGTGGTGGTATAAGATGATGCGGGTTCTGTTCTCACACCACCACTCTAACCTCTTTATTCTACCACCACCACTGCCAATCTCTTGTCACTCTTAGAAGGCGACAAAAGGGTAGCCAGTCGTATCTCAGCTTTATCAAGTGGAGTCACTAGAGTCCTACAGTAGGCTATAGATACTGTAACTTGAGTATTTCACAATCTACGGGCGTGATTTGTAGAGTGCATACCTCCACCACACTGACAACACTTTCTATAGAGCAAAGGTCTTAAGGGAGGTCACCTGCTTTTTTGTTTATCTCCTTTTCTCTCATTCTCGGAGTTGTATACATTCGGCCCCATTCAGCCTACTGTTTTAAGACGTTTATCCCCATTCAGGTGTCGATTTTTTCCTGGCGAGCAATAGCGAGCCAGCATAGTTTAAAAAAAATTGACAGCAGGCTAAATTTGTACATTTTTCGATAGAAAAATGTCTCCGGCGAAGACGGATTTCTTCATACAATGATGTCTCGCTATCGCTCGCCAGGAAAAAGTCGACACCTGGATGGAGATAAACGTCTTAAAACAGTAGGCTGAATGGGGCCGAATGGATACAACCCAGAGAAAGAGAGAAAAGGAGAAAAAAAAAGCAGGTGACCCCCCTTAACCTCATCAAGCTGCATGTGACATAGCTTGCAAAGCAGGTGACCCCCCTTAACCTCATCAAGCTGCATGTGACATAGCTTGCAAAGCAGTGTATTGTCGAGTTGTCCGATTATCTACTATAGTCTAATTGACCACTTGCGAGTTTCAGGCTATAAGGAAGTTGGAGCTGTAGACATCGACAGAAAACAGAAATGCAATAATAATGTAGGTTTCTGATGGCTAAAGAGTATGTTGAATTGAATTTTAAGTATTTATATATTAACTACAACCGTATTTATATATTAACTACAACCGTATTAATATATTAACTACAACCGTATTTATATATTAACTACAACCGTATTTATATATTAACTACAACCGTATTTATATATTAACTACAACCGTATTTATATATTAACTACAACCGTATTTATATATTAACTACAACCGTATTTATATATTAACTACAACCGTATTTATAATTAACTACAACCGTATTTATAATTAACTACAACCGTATTTATAATTAACTACAACCGTATTTATAATTAACTACAACCGTATTTTAGATGGTAATTCTGCTAAATATCGATGCCTACAACTCCAACTTCCTTATAGAACGAAACTCGCAAGTGGTCAACTATTATAGGGTAAATTTATTGGTCTGTGTATTTATATATTTATTATTTATAAATATATATTTATTATTTAGTTTCCTCCCTAGATCTCCATCAAGCTTTCTAAAAAACATCTGTAATATTCCCCTTCGAGATTATTTTATACATTTTTCGGTAGAGAAATGGCTGGTTCCTCCTAAATTACAGGCTCGCTATCGCTCGCCAGGAAAAAGTCGACAACTAAATGGCACAAAAGGTTTTAGTATTGACAAAAAATGGGGAAAAAAAGTCTTAAAATCGCCAAACTAATAGGGCGAACGTCTTAAAAACTCATATCTAAAGGGGCTAAACATAATGGAGAAGGGGGTCCACAAATATTGTTTTCCCCCCTTAACCCCTTCTATACCGGCGACGTCTTTTTAATTTTATCGTAGCGCTATTTAGACGAGTTTAGTCAGTTTAAGAAGGGCCTCCAGCAATAAACAGGCTTCGAACTATCTTAATTAACTCATTTTTCTACCACAGCTCCTTCCTAACCTGCAGTAAATCGCCTTAATATAGCTACATTATAATACAAACAACGTCGCCGGTACAGAAGGGGTTCATGATCGATAAATCAGCTGCAAATAGAAAATAATGGCCTACACTGAAAATAATGGCCTACACTGAAAATAATGGCCTACACTGAAAATAATGGCCTACACTGAAAATAATGGCCTACACTGAAAATAATGGCCTACACTGAAAATAATGGCCTACACTGAAAATAATGGCCTACACTGAAAATAATGGCCTACACTGAAAATAATGGCCTACACTGAAAATAATGGCCTACACTGAAAATAATGGCCTACACTGAAAATAATGGCCCTACACTGAAAATAATGGCCTACACTGAAATAATGGCCTACACTGAAAATAATGGCCTACACTGAAAATAATGGCCTACACTGAAAATAATGGCCTACACTGAAAATAATGGCCTACACAGAAAACAATATTGGACAGGAAGTGGTTTTATGTTATATATGTGTATAGAGGAGACAAAAGGCAAAGCTACCTGTAACGAGTGTCTCCTGCAAAGTTGAGAGTGGACAGCCAAATTAACCCTTTTGAGTACCAGCGACAGGTGTTATCTTTTATTGTAGCTATTTTTAGACGGTATTATGCAGCTTAGAAAGGATCTGCAGTAGTTAAAATGGTTGGTCCAGATACTTTGAAGCCTTATGATTGCTAGAGGTCCTTCCTTATCTGAATAAAATCGTCTAAGAGTTGCCAAAACATAAAGAATAGGACGTCACCGGTACTGTATGGGTTAAACTTTTTGTTTTTTGTTTTTTTGTACTATATTGGAAAGAGAGTGGTGTGCTTGTTTAGTGTAGTGAAATGGATAGGAGGAGGAGGTGTTTATGCTTGCTAGCTGGATTACTCTCTGTGTAGGTGAGGCACAAACAGAAACAGTGAGGGAAGCCAGACAAATGAAAGAAGAGTTCCAGCAACCCCTTATCACATGCCTATGAGGCCTCCCCTGGGTATTGCCCTGCTGGATTGGTGTCTACAATCTCCACAATTTATTAAGGGGACACTGACTGCTTTTTTGGCCTATAAATTAATTCATTCATAAATTCTGAGTTTTCTCGCTAGACATCCCTCAAACTTAGAAAAACATCCCCTAGACTCCCCTACAAGATAAATTTGTACGTTTTTCGATAGAAAAATGTCCCAGCCGATTCCTCTTACAATTACAGGCTCGCTATCGCTCGCCAGGAAAAAAATCGACACCTAAATGGCACGATATATCTTAAAATTTATAACGAAATGGGACGAAAGGTCTTAAAATCGCCAAACAAATGGGTCGAACGTCTAAAAATCTAAAAACTAATGGGACTAAACACGAGGGAGAAAGGGGACCAGAAAAACTACCGTCTCCCCTTAAAGTGTAGGACAAGGTCATACTATTTAGGCTCCACAGTTGGGGCTCTCAACTTATGTAACATATATACAACATTACTATATATGTCACCCGTTTTGTAACATACCGGTATATACAATCTTTATGACCTATACAACATTACTATATATGTCACCCGTTATGTAACATACCGGTATATACAATCTTTATGACCTATACAACATTACTATATATGTCACCCGTTATGTAACATACCGGTATATACAATCTTTATGACCTATACAACATTACTATATGTCACCCGTTATGTAACATACCGGTATATACAATCTTTATGACCTATACAACATTACTATATATGTCACCCGTTATGTAACATACCGGTATATACAATCTTTATGACCTATACAACATTACTATATATGTCACCCGTTATGTAACATACCGGTATATACAATCTTTATGACCTATACAACATTACTATATATGTCACCCGTTATGTAACATACCGGTATATACAATCTTTATGACCTATACAACATTACTATATATGTCACCCGTTTTGTAACATACCGGTATATACAATCTTTATGACCTATACAACATTACTATATATGTCACCCGTTATGTAACATACCGGTATATACAATCTTTATGACCTATACAACATTACTATATATGTCACCCGTTATGTAACATATATACAATCTTTATGACCTATACAACATTACTATATATGTCACCCGTTATGTAACATACCGGTATATACAATCTTTATGACCTATACAACATTACTATATATGTCACCCGTTTTGTAACATATATACAATCTTTATGACCTATACAACATTACTATATATGTCACCCGTTATGTAACATACCGGTATATACAATCTTTATGACCTATACAACATTACTATATATGTCACCCGTTATGCAACATATATACAATCTTTATGACCTATACAACATTACTATATATGTCACCCGTTATGTAACATACCGGTATATACAATCTTTATGACCTATACAACATTACTATATATGTCACCCGTTATGTAACATACCGGTATATACAATCTTTATGACCTATACAACATTACTATATATGTCACCCGTTATGTAACATATATACAATCTTTATGACCTATACAACATTACTATATATGTCACCCGTTATGTAACATATATACAATCTTTATGACCTATACAACATTACTATATGTCACCCGTTATGTAACATACCGGTATATACAATCTTTATGACCTATACAACATTACTATATATGTCACCCGTTATGTAACATACCGGTATATACAATCTTTATGACCTATACAACATTACTATATATGTCACCCGTTATGTAACATACCGGTATATACAATCTTTATGACCTATACAACATTACTATATATGTCACCCGTTATGTAACATACCGGTATATACAATCTTTATGACCTATACAACATTACTATATATGTCACCCGTTATGTAACATACGGTATATACAATCTTTATGACCTATACAACATTACTATATATGTCACCCGTTATGTAACATACCGGTATATACAATCTTTATGACCTATACAACATTACTATATATGTCACCCGTTATGTAACATACCGGTATATACAATCTTTATGACCTATACAACATTACTATATATGTCACCCGTTATGTAACATACCGGTATATACAATCTTTATGACCTATACAACATTACTATATATGTCACCCGTTATGTAACATACGGTATATACAATCTTTATGACCTATACAACATTACTATATATGTCACCCGTTATGTAACATACCGGTATATACAATCTTTATGACCTATACAACATTACTATATATGTCACCCGTTATGTAACATACCGGTATATACAATCTTTATGACCTATACAACATTACTATATATGTCACCCGTTATGTAACATACCGGTATATACAATCTTTATGACCTATACAACATTACTATATATGTCACCCGTTATGTAACATACCGGTATATACAATCTTTATGACCTATACAACATTACTATATATGTCACCCGTTATGTAACATACCGGTATATACAATCTTTATGACCTATACAACATTACTATATATGTCACCCGTTATGTAACATATATACAATCTTTATGACCTATACAACATTACTATATATGTCACCCGTTATGTAACATACCGGTATATACAATCTTTATGACCTATACAACATTACTATATATGTCACCCGTTATGTAACATACCGGTATATACAATCTTTATGACCTATACAACATTACTATATATGTCACCCGTTATGTAACATACCGGTATATACAATCTTTATGACCTATACAACATTACTATATATGTCACCCGTTATGTAACATACCGGTATATACAATCTTTATGACCTATACAACATTACTATATATGTCACCCGTTATGTAACATACCGGTATATACAATCTTTATGACCTATACAACATTACTATATATGTCACCCGTTATGTAACATACCGGTATATACAATCTTTATGACCTATACAACATTACTATATATGTCACCCGTTATGTAACATACCGGTATATACATCTTTATGACATATACAACATTACTATATATGTCACCCGTTATGTAACATATATACAATCTTTATGACCTATACAACATTACTATATATGTCACCCGTTATGTAACATACCGGTATATACAATCTTTATGACCTATACAACATTACTATATATGTCACCCGTTATGTAACATACCGGTATATACAATCTTTATGACCTATACAACATTACTATATATGTCACCCGTTATGTAACATACCGGTATATACAATCTTTATGACCTATACAACATTACTATATATGTCACCCGTTATGTAACATATATACAATCTTTATGACCTATACAACATTACTATATATGTCACCCGTTATGTAACATACGGTATATACAATCTTTATGACCTATACAACATTACTATATATGTCACCCGTTATGTAACATATATACAATCTTTATGACCTATACAACATTACTATATATGTCACCCGTTATGTAACATACCGGTATATACAATCTTTATGACCTATACAACATTACTATATATGTCACCCGTTATGTAACATACCGGTATATACAATCTTTATGACCTATACAACATTACTATATATGTCACCCGTTATGTAACATACCGGTATATACAATCTTTATGACCTATACAACATTACTATATATGTCACCCGTTATGTAACATACCGGTATATACAATCTTTATGACCTATACAACATTACTATATATGTCACCCGTTATGTAACATACCGGTATATACAATCTTTATGACCTATACAACATTACTATATATGTCACCCGTTATGTAACATACCGGTATATACAATCTTTATGACCTATACAACATTACTATATATGTCACCCGTTATGTAACATACCGGTATATACAATCTTTATGACCTATACAACATTACTATATATGTCACCCGTTATGTTACAATCTTTATGACCTATACAACATTACTATATATGTCACCCGTTATGTAACATACCGGTATATACAATCTTTATGACCTATACAACATTACTATATATGTCACCCGTTATGTAACATACCGGTATATACAATCTTTATGACCTATACAACATTACTATATATGTCACCCGTTATGTAACATACCGGTATATACAATCTTTATGACCTATACAACATTACTATATATGTCACCCGTTATGTAACATACCGGTATATACAATCTTTATGACCTATACAACATTACTATATATGTCACCCGTTATGTAACATATATACAATCTTTATGACCTATACAACATTACTATATATGTCACCCGTTATGTAACATACCGGTATATACAATCTTTATGACCTATACAACATTACTATATATGTCACCCGTTATGTAACATACCGGTATATACAATCTTTATGACCTATACAACATTACTATATATGTCACCCGTTATGTAACATATATACAATCTTTATGACCTATACAACATTACTATATATGTCACCCGTTATGTAACATACCGGTATATACAATCTTTATGACCTATACAACATTACTATATATGTCACCCGTTATGTAACATATATACAATCTTTATGACCTATACAACATTACTATATATGTCACCCGTTATGTAACATACCGGTATATACAATCTTTATGACCTATACAACATTACTATATATGTCACCCGTTATGTAACATACCGGTATATACAATCTTTATGACCTATACAACATTACTATATATGTCACCCGTTATGTAACATACCGGTATATACAATCTTTATGACCTATACAACATTACTATATATGTCACCCGTTATGTAACATACCGGTATATACAATCTTTATGACCTATACAACATTACTATATATGTCACCCGTTATGTAACATACCGTATATACAATCTTTATGACCTATACAACATTACTATATATGTCACCCGTTATGTAACATACCGGTATATACAATCTTTATGACCTATACAACATTACTATATATGTCACCCGTTATGTAACATATATACAATCTTTATGACCTATACAACATTACTATATATGTCACCCGTTATGTAACATACCGGTATATACAATCTTTATGACCTATACAACATTACTATATATGTCACCCGTTATGTAACATATATACAATCTTTATGACCTATACAACATTACTATATATGTCACCCGTTATGTAACATATATACAATCTTTATGACCTATACAACATTACTATATATGTCACCCGTTATGTAACATACCGGTATATACAATCTTTATGACCTATACAACATTACTATATATGTCACCCGTTATGTAACATATATATACAATCTTTATGACCTATACAACATTACTATATATGTCACCCGTTATGTAACATATATACAATCTTTATGACCTATACAACATTACTATATATGTCACCCGTTATGTAACATATATACAATCTTTATGACCTATACAACATTACTATATATGTCACCCGTTATGTAACATATATACAATCTTTATGACCTATACAACATTACTATATATGTCACCCGTTATGTAACATATATACAATCTTTATGACCTATACAACATTACTATATGTCACCCGTTATGTAACATACCGGTATATACAATCTTTATGACCTATACAACATTACTATATATGTCACCCGTTATGTAACATATATACAATCTTTATGACCTATACAACATTACTATATATGTCACCCGTTATGTAACATATATACAATCTTTATGACCTATACAACATTACTATATATGTCACCCGTTATGTAACATACCGGTATATACAATCTTTATGACCTATACAACATTACTATATATGTCACCCGTTATGTAACATATATACAATCTTTATGACCTATACAACATTACTATATATGTCACCCGTTATGTAACATAGTATATACAATCTTTATGACCTATACAACATTACTATATATGTCACCCGTTATGTAACATACCGGTATATACAATCTTTATGACCTATACAACATTACTATATATGTCACCCGTTATGTAACATACCGGTATATACAATCTTTATGACCTATACAACATTACTATATATGTCACCCGTTATGTAACATATATACAATCTTTATGACCTATACAACATTACTATATATGTCACCCGTTATGTAACATACCGGTATATACAATCTTTATGACCTATACAACATTACTATATATGTCACCCGTTATGTAACATACCGGTATATACAATCTTTATGACCTATACAACATTACTATATATGTCACCCGTTATGTAACATACCGGTATATACAATCTTTATGACCTATACAACATTACTATATGTCACCCGTTATGTAACATATATACAATCTTTATGACCTATACAACATTACTATATATGTCACCCGTTATGTAACATACCGGTATATACAATCTTTATGACCTATACAACATTACTATATATGTCACCCGTTATGTAACATATATACAATCTTTATGACCTATACAACATTACTATATATGTCACCCGTTATGTAACATACCGGTATATACAATCTTTATGACCTATACAACATTACTATATATGTCACCCGTTATGTAACATACCGGTATATACAATCTTTATGACCTATACAACATTACTATATATGTCACCCGTTATGTAACATACCGGTATATACAATCTTTATGACCTATACAACATTACTATATATGTCACCCGTTATGTAACATACCGGTATATACAATCTTTATGACCTATACAACATTACTATATATGTCACCCGTTATGTAACATACCGGTATATACAATCTTTATGACCTATACAACATTACTATATATGTCACCCGTTATGTAACATACCGGTATATACAATCTTTATGACCTATACAACATTACTATATATGTCACCCGTTATGTAACATACCGGTATATACAATCTTTATGACCTATACAACATTACTATATATGTCACCCGTTATGTAACATACCGGTATATACAATCTTTATGACCTATACAACATTACTATATATGTCACCCGTTATGTAACATACCGGTATATACAATCTTTATGACCTATACAACATTACTATATATGTCACCCGTTATGTAACATACCGGTATATACAATCTTTATGACCTATACAACATTACTATATATGTCACCCGTTATGTAACATACCGGTATATACAATCTTTATGACCTATACAACATTACTATATATGTCACCCGTTATGTAACATACCGGTATATACAATCTTTATGACCTATACAACATTACTATATATGTCACCCGTTATGTAACATACCGGTATATACAATCTTTATGACCTATACAACATTACTATATATGTCACCCGTTATGTAACATACCGGTATATACAATCTTTATGACCTATACAACATTACTATATATGTCACCCGTTATGTAACATACCGGTATATACAATCTTTATGACCTATACAACATTACTATATATGTCACCCGTTATGTAACATACCGGTATATACAATCTTTATGACCTATACAACATTACTATATATGTCACCCGTTATGTAACATACCGGTATATACAATCTTTATGACCTATACAACATTACTATATATGTCACCCGTTATGTAACATACCGGTATATACAATCTTTATGACCTATACAACATTACTATATGTCACCCGTTATGTAACATACCGGTATATACAATCTTTATGACCTATACAACATTACTATATATGTCACCCGTTATGTAACATACCGGTATATACAATCTTTATGACCTATACAACATTACTATATATGTCACCCGTTATGTAACATACCGGTATATACAATCTTTATGACCTATACAACATTACTATATATGTCACCCGTTATGTAACATACCGGTATATACAATCTTTATGACCTATACAACATTACTATATATGTCACCCGTTATGTAACATACCGGTATATACAATCTTTATGACCTATACAACATTACTATATATGTCACCCGTTATGTAACATACCGGTATATACAATCTTTATGACCTATACAACATTACTATATATGTCACCCGTTATGTAACATACCGGTATATACAATCTTTATGACCTATACAACATTACTATATATGTCACCCGTTATGTAACATACCGGTATATACAATCTTTATGACCTATACAACATTACTATATATGTCACCCGTTATGTAACATACGGTATATACAATCTTTATGACCTATACAACATTACTATATATGTCACCCGTTATGTAACATACCGGTATATACAATCTTTATGACCTATACAACATTACTATATATGTCACCCGTTATGTAACATATATACAATCTTTATGACCTATACAACATTACTATATATGTCACCCGTTATGTAACATACCGGTATATACAATCTTTATGACCTATACAACATTACTATATATGTCACCCGTTATGTAACATACCGGTATATACAATCTTTATGACCTATACAACATTACTATATATGTCACCCGTTATGTAACATATATACAATCTTTATGACCTATACAACATTACTATATATGTCACCCGTTATGTAACATACCGGTATATACAATCTTTATGACCTATACAACATTACTATATATGTCACCCGTTATGTAACATATATATACAATCTTTATGACCTATACAACATTACTATATATGTCACCCGTTATGTAACATATATATACAATCTTTATGACCTATACAACATTACTATATATGTCACCCGTTATGTAACATACCGGTATATACAATCTTTATGACCTATACAACATTACTATATATGTCACCCGTTTTGTAACATATATATAATCTTTATGACCTATACAACATTACTATATATGTCACCCGTTATGTAACATACCGGTATACAATCTTTATGACCTATACAACATTACTATATATGTCACCCGTTATGTAACATACCGGTATATACAATCTTTATGACCTATACAACATTACTATATATGTCACCCGTTATGTAACATATATACTATCTTTATGACCTATACAACATTACTATATATGTCACCCGTTATGTAACATACCGGTATATACAATCTTTATGACCTATACAACATTACTATATATGTCACCCGTTATGTAACATATATACAATCTTTATGACCTATACAACATTACTATATATGTCACCCGTTATGTAACATACCGGTATATACAATCTTTATGACCTATACAACATTACTATATATGTCACCCGTTATGTAACATACCGGTATATACAATCTTTATGACCTATACAACATTACTATATATGTCACCCGTTATGTAACATACCGGTATATACAATCTTTATGACCCATACAACATTACTATATATGTCACCCGTTATGTAACATACCGGTATATACAATCTTTATGACCTATACAACATTACTATATATGTCACCCGTTATGTAACATACCGGTATACAATCTTTATGACCTATACAACATTACTATATATGTCACCCGTTATGTAACATATATACAATCTTTATGACCTATACAACATTACTATGTCACCCGTTATGTAACATACCGGTATATACAATCTTTATGACCTATACAACATTACTATATATGTCACCCGTTTTGTAACATACCGGTATATACAATCTTTATGACCTATACAACATTACTATATATGTCACCCGTTATGTAACATACCGGTATATACAATCTTTATGACCTATACAACATTACTATATATGTCACCCGTTATGTAACATACCGGTATATACAATCTTTATGACCTATACAACATTACTATATATGTCACCCGTTTCAAGCTAACTTTGTGCATATTTCCGTAGAAAAAATGTCCCACCCATAGGCCGATTTCTCCTAAATTGAAGGCTCAATATCGCTCGACCAACAAAAATCGACACCTGAATAAAAGAAAGGGTCTTATCATCATCATACTATTAGTGTGAAACGTCTTGGAATCACCAAACTAATAGGAGAAAACAAAGAGGATCTAAGAAGATCCCCCCCCCCCCCTCCCACACACACACTCACACCAGGCGTCAGATAGGGTTAAGGGGAGATGGGTCGTTTTTCTGGTCCCCATTCTTCCTCATGCTTAGCAAAATTAATTGTCAGATTTTAAGACAGTCGCCTCATTAGTTTGTCCATTTTAAAACATTTCGTCCCATTTCTATATCAATATGAAGACCTTTCGTACCATTTAAGTTTCATTTTTTTCGTGGCGAGCGATAGCGAGCCTGTAACTTTAAGAGAAATCGGCCTGTGGGCGGGACATTTTTCTATCGAAAAATGTACAAATTCATCTTGAAGGGAGGTCAAGGGATTTTTTTTTTTTTTTTAAAGTTTGATGGTTTAACGAGGAAACTAAAATTTAAATTTACATATAAATAAATAGACCCCCCAAAAATACCAGTGAGCCCTTAACAAAATAGTGAGACTATCTAGATGTTTATTATAACGAGTGTAAACATTATCAAACCCCACCCCCGCCTCTCTTGTAACTCTGGGAGGGCTAGAGCAAACGGGATGTACAGTTGCCCACATAAGTTCTCTTCCTCCCCGTGATCTTATGGGCAGGATTACCAAATAGTAAATAAATGGCAGATAGTAGTTAAATGCCAGATAGTAAATAATGCCGATAATAGCTAGTATAACGGCACAATCTCTACAATTTCTCTTTAAAATGGCTCGAACTACAGAATATCGCTAAAATTATGCCATTAGATGTAAAAAATTGCCTCTAGATCGAAGTAAATACCTCAAGATCTGGCGGGAAAGTAGCTAATTGGCAAGACTGCTTATGGGTGAGAGTCAAATTAGTATGCATGAACTGCGAGTGTGGTTTCTTCTAATTATCAGTTGACTAATCAGATGAGTTAAGGGAGCCCACCTCTCTTTTTTTTTTCTCTTTCTCTCCCTCTCTCTTTGGCTTGTGTCTATTCGGCCCCATTCAGCCTACGTTTACCCCCATCCAGGTGTCAATATTTTCTTGGCGAGCGGTAGCGAGCCAGCATATATATATGTTTGTTTTGACAGCAAGCTAAATTTGTACTTTTTTCAAAAGAAACATTACTCCGGCGAAGCCGGATTTCTCCATACAATGCTGGCTCGCTATCGCTCGCCACGAAGAAATCGACGCCTGGATGGAGATAAACGTTTTAAAACAGTTGGCTGAATGGGGCCGAATGGATACAAGCCGGAGAAAGAGAGAAAGATAAAAAACGTAGGTGACCCCCGTTAAGTGCGTCACCCTGTATAATAGTATAATATATCCCGGCAGCCCCACCAAGGTTCCTATAATAGTATAATATATCCCGGCAGCCCCACCAAGGTTCCTATAATAGTATAATATATCCCGGCAGCCCCACCAAGGTTCCTATAATAGTATAATATATCCCGGCAGCCCCACCAAGGTTCCTATAATAGTATAATATATCCCGGCAGCCCCACCAAGGTTCCTATAATAGTATAATATAGCCCGGCAGCCCCACCAAGGTTCCTATAATAGTATAATATATCCCGGCAGCCCCACCAAGGTTCCTATAATAGTATAATATATCCCGGCAGCCCCACCAAGGTTCCTATAATAGTATAATATATCCCGGCAGCCCCACCAAGGTTCCTATAATAGTATAATATATCCCGGCAGCCCCACCAAGGTTCCTATAATAGTATAATATATCCCTGCAGCCCCACCAAGGTTCCTATAATAGTATAATATATCCCTGCAGGCCCACCAAAGGTTCCTATAAAGTATAATATATCCCTGCAGCCCCACCAAGGTTCCTATAATAGTATAATATATCCCTGCAGCCCCACCAAGGTTCCTATAATAGTATAATATATCCCTGCAGCCCCACCAAGGTTCCTATAATAGTATAATATATCCCTGCAGCCCCACCAAGGTTCCTATAATAGTATAATATATCCCTGCAGCCCCACCAAGGTTCCTATAATAGTATAATATATCCCGGCAGCCCCACCAAGGTTCCTATAATAGTATAATATATCCCTGCAGCCCCACCAAGGTTCCTATAATAGTATAATATATCCCTGCAGGCCCACCAAAGGTTCCTATAAAGTATAATATATCCCTGCAGCCCCACCAAGGTTCCTATAATAGTATAATATATCCCGGCAGCCCCACCAAGGTTCCTATAATAGTATAATATATCCCTGCAGGCCCACCAAGGTTCCTATAATGAAGGAGGTGTCACTCACGCACAGAGAGATGTATAGTCTTCGATCACTTTCCTCCTCCTCCTCCCCCTCACACCCATACGGGCGACGGTATCAAGTCAAAACGGCCTCACTTCCAAATGGCCACAACCACAACACAATATAACTCTACCTAAGGGTGTAGTGCTTGGTTTTTGGTCTATATACATATATCATTATTCATTTTTGAGTTTCCTAGCTAGACCTCCATCAAGCTTAAAAAAACACCCCCTAGACCCCTTTTCAAGACAAATTTGTACATTTTTCGGTAGAAAAAATGTCCCACCCGAAGGCCGATTTCTTCTAAAGTTACAGGCTTGCTATCGCTCGCCAGAAAAAAAAATCGACACCTTAATGGCACGAAAGGTCTTAATATTGACAAAGAAATGAGGCAAACGGTCTCAAAATCGCCAAACTAACTAAACGAACCTCTTAATATATCAAAACTAATATGCTAAACATGAGGGAGAAGGGGGTCTAGTAAAAGGGACATTCTTTCCGCTTAACAATATTTGACTCTACTTAACCCCTACTGTACCAGAAGGTATTACTATAAATGTAACATCCAGTACCAAGCATTGTGGCCTAAATGTAACATCCAGTACCAAGCATTGTGGCCTAAATGGCTTCAAAGTTAATCCCTACTGTACCAGAAGGTATTACTATAAATGTAACATCCAGTACCAAGCATTGTGGCCTAAATGGCTTCAAAGTCGAAAGAGAGCATCCTCTCACCTCGAAAGCTGGACGAGTACTGAGCCAGCTCGCCCGTGGGACCTTAGATACACTCTGAGAAGTGTTGCCAAGGTCTCAAAGCAGTGTTTACAAGTCATGGTGCAGGTACCGCTCGGTACAAGGACCGATTATTACGGACGGGTACAAGGACCGATTATTACGGACGTATGTCGTACGGCGCTGGTACTGGCGACTGACTTTTTTACTGTTGGCCAACGTACGTTGCTGGTACAGTAAGGGTTAACCTAGTCAACGTACGTTGCTGGTACAGTAAGGGTTAACCTAGTCAACGTACGTTGCTGGTACAGTAAGGGTTAACCTAGTCAACGTATGTTGCTGGTACAGTAAGGGTTAACCTAGTCAACGTACGTTGCTGGTACAGTAAGGGTTAACCTAGTCAACGTACGTTGCTGGTACAGTAAGGGTTAACCTAGTCAACGTACGTTGCTGGTACAGTAAGGGTTAACCTAGTCAACGTACGTTGCTGGTACAGTAAGGGTTAACCTAGTCAAACCTAATCTAATCTAACCTAAATTAACCAAAACATGTCTAGCATAATCTAGCATAATCTAACCTAACCTAACCTTCTCCTCAAGGTGCCAGATTAGCCCATCTTTGCAACGGAATGCAATACTCTTTCGAACAGTTTGATGCATCTTATCACAACCAACAACGGGGGGCGTCACGCTCGTCGGTGCCAGTAACAGTTTGGCGAAGACACCTACGCTGTTTAGGGTGGTGGTCGTGGGGGTTGTGGCCGTTTAGGATTGTAGCTGTTATGACAAGCTTCCCTAACCACTAAGATCATTTTGTGACATTATTATTACCGTACTATTATTATTATATTTGTATTATTGTTAATATCATTATTATTATGCAATAATAATATTATTATTATTATTATATATTATTATTATTATTATAATTATTAAGACTATTAGTGCAGGGGTGACAAATGCGGACATGGGTGCACATTTTTCGATCGGTTTTGCAGGAATAGCGGATTTTAACACTTATTAATACCATTATTATTATTATTATTATTATTATCAAAACTAAGTGTGAACCCAGTGTAGAGGCTAGAGCAAAAGAACATATAGGCCTATCCAAGAAAGGTCCGAGTGGGGGGCACATGATAGCTAATAAAAAGTAGGCAGAGGACGTGAGATACAAGATAACAATGACACACCAGACATTCGTGCCATTATCAACTCTTTATCTGGTTGACTTTTTATGTATTTGAAATTTTTAAAGGGTATCCAAGAAATGATGACCTTTACTTCCATTGTTTTAATATATATTTATTTAATTATTTTGTTATCTTTCACTTTTAATTAATTTTATTCTTTATTCATTTTCTGTCGTTGACCCCTGCTATTATTACAGTAGATCGCGTTATATTTGACCTATATTTTTCAACTTACTTCTCACGTTTTCTTTCACCTATTCATTTTATCTTTTCAAAGAGTTGTTTGAAATTGACTGCATCTTATTTTATATTATATTTGTTATGGCGAATCTGGAGGTGCAAGAGTCGAGGCTAATTAGTATTCAGGAGTCTGCCCCCACCAAAACAGACTCTATTATGGAGAATACACCATCGAACCCGTCTTCTTTGACCCTAGCTCCGCCACAGCTTGAAGAGAAAACAGGACAAAGGGGCAAACCACGCCTATTAAGACCCCAGGAAATCCCCAAGCCGAGCCACCTAGTGCTACTTATTACCGTATGTTAATGTAAATCAACCAAATGACAACTCAGCCAGGACACTTTCAAAGATGAATATAGAGTTTTCACCAACACAGGGCTCCATTTTATCCACATCAACGCCAGATCAATGTATCATAAACTGTCAGAAATAAAATTATTAGCTGATAAGACCAAAGCTTCAATAATTGAAATTACAGAAACCTGGCTCGACTCTAGTATATACAATGGTGAAATAAACATTTAAGGTTTCAATATGGTTCGTAATGATCGTAATAGATAAGGGGGAGGAGTATGTCTGTATGTAAAAAATAACCTCACACACACAATTAGGAACGACCTCCATGTAGAAAACCACGAAGCTCTTTGGATTGACTTACACCTGCCTAGGACAAAACCCATCACAATTGGAGTGTGCTATAGGCCACCAGACGACACACAATTCTTAAACAAATTTGAACGAACCTTGTCATTACTAGACTCCCGGAATGAATCTATTATACTAGGGGATCTTAACTTGTGTTACAAACAACGACATAATAGGCTTCTACGAGAATATAGGCACATGCTGACAATGCACTATCACAAACAGTTCATCACAACCCCCACACGTATCTCTGATAACACTGTTACAATATTAGACCATGTAAATTGTAACAGAGAGGACAAAATATCACAATCAGGGGTTATACAGATGGGGATAAGTGATCACTTCGTCACATATTGTACACGTAAAACTCCAAAAATTACCCTAGAGAATCACAAGGTCATTAGAACAAGGTCACTCAGAAACTACAACAAGATTTTTTTTGGACATTTTATGGAACACAGATTGGTCTCCAGTGTTTGGAAATACAAACGTTAATGACACATGGGTTGGCTTCAGAATCATCATCACAAACATCCTAGACTAAATAGCTCCTCTGAAAAATATACGAATTAAAGCAAGATCAGACCCATGGACCAACAATGACATACTACACCATCTAGAAGCTCTAGAACATAGAGACAAACTGTTAAAAAGGCTAGTGAAACATAGACAAGATCAAGGTCTGAAACATGAGTTCAACAGGGCTAGGAATAAACTAAGTAGAAAAATTAAATCAGCGAAATCTGATTATTTCCACAGTAAGGCAGAGGAATATCAGAGTAACCCCAAAAAACTATGGAGGAACTTAAAATCACGGGCTACAGCAACAAGGCAAGGGATTCATCTAACACTAATATTGCTCTCAAAATTAATGATCAGGTTTGCCATGATAAACGACAAATTTCAACCCACTTCAACTCCATCTTCACCTCCATAGCAAACACACTTGCACAGAACCTACCACAACCTCTCAATAAATACACTACACCAACTGCCACCTTTCAACATTTCTACAGGGATAAAGGCATACACCCGAACACTTTTGGATTGCAAAATGTTACACCAAAATACACATTTGAGGAGCTCTCTAACCTAAATGTACATAAAAGCACAGGATCAGACAAAATTCCTGCAAAATGTCTACGAGATGGAGCCATTGGTATCGCAGGTCCCCTAACCCACATCATCAACCTGTCAATTAACACCAACACTGTACCTGCTGAACTGAAAGAAGCTATTGTAACCCCTCTATTCAAGAAAGGAAATAAATTAGATGTTAGCAATTGCAGACCAGTTAGCATATTATGTATTGTAACAAAAATCCTTGAAAAAGCTGTATACACCCAAATTGAACACTACCTCAAAGACAATGATTTATTCTATAAGTTTCAATCAGGTTTCAGAGGCATGTACTCGACAGACTCCTGTCTCATCCACTTAGCAGATCACATTCGTAAAGAAATGTCTAAAGGTAACTACACCGGTATGGTTCTTCTTGATCTAGAAAAAGCGTTTGATACAGTAGACCATAATATCCTCTGTAATAAACTACAAGCAATGGGCATTGGGTCAGTGAACTGGTTTAAATCTTATCTTAGTGGTAGAACACAAAGAATCAAAATTGATGATAATCTATCAGATCCTATGCCAATTAACTGTGGGGTCCTGCAGGGAAGCATCCTTGGTCCCTTACTCTTTCTCTATTATGTGAACGACATGGAACTGAGCGTCTCGTGTAAATTATTACTTTATGCTGACGACAGTGTGCTTCTGGTTTCAGGAAAAGACCCAATAAGTATTGCCGCCTAACTTTCCAAAGAACTAGAATCGTGTAGTGATTGGCTAGTGGACAACAGACTATCTCTTCACCTGGGCAAGACAGAAGCCATCTTACGTGGAACAAAGCGCAAATTGAAAGACATTGAGGGCTTCTCGGTCAACTGTAATGATATTCCTATAACAACAGTGTCACAAGTGAAATATCTCGGACTAAAACTGGACTCGACTCTGTCAGGTGAAACAATCTTGGAATCGATTCTGAGTAAGTGTAGAGCACGTATAAAATACCTGTATAGACAGGTGGGATGCTTGCCAGCGGCGACCAAAAGGACCCATGCCAAGCGCTTGTTCAATGTAATTTTGACTACTCTGTGTCATCCTGGCACTCTGCATCATCTAAATCAGCAAAGCACAAACTTCAGGTCACTCAAAATAAAATGGTTAGGTTCATGCTGAACCTAGGACCCAGATCGCATGTTGGCCAGGAACAACTTCAGTCACTTAGTATGCTTAATGTCTCTGACAGGGCCAAACAAATCAGACTAATTAATGCCTTCAAGATATTTTATGATAGGGCTCTAGAGTATTTAAAGAGTAATTTTCTTAAAGCAAATGAAAGAAACGGACACAATACACGGAATAGGATGTTTAATTTTACGGTCCCGAGAATCCAAGGACAGGGTAAGCTAACATTCTTCTTCACTGCCATCAAAGACTGGAACAACCTACCCCAGTCAGTCCGTGAAAAGAGAACATTGTATTCCTTCAGACGTAGCTTGAAGGAGCACCTGAACCGAACAGCTACGAGAAGGGAGCACCAAACTTATGTCTACTACTAAATACGACTTAAGAGATAGGCAAAACAAACTGAAATGATTACTGAAATATTTTGACCAGTCCAACTATAGAATGTAAGGTATCTTAATATAACCCCCTAGAAATACTTTCTCTAAAGTATCTACTAATCATATTAATTTACATTTGTTATTCTCCTCCTTTTCCCCAGCTAACTTAATCCCACAAGGACCCCAATGGAAATACGCCTAACGGCCTTATTGGGCTATCCTTAGTTGGAATTATGCAAAGCTGGTACATGTCATATTTGTAACATATTATGTGGTACCATCATTGTAAAATGCTAACTGAATAAATAATATTATTATTATTATTATTATTACTACGGTTCATTAGCCCGCTCCCCAAGACTCCAGGGCGAGACCGGTCTAGAAGCCAGCTGTCAGAAGAGAGACGACCAGACCTTCTTGCCCAGGGAAGGAGGAATAGCAAAACAAAACAAAAAGTACATGACCTCTTTGGCAGAGACACTGAAGAAACCTCACCTTGCTAAAGTAACTAGCTCCCTCTCTAGCTGTTCTGTGAGGTTAAGGTATGAGACACTCGACCTCCCAGATATGAGACACTCTGTTCCTCTGGTTACGAGGTATCCTAATCCCTGTTTTGACTAGCTCATTTGAGTTAATCCTGGCTTTTCCTAACCCCCTAACCCCTAAGTAGTCTTGAGTAGCTCATTTGGGCTAAGCTTGAGAACCTCGACAATAGCATGAGCAGGTCTGCCAACTTCTAATTGGAGTAAATTGTCCCCCTCACTACTGCCAGTCATCGAAGCAGCCCAGAGAAGGAGCCACAATTACCTAACGATTTAAATGAGACAATCGCCCTAGCCACGCCACAATCCAGAAGAGACGATCGCCCTACCCACAAAGTGATCCAGATGAGACGATCGCCCTACCCATGACGCGATCAAGAAGAGACAATTGCCCTACCCACGAAGCGATCCAGAAGAGACGATCGCCCTACCCACAAAGCGATCCAGATGAGACGATCGCCCTACCCACGACGCGATCAAGAAGAGACAGTTGCCCTACCAACAAAGCGATCCAGATGAGACTATCACCCTACCCATGACGCGATCAAGAAGAGACGATCGCCCTACCAGCAAAGCGATCCAGATTAGACGATCGCCCTACCCACGATGCAATCAAGAAGAGACAATTGTCCTACCCACAAAGCGATCCAGATGAGACAATCGCCCTACCCACAACGCGATCAAAAAGAGACAATCGCCCTACCTGCAAAGCGATCCAGATGAGACGACCGCCCTACACACGACACCCGGCTGGATGGACACATTAGGTATACTTGTCTCTGTATTTCAGAGTCCCTTAACCCTTTTGCTGCGGCTAGGTACTACTTGATCGTGTAGGCCATTGCGGGCATAATGCGCCAATTTGCGCTATATATAACTCGCTGTACAAGGCGAAATATCAATCAGATCGATGCGAAATGGTGTTCAACGTGTCGGACCGGTCAAGCTCTCCCCATAGAAGGCAACCTGGGTGGTGTGTGAGCGAGCGAGGCTTCACAGAGTGGAGAGAAAGTAGGGGGTTTCCGGGGGAAAATTATCTCTCTCTAGCCCGGCTGGGCGGGCGCATTCTGACTCGTTCGGTCGCTCTCATCCATAATTGTTTTCGCTTAGCTTATCGCATTATTCCTTACATATTTATCTACCACACGTATATATTTATATGTATACTTATGTTTTACATATGTTTTACATATATATCATGTAAAATACCTCACTTATATCTGCCGTAAATATTTATTCTCTCTCTCTCTCTCTCTTTCTTTCTCTCTCCTCCAGTCTCCTGGGTTGACAGAGGATTGTTGCCAAATCCGGGTATTCGAGGTTGTTTTTCTTTCCTTCCCTTTCTCTCTCATTCTTTCTCTCTCTCTCTCTCTCTCATTTATCACACTTACTGACATACTCTCTCTCATTTATCGCTCTTACATAAATGTTTACGATAAGTACTACATATCCGTAGATTGCGAAATGTACTCGGTGTACATGGTGGGAGTGCTGCCATACGTGTGTCACCTAAATAGACCTTCCTCCCTTCCTCCCCCCCCCCACCCCCAACTCTCTATCAACTCTCTATCACCCTCCTCTCTCTCTCTTTTTTTCTCTCCCTTCCCAAGAGTGTTGGCAAATGCGGGATTCTGGATTGTTT
>CM064490.1:16067175-16137868 GCA_032716605.1 Paralithodes platypus
CCAAGGTCCCGAGCAAGCCCAAGGCCCATAATCGAGTATTTATATTATTATTACATTTTTATTTTATTTATATATTTATTTATTTGGTTTGATTTATTTCATTTTATTTATATTTTTATTTCATTTATTTTATATATATATATATATATATATATATATATATATATATATATATATATATATATATATATATATATATATATATATATATATATATATTTATATATTTTATATAAATGTTGTACATTGTGGCAAAGATATACAACTGTATAAACATTCTCATATATTTACATAACAATAACAATGCATGGAAACAATTGCGCATAGCTCGCGAACCAATAACGCTATATTATTTTTGTTTTCACCATCAGAAAGAGCATAATTTTCCGATGACGGTGATATAAACAGTTATATATACGTATCCGAGCAAATAAATCAATGCCGAGGTGGGGAACAGCTTGGAACCCGGCTAGCATTGGCGGAAAAGAGATGGGTGAAGCGTAAATATTCGCATTTTGGCTCTTAATTTCAAATATTCATAGCGCAAAAAGTATTTGTCCTAGGAACTTCTAGTTTGTTTTATACTCATCAGCATTATTTGCCGTATTCATACAGCTTAAATTTAAAACCATACACTTCGTAGCGACGAAATAAATCGAAAATGTTATAAACCATATCTATTTTTTTTTTCGGTCACTGCATGGAAACAATTGCGCATAGCTCGCGAACCAATTACGCTATATTATTTTTGTTTTCACCATTGGAAAGAGCACAATTTTTCGATTCTGGTGATATATACAGTTATATACGTATCCGAGCAAATAACGCAACCACGAGGTGGGGAACATCTCGGAACCCGGCTAGCATCGCCGGAACAGAGATGGGTGAAGCATAAATATTCGCATTTTGGCTCTTCATTTCAAATATTCATAGCGCAAAAAGTATTTGTCCTAGGAACTTCTAGTTTATTTTATACTCATCAGCATTATTTGCCGTATTCAACTGCCTAAATGTAAAACCATACACTTCGTAGCAACGAAATAAATCGAAAATGTTATAAACCATATCAATGAAAATAATTTTGTTTTTGTTTTCGGTCACTGCTTAAGAACTATTGAAGATAAACAATTTCTGTTTTCAGATTTGGAAAGAGGAGAAAAAATACTATTATTTGAGCAAAAAAAAATATATGGTCATCACTCACAATTTAGAGCTAGGACGGTGTGAAGACAATTGCATGGGAAATAATTGTATTCCGGACTCATTTACACGTTCATATTTCGATTTATTTACATTTTGTTTTGTTTTATCATGTACTATAAATATTCCTCTTTCCATTGACATATGATACATCACAATAAACAGCATTCTGGTGGATGAAAATACAGAAAAACACAAGGCTTCGAAAACTCGCCCAGCCTCATATTTGATGGCAAATTAGAGAAGGTCTTACCGTAAGTAGATAATTAAGTTGCTGGATGAGGGAGGGTTAAGGTATTTTATGTAAATGCTCGTAGCATACGCAATAAATTTTCAGATCTAGAGGAAATCGTGTTTACAGAACATTATGATATAATCGGCATTACAGAATCTTGGTTAAATACAGAAGACAGAGACTTTTTAGCCGAATATACGCTTCCTGGTTATACAATGTTTGAGAAAAGTCGGATCAATAGAAATGGAGGAGGAGTTCTGTTTTTTATAAAGGAAAGTCTTAATCCCGTCTTAATGTCAAAACCTCAAATTGCGAATATAGACATATCTTATGTACTATTAAATAATAAACGAGGAACTAAAATAACACTAGCTTTATATTATACAGACCCCCAGCTCAATCAGTGCAAACTGACAGTGAAATTTATGAACAAATTGCAGAAATAACTAACATACAAGATACCGTAATTCTTGGCGATTTCAACTTACCCGTGACTAAATGGGGCGATATTCTTACTTCACACTCTGGACACGACCTCTATGCTAACTTGCAAGCGAGTTCACTTTTTCAATTTGTACAATCTCCGACCCGTGGTAATAATGTGCTTAACCTTGTACTCGCAACAAAAGAAGAATTAATAGAGAATTTGAATGTTGGTGATGAATTCAGTAACAGCGACCATCGTACGATAACTTTCACTTTAAAGTTTACTAGTAACAAATCAAATAGCAGCATTGAGAAAGTCCCTAATTTCAAGAAAGCAAATTTTCATAAACTTAAATCAAAGCTTAAAGAAACTGACTGGAGCTTTCTGACTAACAATAACGACATAAATACATCTTGGGAGTGTTTCACAACCACTTACCTTAAGGCAGTGCAAGACTGCATACCATCGAAAATACGGCATCCAGGCCATAATGATAAGCCCAAATTGTGGAATAAAGATATTTCAGACTGTCTGCTTGCTAAAAAATTTGCTAATGATAGATTAAAATCCTCACAAAATGACGAAGCACGGGTGAAATTTGTAGAGCTACGACGCAAAGCCAAAAAGTTAATTAAGCAAAGTAAAAAGACCCTGGAGTTACATATTGCGAATCAAAGTAAAACAAACCCGAAAGAATTCTATAGTTATATCATAAAGAAAAAAGTAGTTACTTCAACTGTTGGACCGTTAGTCGATGAAAATGGAGAATACACCAAAGACGAAGTACAAATGAGTAATGCCCTCAATACCTTCTTTGCATCAGTTTTTACAACCGAAGACCTCAGTGATATCCGTACACCATCGCCGATTCAGATTGATAATTCAGATGTTCTAAGCAATATCACCGTTACAGAGAGAGAAGTATTGAATTGTTTAGATAAACTCAAGGTAAATAAAACGCCTGGACCTGATACAATCTCACCTAGAGTTCTAAAGGAAGCTAAGGATGAGCTCTCCAAACCACTCACATTGCAATTCAATGAATCTTTGCAGTCTGGGACTATGCCTGATCAGTGGAAGCTAGCCAACGTAACACCGATATTCAAAAAAGGCAGCAAATCCCTACCCAGTAACTATCGTCCAATTAGCTTAACCTCAATTGCATGTAAAATGCTAGAAACGGTCATAAGAGACAGACTAGTAAATCACTTAGAGGCAAATAACTTACTTAAAGATACTCAACACTTTCGTAAAAAAAGTTCCTGTTTAACAAACCTCTTAGACTTCTTCCACGATATCCTCAACCTCTACGATGAGAGTAAAGCTGTAGATATTATATACCTTGATTTTCAAAAGGCCTTTGACTAAGTTCCCCACAAACGTTTACTGCTAAAACTAAAAGAGCATGGAATAAAAGATGGTGTGTTGAAATGGATAGAAAATTGGCTCTGCGACAGAAAGCAAAGAGTAGTCATAAACGGTAAGGCATCTAAATGGACCAATGTAAGTAGTACCGATCCCTGGGGTACCCCGCGTACCCCAGGGATCGGTACTAGGACCAATTCTCTTTCTAATTTACATCAACGACATAGATGAGGGTCTCACCTGTACAATCTCAAAATTTGCTGACGATACAAAAATTGCAAATAGCGTACTCTCAAAAGAACAAGTTGACGATATGCAACACAATCTAGATAAATTGTCATGTTGGGCCCAAATTTGGCAAATGAGTTTCAATGCAGATAAATGAAAAGTACTACATATCGGATACCTAAATGAGAAAGCAAACTATTCGATGAATGGCACTTAGCTTAAGAATGTAAACAGAGAAACCGATCTGGGAGTAACAATATCGAGTAACCTAAAACCGAGTCAACAATGTTCAGAAGTTGTTATGAAGGCAAACAAAATAATTGGCTTTATAGGCAGGTCATTTGAGCATAAATCCAAAGAAGTTATCCTAACCCTTTACAATTCCTTAGTCCGCCCTCTTCTGGAATACTGCGTTCAATCCTGGTGCCCTTATTACCAAAAAGATATAAACAAGCTAGAACGAGTTCAACGTAGAGTTACCAAAATGATACCTAGCCTAAAGAACAAACCATACGAAGAGCGTCTTAGAGAATTAAATCTATTTCATTTAACCCAGTGCAGATTAAGAGGTGACTTAATTCAAGTGTTCAAAATCATCAAAGGCATCGACAATATGAACTGTAATAAGTACTTCACTATCGACCAATCTAATTACACGCGGGGAAACGGTTGCAAAATTATTGGTAAATCTTTTAACTCACACGAATCTAAGAATTTCTTCTTCAATCGAGTTGTCAACTTGTGGAATGGGCTTCCCCGAGACGTTATAGACTGCAGCACCGTTGATTCATTTAAACTCCGCTAGACAAATATCTCGCATCAAACCCGCGACTGACTGAGTTTGTAAATGAATAGCTTTATTTTATCCCCCTCTCAGTTACTAACCCATCTGTCCCCTACTAACTTCCTAATCCTGCCACGGACATTAGTTCCAGGGCAGTAGTTCCCTTTCCAATGTTCCCTTACCCACTCTAAACCACTGTTTGGACACTTGATCCTCAGTGGTTTGGAGGACAAGCAGCCTAGAAGGGTCACTAGACCTGTTGTTGCTTGATTTCCTTTGTACTCCTTTGTACTCTCTCTCTCTCTCTTATCCTAACTTGAATTTATAATATTTGTTATCCCAATATATCACTCGGTAGCCTATTCCACATACAATGATTACAATACAATATCATTGGTATAATATATCACTCGGTAGCCTATTCCACATACAATGATTACAATACAATATCATTGGTATAATATAGTTTCTTTGCTAACTTATGATATCTGTATAGTCTATTTTCGATGTTTGAATGAACACGTGTCGGCTAGGTGCGGCCCTTGGCCAGAGGTCGGCCACACAAATTTGCATATTGGCCGTTTCGCGCCCTGCCATTTTAGCTCGATATATTTTAGTGGTATTTTTTTTGTTTTCTATATTCTAAACTCGACAAAATATAACTATACACGTGGTAAATTTTAGATTTTTTTCTTCAAAACTTGTGTTCTCGTTTGCTACACCCATAATACCTAGCCACCCAGCCTATTTCGACGACTTATTTCAGCGTTTTTCATTGGTATAATATACTTTCTTTGATAACTTTTGACTGACCCTCCCACGCACACAGCTTCTCGGGAGGAATGAGTAGTTCAGATATTGACCACCAGATGGCTCCCCAGAACAATTTTTATGGCGGGAAATACCGAAACATTCCGGAACGTCACCCGCAGCCTGTTGTATTGTTTTGTACAACATTCCGGAATGTCACCCGCAGCGAAAGGGTTAATAGGCCCTAAGAAGGTTGAAAGAAAACAAAACACATCTATCTTAACTCTTTTGCCATCATATGATTTAATATTCATTACGCCTGCACGCCTCTATTTTTGCAGTAATATATAAAATGGATGATATTACCTATTTGCCTCCCCGCAACGCCCTCTCAACACATTCTTAACCCTCAACCGACGGTGACTGTCATATGACGGGAGAGAGAATATTGGCCATCCACGTGGTGCCCTTCATATGACAGGTGCCATTTTGAGGACGTTATGAGCTCTGAGATAGAGTCCGCACGTTGGGAGGACGATAGCTGGGCTTCGACCGCTCGCCATCACCTCGGGGCGGTCACTGACACGCAGCCATGACCGAGGACAGCCATGAACATAAATGTAGATCCGACAAGAACCAAAAATATTATTAAAGAGCGTTCCGTGAGTTCTAAAATAACAAATTTAAAGGTTTTCTATACAAACGCTCGTAGCATACGCAATAAATTTTAAGATTTAGAGGAGCTAGTGTTTACAGAAAATTATGATGTGATTGGCATAACAGAATCTTGGCTCAATACAGAAGATAGAGACTTTTTAGCAGAGTATTCACTTCCCGGTTATGTAATGTTTGAGAAAAGCCGAATAAATCGAAATGGAGGTGGCGTTTTACTTTATATCAAAGAAAGTCTTAACCCTACCCTCTTGTCAAAACCTCAAATTGTGAACGTCGACGCATCTTTTGTGCTAATAAAGAATAATAAAGGTACAAAAATAATACTTGCATTAATATACAGACCTCCAGCTCAATCAGTGCAAACTGACCGAGAAATTTACGAACAAATTGCAGATGTAAGTAACTCACAAGATACCGTAATTTTTGGCGACTTTAATTTACCTGTGACCAAGTGGGGTGATACTCTTACTTCACACTCCGGACATGACTTGTATACGAACTTGCAAGAGAGTTCGCTTTATCAATTTGTTCGAACGCCAACCCGTGGTAATAACGTTCTTGACATTGTACTTGCAACAAAAGAAGAATTAATAGAGAATTTGAATGTTGGTGATCAATTCAGTAACAGCGACCATCGTACAATAACTTTCACTTTAAAGTTTACTAGTAACGAACCAAATAGTAGCATCGAAAATGTCCCTAATTTCAAGAAAGCAAACTTCCATAAACTTAGAGCTATGTTTAAAGAAACTGACTGGAGCTTTTTAATTCACAATAACGACATAAATACATCTTGGAAGTTATTCGAAGCCACTTACCTAAAAGCAGTGGAAGACTGCATACCATCGAAAATACGGCGTCCAGGCCATAATAATAAGCCCAAATGGTGGAATAAAGATATTTCAAACTGCCTGCTTGCTAAAAAATTTGCTAATGATAGATTAAAATCCTCACAAAATGACGAAGAACGGCTGAAATTTGTAGAGCTACGACGCAAAGCCAAAAAGTTAATTAAGCAAAGTAAAAAGACCTTAGAGTTACATATTGCGAATCAAAGTAAAACAAACCCGAAAGAATTCTATAGTTATATCAGAAAGAAAAAAGTAGTTACTTCAACTGTTGGACCGTTAGTCGATGAAAATGGAGAATACACCAAAGACGAAGTACTAATGAGTAATGCCCTCAATACCTTCTTTGCATCAGTTTTTACAACAGAAGACCTCAGTGATATCCCTACACCATCGCCGATTCAGATTGATAATTCAGATGTTCTAAGCAATATCACCGTTACAGAGAGAGAAGTATTGAATTGTTTAGATAAACTCAAGGTAAATAAAACGCCTGGACCTGATACAATCTCGTCTAGAGTTCTAAAGGAAGCTAAGGATGAGCTCTCCAAACCGCTGACATTACTATTCAATAAATCCTTGCAGTCTGGAACTATGCCCGATCAGTGGAAGCTAGCCAACGTAACACCGATATTAAAAAAAGGCAGCAAATCCCTACCCAGTAACTATCGTCCAATTAGCTTAACCTCAGTTGTATGTAAAATGCTAGAAACGGTCATACGAGACAGACTTGTAAATCACTTAGAGGAAAATAACATACTTAAAGATACTCAACACGGCTTTCGTAAAAAACGTTCCTGTTTAACAAACCTCTTAGACTTCTTCCACGATATCCTCAACCTCTACGATGAGAGAAAAGCTGTAGATATTTTATACCTTGATTTTCAAAAGGCCTTTGACAAAGTTCCCCACAAACGTCTACTGCTAAAACTAAAAGCGCATGGAATACAAGACGGTGTGTTGAAATGGATAGAAAATTGGCTCAGCGACAGAAAGCAAAGAGTAGTCATAAACGGTAAGGCATCTAAATGGACCAATGTAAGTAGCGGGGTACCCCAGGGATCGGTACTAGGACCAATTCTCTTTCTAATTTACATCAACGACATAGATGAGGGTCTCACCTGTACAATCTCAAAATTTGCTGACGATACAAAAATTGCAAATAGCGTACTCTCAAAAGAACAAGTTGACGATATGCAACACAATCTAGATAAATTGTCATGTTGGGCCCAAATTTGGCAAATGAGTTTCAATGCGGATAAATGTAAAGTACTACATATCGGATACCTAAATGAGAAAGCAAACTATTCGATGAATGGCACTCAGCTTAAGAATGTAAACAGAGAAACCGATCTGGGAGTAACAATATCGAGTAACCTAAAACCCAGTCAACAATGTTCAGAAGTTGTTAAGAAGGCAAACAAAATAATTGGCTTTATAGGCAGGTCATTTGAGCATAAATCCAAAGAAGTTATCCTAACCCTTTACAATTCCTTAGTCCGCCCTCTTCTGGAATACTGCGTTCAATCCTGGTGCCCTTATTACCAAAAAGATATAAACAAGCTAGAACGAGTTCAACGTAGTTACCAAAATGATACCTAGCCTAAAGAACAAACCATACAAAGAGCGTCTTAGAGAATTAAATCTATTTCCTTTAACCCAGCGCAGATTAAGAGGTGACTTAATTCAAGTGTTCAAAATCATCAAAGGCATCGACAATATGAACCATAGTAAGTACTTCACTATCGACCAATCTAATTACACGCGGGGAAACGGTTGCAAAATTATTGGTAAATCTTTTAACTCACACGAATCTAAGAATTTCTTCTTCAATCGAGTTGTCAACTTGTGGAATGGGCTTCCCTGAAACGTTATAGACTGCATCACTGTTGATTCATTTAAACTCCGCCTAGACAAATATCTCGCATCAAACCCGCGACTGACTGCGTTTGTAAATGAATAACTTTATTTTATCCCCCCCTCAGTTACTAACCCATCTGTCCCCTACTAACTTCCTAATCCTGCCACGGACATTAGTTCCAGGGCAGTAATTCCCTTTCCAATGTTCCCTTACCCACTCTAAACCACTGTTTGCACACTTGATCCTCAGTGTTTTGGAGGACAAGCAACCTAGAAGGGTCACTAGATCTGTTGTTGCTTGATTTCCTTTGTACTATGTCTCACCACCACCTACGTACATGGCGAGACAAGGATGTTTTTTTGAAAATTACCTTATTTTAGGGTATTTTCACCTCAGGTTACGCGATCGCTGCAAGATAACCCGTGGTCGTACAAGGATGATTCAGGTATAATTGCAAAGCTCTATTATCGCCCTTTCATGGATATATATATAATTGTATTATGCTCTGGCTCTTGCTTATGCATGAAAAAGAGCATGGAATGAAGCTCGTTTTCGGTAAATATACCTGTCCAGCACTACGGTCATGTCAACAAGCATGCCCACTCTTTGGGAGTTAAAATTCATTATGCCTGCACGCCTCCGTTTTTGCAGTAATATATTAAATTGATATATTACCTATTTACCTCCCCACAACACCCTCTCGACACATTCTTAATCTTTGTCCTAACTACCATGTACCTATTTATAATGCACATAATGTCATACTTGCCTTCTTGGAATAACTAATTGTAAATAATACATTATGTTCTCATTCAATATCCATACATTGTATTTTTGTTAATTATTGTTCAATGTATACGTTATTTATGTTCTGGTTGATCTAGGTGCCCTCGAGTATCTCTTATTTCCACCACAATATATATACCGGTATATACTGTATATACCGTATATTTATATGTATATATATATATATATATTTGTTTTTTTTTGCGTTTATCATTCTATGTATAATACAAAAAACTTAAATACCTTAGCGTGCGTATTCTCTATCACTGTCTGACCTTCCACTCAATTAAACCTCGTCTAGCGGGGGGTTTTGGGATATTTTGGGCATATTCAGGCCCTCCTGAATGATCAATCAAGTATCTGCATGAAAAGAAAGGTATTCAGCAAAAAACTAGGCGCTACAAGCATCAAAATGAGACCTGAACGAGCTACGTAGCACTCGTCGTTTTGATGCAGTGGTACCACCAACATGGGAGTTTAGCGTATAGCGGCATATTTTTTCCAGCTACACTCACTACTGGCTACACTGCCGGCCTCTCGAGAACAGAGGTAGCGTGAGTCAGTGGGCGGCGGTAAGCCCTGGGTGTCGGCCATGTGGCCTGCTGCGCTCCCGGCCATTTGCACTCGATTTTAACCCTTTAACCCTTAAAGCACGACTTAAGTCGTGCACCAATTTGCAGCAAGTTAGGAGCATTATTAAGGCTTTTAAAGGGTTAAAATCGAGTGCAAATGGCCGGGAGCGCAGCAGGCCACACGTCCGACACCCAGGGCTTACCGCCACCCACTGACTCACGCTCCCTCTGTTCTCGAGAGGACGGCAGTGTTACCATTAGTGAGCGTAGTGGGAAAAAATATGCCGCTATACGCTAAACTCCCATGTTGGTGGCACCACTGCACGAGAACCACGAGTGCTACGTAGCTCGTTCTGGTCTCATTTTGAAGCTTTTAGCGCCTAGTTTTTTTGCCGAATACATTTATTTTCATGCAGATACTTGATTGATCATTCAGGAGGACCTGAATATGCCCAAAATAGCCCAAAACACCCCGCTAGACAAGGGTTAAAAGCCTTAATAATGCTCCTAACTTGCTGCTTTTTAGATACGGACTTAAGTCGGGCCCCGCTCTTTAAGTGTTAAAGGAGCCCACCTCACTTTTTCCTTCTTTCTCTTCCTCTCTTTTTGGCTTGTATCCATTCGGCCCCATTCAGCCTACTGTTTTAAGATGTTTACCCCCATCCAGGTGTCAATATTTTCCTGGTGAGCGGTAGCAAGCCAGCATATATATATTTTTATTTTGACAGAAAGCTAAATTTGTACATTTTTCGATAGAAAAAAATTTCCGGCGAAGCCGGATTTCTCCATACAATGCTAGCTCGCTATCGTTCGCCAGGAAAAAATCGACACCTGGATGGGGATAAACGTCTTAAAACAGTAGGCCGAATGGATACAAGCCAAAGAGAGGGGGAGAGAAAGATAAAAAAAAAACGGTGGGCCCCCTTAAAAAACCTTCCACCCATGACAAGAAAGATTACACCAGCCCCCATCAGCGATATACAGGGGCGGTATCTAAATATTCAGCTCATTTCTCACGAATTTATGTTTTATTTCATGTCGTATTTCTAAGAGTTGCAATAAGTTGATAAACACTCCCCCCCCCCCATTATTACGGAAGATAAAATACCTGATTTAGTAATCACCACCATGCCAGTTCGACAAGAGAAAAGAAAAGGAACAGAAGAAGGGGAGACTCAAACAGCAGAACCAAGGAGACACACACACAGCAGGTAAAACGAAGAAAGACCAACGAAGGAGAGACTAAGATAAAACAAACAAAGACGAAAGAAGGAGACACAAAGATAAAAAGAACGAAGAGCCCAGGAATAACAACACTCAACAACCATTCAGCAGGCAAAAACAAAATCAGGAACAAGGACCAGAAGGCAACCACAGAGAAGGAAAATTCACCACTACTGAAAAAAACAAACGCAGCATCAAAACCACAGAAGACAACGAAAACCCCAGCAAAACCATCAACACATGGCCGCCCCAATTCTGCCTTTACATCATTACACCAGAATAAACGAGATGCCAGGATTGCCACCATAAATACTCCTCTACCACCCACAACAGGCAAGACAATTCAGATCACCATCAATAACCACGAGGCTCCAAAGAAAAAGATAGTGTACAGTCCGAAACAGAAGGACCAACACAGACACACAACAAAGGAGCAGTTGCGCCGTTCTTCCGCGCAGAGGCCTATCCACCAGCCCGCGAACTTCTAGGGGGGTCTACTTAATCCCCACAGAATACGCCCCCCTGTACTTATGACCTTCTGACATCCGCACACTTGACACGGGACATAGCAGCTAAAAGTGGTCACTACCCTGACGAAAACCAAGGTAAAGCAAGCAATTCTAGGGCTTGATTTACTGACATGTAAGCTATCAAGCCCTAAAATTAAACCTCCCATTCAAGTAAAGATTGAAGCCATGGTGAATATATTTCAAGGTCTGAGGAGTTCTTTTCCCTATTAAGGAATTGATATTAGCATATGCCATGGTATAGTGCTTAATATTAAGATCTCTAATAGGCTGCACCTTTGGTATTAGAAGCATAGCCGCAAGGACATGTTCCCACCTTACTTCTTTTGCCAAAACCGCACTCTTAAACTATAGAAAGATACTTGCCATGGTAAAGGTAATTCCAATAGTTTGGGCTTTGTGAGATACCATCTCAATAACGGCACTCTACATATAGAAGTCCATACAGCATCTGTCTAACACCATGGTCATAGACATATGCAGTAAAAAGGTTTAAAACACCGAACTTGGGTTCTTTGAACACTCTTAAAACGGTCAGTGGCAGATCGAGTGAAATTAGTATGTTCATGATCTTACTATCTCCTCGTGTTAGCCCGATACCTTGTCATGACACTAGCGACACTGTATTAAAGACCCTAAGTCAAGAGTACTGGAACAGAACTTCACCACCGCTTAGTATAAAGGTCAGGATAGACAAGCAATAGTAACTCAGGACATGCCCCCGTTCAAGCTCGCGTTAGTCCATCATGACATAAAAGGAGCCATCATTCAAGACCCAAAGCCAACTAATCCATCTGTATCCCTATCCACACCATCCACACGGCAGGACCACCTAAGCGGCTCGACGGAACCTAGACGACCGGACTTGATAACTCTCATCTCTACCCAGAATGTGCTCACCACTCCAGACCTTCAAAGTGTTATATTAGGAGTGTTACTTAAATCTCTTTAACTCATACACCAGTGTGACCCCAGTGTAATACTTAGGAAAACAGAGCGACTTATCCGACTCTTTTTATATCTTACACCAGTGCGACCCAGGTGAAATACTTAGGAAAACAGAGCGACTTATCCGACTCTTTTTATATCTTACACCAGTGCGACCCCAGTGTAATACTTAGGAAAACAGAGCGACTTATCCGACTCTTTTTATATCTTACACCAGTGCGACCCCAGTGTAATACTTAGGAAAACAGAGCGACTTATCCGACTCTTTTTATATCTTACACCAGTGCGACCCAGGTGAAATACTTAGGAAAACAGAGCGACTTATCCGACTCTTTTTATATCTTACACCAGTGCGACCCCAGTGTAATACTTAGGAAAACAGAGCGACTTATCCAACTCTTTTTATATCTTACACCAGTGCGACCCCAGTGTAATACTTAGGAAAACAGAGCGACTTATCCGACTCTTTTTATATCTTACACCAGTGCGACCCCAGTGTAATACTTAGGAAAACAGAGCGACTTATCCGACTCTTTTTATATCTTACACCAGTGCGACCCCAGTGTAATACTTAGGAAAACAGAGCGACTTATCCGACTCTTTTTATATCTTACACCAGTGCGACCCCAGTGTAATACTTAGGAAAACAGAGCGACTTATCCAACTCTTTTTATATCTTACACCAGTGCGACCCCAGTGTAATACTTAGGAAAACAGAGCGACTTATCCGACTCTTTTTATATCTTACACCAGTGCGACCCCAGTGTAATACTTAGGAAAACAGAGCGACTTATCCGACTCTTTTTATATCTTACACCAGTGCGACCCAGGTGAAATACTTAGGAAAACAGAGCGACTTATCCGACTCTTTTTATATCTTACACCAGTGCGACCCAGGTGAAATACTTAGGAAAATTAGAGCCACTTATAGGACTCTGTTTTATTCTAACACCAGTGCGACCCAGGTGAAATACTTAGGAAAATTAGAGCCACTTATAGGACTCTGTTTTATTCTAACACCAGTGCGACCCAGGTGAAATACTTAGGAAAATTAGAGCCACTTATAGGACTCTGTATTATTCTAACACAAGTGCGACCCAGGTGAAATACTTAGAAAAATTAGAGCCACTTATAGGACTCTGTTTTATTCTAACACCAGTGCGACCCGGGTGAAATACTTAGGAAAAGTAGAGCAACTCATATGCCTTTATTTTATTTCTACATCAGTGCAACCCCAGTGTAATACTTAGAGAATAGAGTACTTCGACTCTGTTTATTCTTACACCAGTGTGACCAGGTGTATTGTGTTATTTCTATATAGTATGATAAAAGTGATAAACTCTGAATACGCTGAGGAACCTAAGTATATCTCTTGCAGTTAATACGAGAGACAAGATAAGGTATCAAGAGTATCAGTATAAATTATACCATACACCAGTGACTTAAGATGTATAGTGCATAGTAAAAGAGAGAGAGAGAAACAAGTATATTCCTAGTTCCCTCGTGGATCCTCGCCCGTGCTAGACTCATATATGTATATAACCTTTGTTCTAGCATAAATAAGTATTGTTGTCCTACATATTGAACTATTAATAAGTATTGTTGTCCTACATATTGAACTATTAATAAGTATTGTTGTCCTACATATTGAACTATTAATAAGTATTGTTGTCCTACATATTGAACTATTAATAAGTATTGTTGTCCTACATATTGAACTATTAATTACATTTGTTAACGAAATGTACTCAGTGTTATAATTTTACCCTTTACCCCTTCCTTGCACGTGTTGTATGATTTTGACTTTTCCAGTTGAGTACAACATACCAAATATCAATACAAACCCGGTAAAAACCCTGGCATAACAGTAGGTAACGTCAATGTTTTATTAATTTGCTTGTAATTATTTTAAAACTTACTCCTCACATTTTCATAATAGATTTCCAAGCGGTTACGATAAATTGATAACCCCCCACCCCCCATCCCCTTGTCATATTGATAACCCCCCACCCCCCATCCCCTTGTCATATTGATAACCCCCCACCCCCCACCCCCCATCCCCTTGTCATATTGATAACCCCCCACCCCCCATCCCCTTGTCATATTGATAACCCCCACCCCCCATCCCCTTGTCATATTGATAACCCCCCACCCCCCCTCCCCCTGTCATATTGATAAACCCCCCACCCCCCACCCCCCATCCCCTTGTCATATTGATAACCCCCCACCCCCCCTCCCCTTGTCATATTGATAACCCCCCCACCCCCCATCCCCTTGTCATATTTTACAAGTCCGGGCTCGGGTGTCACTGCCATTGTGGGCTGATAATTAAGACGTCCGAGGGGAGGTCAAGCAATCTATTACCAAGAAATGTGTAAGAAACTTGAGGGGAGAATTTTAGGTTGTTCGTATAGTTAAATTTTGGGGCTAGGAGGGACCTTGGTGATCCTGGTCTCTGGGTCTTCTCCTGGATAACCTAGATGTGAGTGAATTTGTATTTTGTGTTTGTGTGTTCATTGTGTTCTGTTGTGTTTTGTATTGTCCCTAGACTTGCTCTGTCCTAAGTCCCCCCACCCAAAAAAAAAAAAAAAAGGAAAAGTGGGGATTGGGCCTGAGTATATAGATGATAGATAGATAGATAGATAGATAGATAGATAGATAGATAGATAGGAGGAGGTATATATTATGGAAGTTGGAAGAGAGCTTGTAAGATTTTCGTATACCGGTACTTAAATATTGGTGCTAGGAGGAAATAGATAGATAGATATAATACTTCTAATCCTTTAATATTGGGGCTAGGAGAATATATAAGAAAGTTGGAGTAGAGTGCAAAGATTTTTAGTATACACAGTTTTTTTTTTTTTATCTTTCTCCCCTTTTCTCTCTTTCCCTGGCTTGTATCCATTCGGCCCCATTCAGCCAACTGTTTTAAGACATATTCCCATCCAGGTGTCGATTTCTTCCTGGCGAGCGATAGCGAGCTAGCATTGTATGGAGAAATCCGGCTTCGCCGGAGACATTTTATTATCGAAAAATGTACAGATTTAGCTTGCTGTAAAAACAAAATATATATACACAGTACATGCTGGCTCGCTACCGCTCGCCAGGAAAATATTGACACCTGGATGGGGGTAAACGTTTTAAAACAGTAAGCTGAATGGGGCCGAATGGATACAAGCCAAAGAGAGAGGGAGAGAAAGAGAAAAAAGCGAGGTGGGCTCCCTTAAATAATGGGGGACATGAGTAAATACCGGTGGATAAGAAAGTTGGGTGAGAATGTTAGGGTTGTCGTCTATTGGGGCTACGTGTGAATATACAGTAAAACACAAGTTGGCTGAGAGTTTAAGGGACCCCACCTCGCTTTTGTTTTATCTTTCTCTCCCGCTCTCTTTGGCTTATATCCATTCGGCCCCATTCAGCCTACTGTTTTAAGACGTTTACCCTCATCCAGGTGTCAATGAGTCAGCATATACAGTATATATTTTTTTTTTGACAGCAAGCTAAATTTGTACATTTTTCGATAGAAAAATTTCTCTGGCGAAGCCTGATTTCTCCATACAATGCTGGCTCACTATCGCTCGCCAGGAAGAAATCGACACCTGGATGGGGATAAACGTCTTAAAACAGTTGGCTGAATGGGGCCGAATGGATACAAGCCAGGGAAAGAGAAAGTAAAAAAAAAAGCCGGTGACCCCCCTTAAGATTTGTGTATACTTAAATATTAGATCTAAATATAGAGGAAAGTTGGGAGAGAGTCACAACATATTCGTATACTGTTCTTACAAAGATATAAGAACATTGGAGAGAGTCACAATATATTCGTATACTGTTCTTACAAAGATATAAGAACATTGGAGAGAGTCACAATATATTCGTATACTGTTCTTACAAAGATATAAGAACATTGGAGAGAGTCACAACATATTCGTATACTGTTCTTACAAAGATATAAGAACATTGGAGAGAGTCACAATATATTCGTATACTGTTCTTACAAAGATATAAGAACATTGGAGAGAGTCACAACATATTCGTATACTGTTCTTACAAAGATATAAGAACATTGGAGAGAGTCACAACATATTCGTATACTGTTCTTACAAAGATATAAGAACATTGGAGAGAGTCACAACATATTCGTATACTGTTCTTACAAAGATATAAGAACATTGGAGAGAATCACAACATATTCGTATACTGTTCTTACAAAGATATAAGAACATTGGAGGGAGTATCAATATATTCGTATACTTGAATATTAGGTCTACGATTAAAATAATAGAGAAGAAAATTAGGTGCAAGTTTCAAGATTTATGAATATTGAATATTGGGTGGCTATATATATTATCATTAATTTAGTTATCAATCGATCTAGTTATATATTCATAATGCAGTTGGGTCCATGTACACTCGGTCCAAAAAGTATCTGCACCCCTACCTTGATAATCTGGTGTGTACAGCTTGGTAGAGTTTGCATATCTACCTGTAGCTATATCCATCTATACTACTATCTACCTATACTACCTACGACCTACTACCTACGACCTACAACCTATACTAACAAGCTGTACACACCAGGTTATCAGGGTAGAGGTGCAGATACTGTTTTGACCAAGTGTACATGATTAGATTGATATCCAGTATTCGATAAAATTAATATTTATCGTGGTCATTTGCTATACGGTAACTTTAAGGGGAGGCAGAGGGTTTTTGGGGACCTCCTTCTCCCTTATGTTTAGCCCCATTAATTATGACATTTTAAGACAATCGCCTCGTTAGTTTGGCGTTTTTCAGACATTTTGTTCCATTTCTTTGCCAATATTAAAAGTTTTCGTGTCATTTAGATGTCGATTTTTTTCCTGGCGAGCGATATCGAGCCTGTATTGCAAGAGGAATCGGCCTTCGGCCGGGACATTTTTCTACCGAAAAATTTACAAATTTATATCGAAGGGGGGTCTTGGGGATGTTTTTTTTAAAGTTTGATAGAGGTTTAGAGAGCAAACTAAACCCCCTCCTTAAACCATTGAGCCGAACCAGTAAATTATGCTGCACAATACCGTCTGAGCTCCCTTAACTGTCTTCATGGTGTAATGGTTAGAGCGTGTAAGTTCAGTATGTAATATCTTGGTTCGAATCCTAGGAGTTATCGCATGCTTTAAGTAATTTTATTTGGAGGTTATTGGTGTTAAGAACGATGTTAACTAATTACTGTTTATACATATAAATACTGTATATCTATCTACAGTATCTATTGCCAGACACCTTGACAATTTTAAGCAGTTTAAGAAGGACCTATGATATCGAGATGATTTACTGAGATTGTATTTATCCCTTTGAGTCCTAGAGGTACCGGTAGATTACAATTTATCCCTTTGAGTCCTAGAGGTACCGGTAGATTACAATTTATCCCTTTGAGTCCTAGAGGTACCGGTAGATTACAATTTATCCCTTTGAGTCCTAGAGGTACCGGTAGATTATAATTTATCCCTTTGAGTCCTAGAGGTACCGGTAGATTATAATTTATCCCTTTGAGTCCTAGAGGTACCGGTAGATTACAATTTATCCCTTTGAGTCCTAGAGGTACCGGTAGATTACAATTTATCCCTTTGAGTCCTAGAGGTACCGGTAGATTACAATTTATCCCTTTGAGTCCTAGAGGTACCGGTAGATTACAATTTATCCCTTTGAGTCCTAGAGGTACCGGTAGATTACAATTTATCCCTTTGAGTCCTAGAGGTACCGGTAGATTACAATTTATCCCTTTGAGTCCTAGAGGTACCGGTAGATTACAATTTATCCCTTTGAGTCCTAGAGGTACCGGTAGATTATAATTTATCCCTTTGAGTCCTAGAGGTACTGGTAGATTACAATTTATCCCTTTGAGTCCTAGAGGTACCGGTAGATTACAATTTATCCCTTTGAGTCCTAGAGGTACCGGTAGATTACAATTTATCCCTTTGAGTCCTAGAGGTACCGGTAGATTACAATTTATCCCTTTGAGTCCTAGAGGTACCGGTAGATTACAATTTATCCCTTTGAGTCCTAGAGGTACGATAGATTACAATTTATCCCTTTGAGTCCTAGAGGTACCGGTAGATTACAATTTATCCCTTTGAGTCCTAGAGGTACCGGTAGATTACAATTTATCCCTTTGAGTCCTAGAGGTACCGGTAGATTACAATTTATCCCTTTGAGTCCTAGAGGTACCGGTAGATTACAATTTATCCCTTTGAGTCCTAGAGGTACCGGTAGATTACAATTTATCCCTTTGAGTCCTAGAGGTACCGGTAGATTACAATTTATCCCTTTGAGTCCTAGAGGTACCGGTAGATTACAATTTATCCCTTTGAGTCCTAGAGGTACCGGTAGATTAAAATTTGTCCCTTTGAGTCCTAGAGGTACCGGTAGATTACAATTTATCCCTTTGAGTCCTAGAGGTACCGGTTGATTACAATTTCAATAAAATCGTCTAATGGTAACCAGAATATGACTAAAATGACGCCATCGTTTCTGAAGGTGTTGTTTTTTAGAGTCCTCCCTCATGTTCAGCCCTATTAGTTATGAGATTTCAAGACATTCGCCCCGTTAGTTTGGCGATTTTCAGACCTTTTGCCCCATTTCATTGCCAATATTAAGACCTTTCGTGCCATTTAGGTGTCGATTTATTTTCCTGGCGAGCAATAGCGAGCCTGAATTTGAAGAGGAATATACAAATTTATATCGAAGGGGGGTCTTGTGGGTGTTTTTTAAGCTTGATAAGAGGTTTAAAGAGCAAACTAAACCCCTTCCTTAAACCATTGAACCGAACCAGTAAATTATGCTGCACGATACCGTCTGAGCTCCCTTAATATTACCAAGAAACCATCAATTGCAAAGCATGAATCCAACTTACCAAACATTTATAGGATATATTTTTCAAGACACCGCCCTTAAGGGGGGTCACCGGCTTCTTTTTATCTTTCTCTCCTTTTCTCTCTTTCCCTGGCTTGTATCCATTCGGCCCCATTCAGCTAACTGTTTTAACAAGTTTATCCCCATCCAGTTGTCGATTTCTTCCTGGCGAGCGAAAGCGAGCCAGAATTGTATGGAGAAGTCCGGCTTGGCCGGACACATTTTTCTATCGAAAAATGTATAAAATTTAGCTTGCTGTCAAAACGGAAATATATATATGCTGGCTCGCTACCGCTCCGAAAACGAAAAGGCACGCGAGCGCCAGAAAGAGAAAGCAAGAACCAGACAGTCGATAGACAAACCTAGGTCGCACCGGGAAAAGAATGTCCCGCCACACCCGACAAGACGTTTCCTCCCACTCTCACCACGAAGAGGAAAATGCGGTTCAACCTACGTTTCTAACCTACCTGTCACTCTTCTCCTGTTCACTTATGTTCCCTTTTTCCGTAATTATTATAATGTACCTGTCGGACAGCACCTGTGTTCGTATATATATGTATGCCAATTATTATGATGTACTTGCCAGACAGCACCTGCATTCTGTCTATTCCTATACACCTGTGTTTCCCTTTTCTCCCCTCATGACAATATAACTAGGGGAGACTAGAGAAGTAGAAGTTAAGAAAAACTCATATCTTCGCTACCGAAGAAAGCACTGCCAGATGAAACAATTATATGAAATGTATGAAACCCTATTTTATGCAATAAGATGTGAACCTATACTTCAATAGATCTTGGGACACTGTTTTCCCACACATATATACACATGTCTTTTTTTTACACTCTTCAACTAGTTTTGCTAGTTACACAACTCACACATGCTTCCTTCTAAATAAGAATACCCTGTACCTAATTGTCTCCACGTACAAACAACGCGGGAGGTCTTCCGCGCCCGCGCCCCGAGAGAGGGCGCTCCATACTTTTAAATGCCCGTGTGTACACCCAGGCCTGCCAACCCGAACCAGGAAGGTTGTATACGTACACACTCCTTTAGACAACTCAATGCAGAGGGAAATTTATATATTCTTATACCCAAAATTACTACCAACAAAGATCTGTAGTAAAATCCCTCAGCCACCACGACGAGAAGGAGAGAGAAGGGTAAACGCCGTCTCGCGCGCATCATAGCCCTCACTTGTCCGGTGCGCACGACACACCTTCGATGCACCCAACACCACCAATCCTCCCCGAGAGTCCGAATTTCAGAACTCATTCCCTTCACTCACTATCATTGTTTTCCAGAGTTCTATTGAGTTTATATAGACCACCTATTAATTCATAATTAACCTTTGATAAAGTACCCTACTCTAGGAGCTATAATTGACCTTACTCATCACCCCATCACCGAGTAATATCCTTGTATTGAAGGAGACCTTGACCAGTAGAATAAGAAGGGCTCAAGGACCCCATCTAGGATACCTCCTCATGCCCTTACCATCCTAGAAGTACCGGGGGAGTGCACTCAGTAATTCCCAATACCAGTTCAGGATTTCTGAGGAAAGACAAGCAATTTTGAGGCTTCAAAAGTTCTGGCATGCCACCTTATGAAGTCTTAAGATTACCCTCCATTCAGTTGGACTAACGGCCTGCCGAAAGCTCAAATATACTGTCTGTGAGTAAAAACCCTATACTGGGGATCTTTGTTAGCCAGAGGCCTACCCAGCTAACATAGAGACTCTACTTAGGCAGTTCCTAACTAGTCTAGTGGGAAAGCGTACGGCCTGCCGGAAACTTTCTTCTTAGACTACAAGTTACCGAAACTGTGGCCTGTCCCAGGAACTCTGTCCTCATCTGGCACGCCAGTGAGATACACAGCTACTGAGCTAGGAACAACTTTCCTAAAGGGTTAGGAAGAGAGTTACCGGCCTGCCGCTCTCTCTTCTTGATTCTGAGGTTGGGAAGGAGGATACCGGCCTGCTGCTCCTGCTTGTCAATCGCACTAAGGAAAGCCCACACCAGCACCATCTCTAAAAGAAGTTGAGGTGTACGGCCTGCCGTCCTCATTATTCTCTAGAGTGGGAAGGAACAAGTGTCCTGATAGAGGAACTCGGTTGATGTCTGGCATGCCAGCGTGAACATTGTCTCTATTATCAGGCTTCACTTTCCTTAGTAAAAGTGGAGAGACTCCGGCCTGCCGACCTCTCTGTTTTTACTGAGTCCAAGTGAACACTTGTACGAAAGTGTCCTTGTCGAGGAACTTTGTCATCGTTCGGCATGCCGATGTGACATTGGCTCCATAGCGAGGTAACATTTTCTCTAGTGAAGAGTTGAGAGACTCCGGCCTGCCGACCTCTCCATTCTCTACTATTGGAAGTGGACACTACCACTCTGCACAGGTAGTCTCGAGCCTCTGAGACCGCTGTGTTAGAGACAGGGCTTGGCGAGATACCCTCACGGGCACTCTGCAGATACAAGTCCTTGGTGCACTGAGTCTGTGGCATCCCACACGACCGTGTAACTCAAAGGTTTAAACACCGCCCCGGGTCCTCCGAACCTCTCATAAAGATCAGAATAGACAGTAAGGACACTTGAACTAAACTTACTGCGTTAGTCCGATATCGACCACACAAGACTCGATATTTAAGATCCTAGCCCGAGAGTACCTTAACAGGACTTCATCAACGGTTGATATACTGATCAGGACAGTCGAGTGGTTTGTCCTACCTCTGAAATACTCGCGTTAGTTGGGTATGGTGCCCAACTGTAATCCGCCCGACGGTTACTATATGTTACGGAGCCATACTTAAGATCTCAAGCCCAATCAACCCATCTGTAACTACTCCACACAACCGGCCCACCTAGACGGCCCACGGGGAAGCAGAAGACGAGAACCAACCACCTCCTGAAGTACTACCAGGAGGGATCACCAGAGAAGTTGCCACGCCGAGATATCAAGAGAAGAAGAGAAAGTGACCAGAAGTAGAAAAGTGCCGAGTGAGCGAGAAATAAATAGAGTCCCTCAAAAAGTACAAGAAAAGTGAATAAATTCCTCTAAGTCCAAATAATCGGAGTAGAACGAAAAGAATTAGTTTCCCGAGTAGCGTAACTAATATCATGAACATCTAACCCTATAGAAGTGAAAAATCCGAATTAGCGACACTTAAGCTGATTTCGAAGGGTTCAGCGACTCTGACTAAAAACCCAAGTTTTCTCCAGAAATAAAGTCTTTCCAAAAGTGCCTTAAACAGTTGAAATCCTCTACCAGCACTAATAATCGGGTTACGAAGTTACGAGTTATATGTACCTACAATGCGAGTGATCCCGAAAAACAATTAGCCATCAAACAGTGATTCGATTTGGAATTATTTCATTTTTAACCTATTTTTGAGAGGTCAGCAACTCTACCAAAAATCCGCAAGATTATTCGAAAATATTGCAGAGTCCCTCATCGACTCTACGTTTTCTATGAGACACGGCTACCTACCTACTAGGGGCAGCTGACCTTGACCTTGACCCGCACTGACATTCCTGAAGAATGTGATAGTGTACTCCACCGCCCCTTAGAAATACTTCTCTCTCAATAATCTCCCAGTGTTCAAGCTTTCTCGATTAACAGTGAAGTTGGACAGAATACCTGCTCCTCATCTAGCTCCGCGACTGTGCTAGGAGTTAGTAATAAGTTTAAGTACTATTCACTGGTAGTGATTCATGTTCCATGTTTTATATACTTGTATGAACTTGGAAGTCCCAGTGGCGTAGAACTCACCTGTATCAATTGTTAATCCTGCATAAAATCAGGGCATAACAACCTGGATGGGGCTAAACGTCTTAAAACAGTAGGCTGAATGGGGCCGAATGGATACAAGCCAAAGAGAGAGGGAGATAAAGAGAAAAAAAGCGAGGTGGGTTCCCTTAATGTGAAGGTCTTGGTTTATTGTTAATTACTTCAGGCTTGGGTGCCCTCATTACTTCCGGACTTTGATTATACTTCTGAGAACAATGCCTTTTATTCAGTCACCTCCACACGCACACAAATACTCTCAGTCATATACACCCACCCCCACACCCACTCTCGGTCACACACACATTATCTCTCTCTCTCTCTCTCTCTCTCTAATTTTCTTCAACTTGTTTACCACTTCGTTTTGATCGTGAGGTATGTATGATCAAATTATCTATCTATCTATATACTGTATATATATATATATATATATATATATATATATATATATATATATATATATATACCGGTATATATAATCAAGAATCCGCTTTATATTGAGGGTGCCAAATACCCTCATGTTCCAATTTGAAACTGCATTGCTGCCAATTTGAAACTGCATTGCTGCCAATTTGAAACTGCATTGCTGCCAATTCAGCGACTTCAGACGTTGATATAAAGATATACACATCAGCAAGAATGTTACTATTTTATTATTATTATATAACTAATAGCGTAATTATCCACTATATAATTATTATATAACTAATAGCGTAATTATCCACTATATAATTATTATATATAACTAATAGCGTAATTATCCACTATATAATTATTATATAACTAATAGCGTAATTATCCACTATATAATTATTATATAACTAATAGCGTAATTATCCACTATATAATTATTATATAACTAATAGCGTAATTATCCACTATATAATTATTATATAACTAATAGCGTAATTATCCACTATATAATTATTATATAACTAATAGCGTAATTATCCACTATATAATTATTATATAACTAATAGCGTAATTATCCACTATATAATTATATAACTAATAGCGTAATTATCCACTATATAATTATTATATAACTAATAGCGTAATTATCCACTATATAATTATTGAGAATATGGAACTCATTAATTAACCTCTTCTGTACCGGAGACGTCTTTTAACTTTCTTCTGGATACTATTAGACGATTTTATTCAGTTTCAAAAGGCCCTCCACCAATTACTAGGCTTCGAACTATCTTAATTATCCCTTTTTACTACCACAGAGCCTTCTTCAGCTGCACAAAATCGTCTAAATATAGCTAGAATAAAAGGGGAAAGACGTCGCCGGTATGGAAATCATTGACCATTGTTCAGGTATATTGGTCTATTGTTCAGGTATATTGGTCTATTGTTCAGGTATATTGGTCTATATCAAGAAATATTCGGCAATATCTGTCATTTAAAGCTGTCAATCTTCTAGAAACATTTAAGGGGGGTCACCTGCTTTTTTCTCTTTCTCTCCTTTTCTCTCTTTCTCTGGCTTGTATCCATTCGGCCCCATTCAGCCAGCTGTTTTAAGACGTTTATCCCCATCCAGGTGTCGATTTCTTCCTGGCGAGCGATAGCGAACCAGCATTGTATGGAGAAATCTGGCTTTGCCGGAGACATTTTTCTATCGAAAAATTTACAAATTTAGCTTGCTGTCGAAACAAAAATATATATATGCTGGCTCGCTACCGCTCGCCAAGAAAATATTGACACCTACATGGGGGTAAACGTCTTAAAACAGTAGGCTGAATGGGTCCGAATGGATAAAAGCCAAAGAGAGAGGGAGAGAAAGAGACAAAAAGCGAGGTGGGCCCCCTTAAAAGCGATATAATTAGTGGTACCATACACAAACACTCTCCAAAACAGTCAGCCACAAACTGCAGTACCTACCAAACGATCAAGGATTGTATTTAATGTGAATTAAGGGGAGGCAGTTGGTTTTTCGAGTCCTCCTCCTCCCTCATGTTTATCCCTAATAGTTATGAGATTTCAAGACATTCGCCCCATTAGTTTGGCGTTTTCAGACCTTTTGCCCCATTCCTTTACCAATATTAAGACCTTTCGTGCCATTTAGGTGTCGCTTGTTTCCTGGCGAGCGAAAGCGAGCCTGTATTTGGAGAGGAATCGGCCTTCGGCCGGGACATTTTTTTGGAAAATTTTGTATATCGAAGGGGGGTCGTGTGGGTAATTTTTAAAAGTTTGATAGAGGTTTAGAGAGCAAACTAAATCTCCTTCTTAAACCATTGAGCCGAACCAGTAAATCATGCTGCAAAATACCGTCTAAGCTCCCTTAAATCACTTCTTGCTTGGCGCAAATCCTTCTTGGCCATTAAATTACCTGAACATTGTCCATAATTTTGTGAGATAATTTGTTTACAGACAAGTAGATAAACAGACCGACACAGACAATCGGAGGTGAAAACATGACCTCCGTGCAAATTTGTTGGCGGAGGGGGTAATACAAATAATTCTATTCTGTTCTATATACTCGGGCCCAATCCACACTTTTCAGATTTTGTTTTTAAATTTCCTTTCTTTTTCCCTTCTTTCCCTTTTTTTTTTTTTGGGGGGGGGGGGCGACTCAAGACAGAGCCAGAATAGGGACAACACAACAGAAAACACTGAACACACACAAACAAAATACTACTAATAATATCCACCCCGACTCAAGACAGAGCCAGAATAGGGACAACACAACAGAAAACACTGAACACACACAAACAAAATACTACTAATAATATCAACCCCGACTCAAGACAGAGCCAGAATAGGGACAACACAACAGAAAACAATGAACACACACAAACAAAATACTACTAATAATCATCATCATCATTTTTTGAGTTTTGTGTTTGTGTTTTCATTGTTTTCTGTTGTGTTTTGTGTTGTCCCTATCCTTGGCTCTGTCTTGAGTCCCCCCCCCAAAAAAAAAAAATATATATATATATATATATATATTATATACCTGTATATATAAATAAGAAAAGTGGGAATTGGGCCTGAGCATATAGATAGATAGATAGATAGATAGATCATCATCATCATCATCATCAATCCTCTTTACCGTACCTGGTGTAAAGTTCTTGAGATAAGGTCATATGATGTAAGGCCCCGTCCAACATCCTGTGACCTGGTCAGTATATCCGTCACCTCCTGGAATATACTGTCGCCCGCCGCGGACCTATGGAGAAAAACAGACCAAAATTATATTATTTATTTTTTATTATGTTTATTTCCACCAACCAACTTCACCTCTAAACTCAATAAGCCTGTATTAAGTTGATGGAGATAACAAACCAAAATTATACTATTATAAGCCAGTATTAAGTTGATGGAGATAACAAACCAAAATTATACTATTATAAGCCAGTATTAAGTTGATGGAGATAACAAACCAAAATTATATTATTATAAGCCAGTATTAAGTTGATGGAGATAACAAACCAAAATTATATTATTATAAGCCAGTATTAAGTTGATGGAGATAACAAACCAAAATTATATTATTATAAGCCAGTATTAAGTTGATGGAGATAACAAACCAAAATTATATTATTATAAGCCAGTATTAAGTTGATGGAGATAACAAACCAAAATTATATTATTATAAGCCAGTATTAAGTTGATGGAGATAACAAACCAAAATTATATTATTATAAGCCAGTATTAAGTTGATGGAGATAACAAACCAAAATTATATTATTATAAGCCAGTATTAAGTTGATGGAGATAACAAACCAAAATTATATTATTATAAGCCAGTATTAAGTTGATGGAGATAACAAACCAAAATTATATTATTATAAGCCAGTATTAAGTTGATGGAGATAACAAACCAAAATTATATTATTATAAGCCAGTATTAAGTTGATGGAGATAACAAACCAAAATTATATTATTATAAGCCAGTATTAAGTTGATGGAGATAACAAACCAAAATTATATTATTATAAGCCAGTATTAAGTTGATGGAGATAACAAACCAAAATTATATTATTATAAGCCAGTATTAAGTTGATGGAGATAACAAACCAAAATTATATTATTATAAGCCAGTATTAAGTTGATGGAGATAACAAACCAAAATTATATTATGTATATATTTTTTCACCAATCAACTTCACTTCTAAACTCAATTAAGGGAGGGTCACTGGTTTTTTTCTTATCTTTCTCTCATTTTCTCTCTTTCCCTGGCTTGTATTCATTCGGCTCCATTCAGCCAACTATTTTAAGACGTTTATCCCCATCTAGGTGTCGATTTCTTCCTGGCGAGCGTTAGCGAGCCAGCATTATATGAAGAAATCCGGCTTCGCCGGAGAAATTTTTCTATCAAGAAATGTACAAATTTAGCCTGCTGTCAAAAACATTTAAAAAATATGCTGGCTCGCTACCGCTCACCAGTAAAAAATTGACTCCTGGATGGGGATAAACGTCTTAAAACAGTAGGCTGAATGAGGCCAAATGGATTTAAAACAGAGAAAGAGAGAAAAGGAGAGAAAAAAAGCCGGTGACCCCCCTTAATGAAATCAACAAATACATGTGGCACTCCAAGGACTCGAACCTAGGATACTCACACCGAAATTATAATTATAAGCCAATATATTCAGTAGCTGGATACCAATATATCATTTGGTATAATGTATGTATCGTATACCCTCACGCAGTTACTATCTTGACACAGTGTACTATTATCACATAGTGTACTGAGGGTGCCCTCAACCAGTGAACAGCACAACCCTTAACCCCTTCCGCACCGGTCACGTCTTTTTAACTTGGTTCTGACAACTATTAGGCTATTATTTACAGTTCAAAAGAGGTCTCCAGCAACTAACAGGCTTCGCACTATCTCACTTAACCCTTTTAACTACCACAGATCCTTCTAAAACTGCACACAATCTTCTAAATATACCTAAAATGAAATTAAAAAGACGTCCCCGGCACAGAAGGAGTTAAACAACGTATAGTGATGCACTATTATACCTTCACACAGTGTAATACCCTGTAACTCTATATTGACCAAATACTATGTACAGTCGCGCTAGTAAGCCATGTCTCACCTGTCATTACGTTTGGCTCGCTCTGTGCTGTATTAATGTCTGTCAGATGTTGAATAGGGTGGGTAAGTGTAGGAACATGTTTGTATATTTCACTCAATATAAAGAAATGAAGCTTAGATATTGCCGATACCAATTATTGATCAAAACATACTTGGTGCTGAGACATGACTTATTAGCGCCACTGTACTTCCCTCTATTAGTGTACAGTACTAACAACACACCGTGAACTACCATCATGCAGTGTACTACCGGTACTCACACAGTGTAGATGGACTACGGTATCTACAAATTATATTGAATGTTATATTTTCCAATAGTTCAAAAACCGACTTGATAAATATCTCGCCCTTAACCCCTAATTAACTGCTTTTACGAATGAACAGCCGACCAACATATATTTGTTTTTCACATTGACTAGGTAGGTTAGATACAAGCAGCTTCGTAAGGATCAATATATCTGTTGGTGCTTGTTTTCCTTTGTACTTTGTACTAGATTATTGTCGGCATCCAAACATGATGTAATACCCGTACACAGTGCCTTACCTTCACAAGGTGTACTACGTACAGTACCGGCACTGTACCTCACACAATGTACTCCTTTTGTTTACTATGTGAATGAAGGACACAAAAGGCAAAGCTACCTGCAAAAAGTGCCTCCCCAAAGTTGACTGATAGTTGCTACTTTAATATAATTCTTCTTCTTCTTCTTATTATTATTATTATTATTATTATTATTAGGGGTTCGAGCCCTGCGGAGAACCCCTATTGTAATAATTAAATCTTCTTATTCTTCCAAATTATTTTTCCACGCCGGTTTATACGGCTACGCAATAACTCTAGAACCGCTTTTTGGATCGGGACCAAACTTTCACACAAGGTGCGTTTTTGTATTGGTCAACTTTTGATATGCTAAACATCCAAAATGACGGCCAAACAGGTCCGTGGCAGCCGTTTTCCCGAAAAATTTAAAACTTAAATACCGTCTCTCCCACTTAAAGAAAATGATTGGGCTTTGGTATATGGACTCCACTACTAATGCTCTGCAAATGTTATGGAAAAGGTTTTGCTTTTTCACGTGGGTTTTTTTCCCGGCAATCTTGAAAAAAACTTGAATTCCACTTAAAATTCCACATCTTTAAAACTACGCCGATGATCAAAGCCATTTTTGCGTAGTTGGCTGAGGCTCGCAATTCCGAACGTTTTGATACCAACACAATATAAATGGGTGGAATAGTTTGGCCGTAGCATTGAATACTGTCTATTCTTAAATGACTTTAAAACCGTATTCGCTACCCGCACAACGTTTACAGTCTTCAGTCTATAGGCTTCCACGCATCCCCTAGTTTTGCTTAATAACATAGTCGATTAATCATTCAGATCCATTATTTTTTTTAAATTTAACTCTCTCAAGATAGTTCGAGTCCCTACGAATTCCACCAATTATTTAGCCAACCTACCTATACCTACCTACCCTACCAAATAATAATGATAATTCACATTTATTTTTGGTGAATAGCAGAGTATTGGCTAAGGTTTTTAACAATTCCTCCCTTTGCCAAATGCTTTGTTTAATAACAAAGTTCTAGACCTTCAAAGTTTTGACAATTTTTGGTGTGGTGTGACTTATAGTACTGCAGATAGGTGAAATATTTGTAAGAATTGTGGGTTTGGTGAAACAAGCATGAAATTTGGCAGACAATTAAAAAAGGTGCTTGGGAAGATATTTGGCTATAGGGCCATTCCAGATTCATTCCATGAGCGGAGTGCCTGCCATTTTACAAAATGGCTGCCAAAATATCTTCTCGAATGTTGTATCCGCCATAGCAATGGTGCTCTGTGCACTCTTTTGTGTTTTTCCTCTACTTTTTTTCTCTCTCTCTAGTTTGTTCTACTCTAGTGGCATATGTAATTGTTTTGGGTACAATAGATGTGGTATTAGTCACAAGATAATTAGAATAAAATAAATTTTTAATATTATTTGGAGCCAGAAGGCTCACATGATGGCTTGCGATACGTAAGGCCGCCGACTTCCTGCTCTACATAGAGGCCCTGTCTAAGATCGTCCCTTGGTTCTTCGCCCTGGACCATACACACTACTCAAGATGGGTGCCGATCCACCTACGAGACATGGTGTCACTGAAGCAGCTCCATCCCGATGTCTATGCTGAGTTTCTGAAGGGGAACTTTGTCGTCAAGAAGTCAAAGCGTGCATTCTCTGCTGTTGCTATTGACCAGGCCCATGAGCAGAACAATGCTTCCGTGAAGGGAGACGGCGGTGCTGTGGGCCTGACGGAGAACCCTGCAGCTCTTCGTCGCTGGATGGTATCTGGTCCCGAGATGGCTCGTTTAATTCAGGAATTCGAGGGATCAACCGAGAAGAGGCAGGACACAGATGGACGTCACCATGAACAGAAGAGACATGCACAGATGGCATTTGCACAAGATGTGCGATCACTGAGCCGAGCCATGGAAGAGATGGGGAACCTGTTCGCTGAATACAGCAGTGATCTCCTTGTCCTGAACAGCAGAGACGTTGTGGACACAGCAGTGGCAGACACAGTGCGGCAGATGGAGAAACTTGGACTCGAGCAGTATGAGACATATGTTGAAAAGAGGCTTGTGAACCAGACAGTGCCTATCACAGATCCCATCAAGCGGAACAACCTCCATTTTTTCAGCCGCCCACCAGTCAGAGAGAAGTCAAGGAAACAGCTACAGATGTCATCCCTGAAGAACGAATGTTCGCTCTTCTCCAGGCTCTACATTGCCTCCCAGATACGCCATGGTGATTTGGATGAGTTCTTTCAGCACGAAAACCAGGCCTGTCCACCGTCTCTGTCTCAGATGGGTGGCCTGAGAACTGGAACCAAGTCTGACTTGATGCCCTGCCTGGAAAACTTTGTTCCAGTGAAAGAGGATCTCTCCACCCCCAGAGTACAGGTCAACATCCTGGATGGTGCTGCCATCATCAACATGCTGCGACCAGGGACTGCAAAGACATTCCAAGGTTATGCCACTGATGTCTTCGTGCCGTATGTCACATCCCAGCTTCAGCATGTAGACAGACTAGACATTGTCTGGGATCTGTAAATGGCAGACAGCTTGAAGGCGGACACTCGCAGCAAGAGAGGAAAGGGAGTTAGGAGACGAGTCGAGCCATCAAGTGCAGTTCCTGGAAACTGGCAAGAGTTTCTCCGCATCGACGACAACAAGACGGAGCTGTTCTCCTTCCTGGCTTCTAACGTGGCAGACATTGACACCAACAAACATCTCATCACCACACAAGGCACTGGCGTTCTTTGCTCCAATCGCCAGGACGTGTCAGCTCTAGTGCCATGCACGCATGAGGAGGCTGACACTCGTATCCTCCTGCACCTACAGGATGCCGTACAGCAAAGTGTCAATACGCACAGTTGATACAGACGTGGTAGTCCTGGCCATAGCATCAGCCAATCGCCTCAACATCTCTGAACTGTGGATTGCCTTTGGAGCTGGGAAGAGCTTCAGGTTCATCGCTGCTCATGAGATCGCCAAAGCTCTTGGTCCTGACCGATGTGTGGCCTTGCCGATGTTCCATGCCTTCACTGGATGTGACACGGTGTCCTGTTTTGGCGGCAGGGGCAAGAAGACTGCATGGGACACCTGGACCACCTATGGAGACGTCACACCAGCATTCTGCGCCTTGGGTGCCATGCCAGACCCACGTGCCATTGACGAGTGGATGCAACCACTGGAGCGATTTGTGGTCCTGCTGTACGATCGCACCAGCACAGAGGAGGGTGTGAAGCAGACAAGGAAACAGCTGTTCAGCAAGAAAGGCAGAGCTATTGATGGTCTGCCTCCTACACAGGCTGCACTCATCCAACACACCAAGAGAGCTGTCTACCAGGCTGGTCACTGATGGGCCCAAATGATGATCCCTGCTCCAGAGCTTCCGTCACCAAGTGAATGGGGCTGGAACAAGAAGCCTGGTGGTGGATGGAGTATAACCTGGACGACCCTACCAGAAGCATCAGAAGCTTGCAGGGAACTCTTGAGATGTGGCTGCAAGAACGGCTGCAGAGGACGCTGCAAATGCCAGAAGGCGGCTCTTCAGTGTACAGCTCTTTGTCAGTGCGGTGGACAGTGCTCTGAGTGACGCGGCTCACAGAGAACAGTTCATTACTGTTTGGACACAATTTCCATCCTATTGACTTGCAATTAGACTATAATAAGCTATTGTGTGTACCTCTGCTACCTACAAAAACAGAAGAAATAATTCTGGGTTGTTTGACGCACTTGACGAAGTGGTCCTGATTTCAAAATCGTAACATGACGTAAAAATGATAATAAATCTTATTTTTTAGCTCAAACTAGTAATTATTTGCCATTTCAACTGTTATGTGGACAGTAAAATTACTGATGTATGATTTATAATACAAAGGAAAAACATTCCCACCCCTAGAATTGATTTAACCTACAATATCAAAGAATTTCAAATAAGCGATGGCGGCCATCTTGAAAATGGCCGCCATTTTTGTCACAGGTCGAATCTGAGATGGCCCTAAATCTAAAAATCACCACTGAGGTATAGTCTACCTGCAGACCAAATTCCATGCTTGTTTCATCAAACCCACAATACTTTCACCTATCTGCAGTACTATTACCTTTCCTCCTCCCTCAAACAGCAAGCAACGGTATCAGGGGTTCAAGAAGTATTGCATTCTTCCATAAAAATATATATACAGTAGTCCGGTTTTTACGCAATAACTCCGGAACTGCTTGTCTGATCGGGACCAAACTTTGACACAAGGTACATTTTTGTATTGGGCAACTTTTGATATGATATCCAAAATGGTGGCCAGACACGCCCGTGGCAGCCTTTCACACCCAACCTATCTCGTCCTATCTAATTTTATGTTGAACTCTATTGTTCTTGATCCCACTATAGAACTCGGTAGCCTATTCCACATATCTACAACTCTGTTACTAAACGAATAGAGGCAGATCCATTACACAACCAATCTCTCTCTGTCGCTCGTTTGTTTGCACACCGATACAAATGAGGCAGATCCCTTACACATGCAACTAAGATGAACATGGGAATCTGCAGAGAGACAAGTGGCCCACAAAAGGCAGATCCCTTTCACATCCAATCCATTTCGTCTATATGACTATCAGATTTTATCTTGAAATTCTCTATTGTTCTTGATCCCACTATAGCACTAGGTAGCCTATTTCACATATCTACGACTCTGTTACGAGAGAGGCAGATCCCTTACACAGTCAATCTCTCTTTCTCTCTCTTATTTGCACACTGGTACAAATGAGGCAGATCCCTTACACATGCTACCAAGATGAAAATGGGAGTCTGCAGAGAGCCGATTGGCCCACACACGGCAGATCCTCTTCCTCGTGCTCGTGGAATGAGTTTATACATCCGATCTGGCTATAATGCCCAGCCTTTGACGAAATTTCTTTGTGGTTGCCACGAGATCCAGTTGGTTAAAGTTTCCAGTAAATATCATAACCACTACATTTTTAGCCTATATAGAAATCCTGATGCCAATAACAATCTATATGACTGTCTTTTAAATACCTTGGCATTAATTCAGTCTGTTGATGTCAAGTCATCTTTCGTTTTTGTTGGAGATGTTAATGCACATCATCAAGAGTGAACTCGGTCTCTTCAACAAATAGAAATGGTCACGTTGCCTTGGATTTTGCTAATTTGTCTGGGTGTGAGCAGTTGATTGCTGGACCTACACATATTTCTGGAAACTGTCTTGATCTCGTCTTAACAGATGTTCCTGGTGTTGTGGAGACTGCAGTTCTTGCTCCTGTAGGTACTTCTGACCATAATGCCGTAACCTGTAAAATCAATCTTGAATTTACTGTGCCAGATATCACTATATCTTGTAAAGTCTATCTTAAATCTCAAGTTAATTGGGATAATGTATGTGATGATGTTACCAATATCCACTGGAATCACATACTAAGATCTGATGACCCTGTTTCATCCCTCAATAACTCTCTCTTAGACATCCTGCAAAGAAGAGTCCCTTCTAAGTTAATCAAATCCCGTATTAAAGATAAAGCTTGGTTCAATGACGACTGTAAGCGTGCATATAATAACAAGCAGGCTGCATATCACCGCTGGAGACGTAATCGAACCCAGTTGCTTTGGGATGACTATGTACATCTTCGGTCAGTTGCGCAGAGAGTATATAGTACAGCCGAGAGGGATTACAATTCCCATTTGCAGGAAGTTCTCGCAGGTGCTACTCAGCCACATTAATGGTGGGCCTCACTATTTGGAATTGACTCCACCATGCCTCCACTTCATGATTCTGATGGTTCTATCTCTTTTGATCCATTAACTAAGGGTAATATGCTTTCTAATATTTTCATAGGTAAGCAGAGTGATCAGGAATTGCAATTGCCCTTGACATGTTTCCCTAGTCCTAATCTAAAGTCGATAGCATTCAAATCAGCTGAATTGAGACAATATTTATTGGATCTTGACACTTATGGTGGGATTGACCCAGATGGATTTTTCCCTCTCTTCTTTAAGAAGATTGCTGTTGTCTTAGCACCTAAATTGGCTATAGTATTTAGGTTGCTCTTGAAATCTGGTAGTTTTCCTCTTTGCTGGCGAAAAGCTAGCATCACTCCAATTCCGAAGGGAGCTACTGCTTCGTCATCCCCATCTGAGTATCGTCCTATATCCATAACGCCTATTCTCTCGAAGATCTTTGAGAGGCTTTTAGCTAGACACCTTTCTTCATACTGTAATCGTCTTGATATAATACCCAATTCACAGTTTGGTTTTTGCAAAGGTTTGGGTACTTGCGATGTGCTTTTAACTTTATCTCATGATCTTCAGTCTTCGTTGGACAAAGGGTATGAATCTCGTGTTGTGGCTATTGATTTTAGTTCTGCTTTTGATCTTGTTAATCATAAAGCCCTTTTATATAAGCTGCAACTTCATGGTATTGGTGGTAGCCTTTTATCTATTTTTAAAGAATTTTTGACAGACAGGTCTCAGCATGTTGTCATTGATGGGTGCACTTCTGTTTCTGTGCCTGTTGTTTCGGGTGTTCCTCAGGGCAGTGTGCTTGGGCCTCTGTTTTTCATTATTTTTACTGCTTGCTTGTGCTCTGAGCTTGAAAATAAACTAGTTTCTTATGCCAATGACAAACTTTATACTCATCAATTCCATCTCCAGAGAGTAGAATCGAAGTTGCAGCATCCCTAAACAGGGACTTGGCTAAGATTACCTCTTGGTGTGAACTTTGGGGTATGAAGCTTAATGCTAAGAAAACTCACTCCATGATAATTAGTAGATCACGTACTTTGGTTCCTCCTCATCCTTGTTTGCATGTTTCTGGTGAACAAATTGAGGATGTGTCAGGTTTGCGTTTGCTTGGAGTGACTCTCGATCCTAAGTTGACATTTGAGAAGCATATTCGTTCCTTGTCTTCTACTATTGCTCAAAAGATTGGTTTTCTTCGCAAGTGTTACAAAACATTCGCTTGTGAAACCACAGTCATAAAATCTTTTTATGCTTTTATTTTGCCTCATTTTGAGTATTGCTCTCCTGTTTGGAACTCGGCTGCTGACTGTCATTTGAAATTGCTTGATAAAGCTCTTAATTCTATTAAATTTGTTCTCCCTGCTCTATCTCTTGATCTTCATCATCGGCGTCGGGTTGGTGCCCTTAGTCTTTTATTTAAATTTTTTAACAATACTCAGCATCCATTGCATAGTGTTTTACCAGAACCTTTTATTCCAATTCGCGCAACAAGATTTACGAGGAGTCTTAATGACCTTGCCATGACTCCAATTAATGTTTCTACATCTCAGTTTTCTCGGTGATTTATTCCTTCAATGATTCCCTTTTGGAATCATTTGCCAAACGAGGTTGTACAGTCAACCCATATCTCAGCTTTTAAGTCCAGAGTTAATGTTTTATTACAGCAGTATTTTTTGTTTTAATCATGATTTGTTTTTATTCTTTTTAAATGGTGTTTTAATTGACAAACTGATCTTTTCTTCTGGGCTCTCTAACTACTGTAGCCCTTTTCCCTTTTCTTAGTTGTTTTAGTCTCTCTCCATTACTTACGGGTATTTTGTGGGGATTCATCTTTTATAGGTGTATCTGCACCCTGTTGGGAGGCTTAGACAGCTTCTATAATAATAAAAATAATAAATAACACCCAATCCATCTCATCCTATCAAATTTTATGTTGAAGCTCTATTGTTATTGATGCCACTATAGCACTTGGTAGCCTATTCCACATATCTACAACTCTTTTACCAAGCGAATAGAGGCAGATCCCTTACACAGCCAATCTCTTTCTCTCTCGCTCTTGTTTGTTTGCACACCGGTACAAATGAGGCAGATCCCTTACACATGCAACCAAGATGAAAATGGGAGTCTGCAGAGAGCCAAGTGGCCCACATAAGGCAGATCCCTTTCACACTCAACCCATCTCATAAACGTTACCTGTTATTTACACTACTTACTATACACCCATGTTATCATATACCTGCAACCAAAACACAACTGTAAGAAATATGAACATTAGAAAATGGGAGTCTGTAGAGAGCCAATTGGCCCACACAAGACAGATCCTTTTCACAACCAACTCATCTCATAAAAACTCGCTCGCATTTATCTGTCTTCTTTACATTTATGACATCCTAGTCTCTCTCTCTCTCTCACAAATGAGAACATAAGAAAACCGGAGTCTGCAGAGAGCCGATTGGCCCACACATGTAAGATCCCTTTCACACCCAACCCTTCCCGCGCTCTCTCTCTCTCTCTCATATTTATCGCTATCTTCCTTACGTTTACGACATCCTTTTCTCTCTCGCCATACTCTCTCTCCCTCACAAAATGACACAGGCAAAATATTGAGTGAAGTGAAGAGAATTGATATACAATAAAGAAGAGATGGCCGAATTCTCCCCATAGATGTCAAACTCAAACAGAGAGAAGGGCTGATGTCATGTTGTGATTATTATTATTATTATTATTACTGTGTGGTTTGCTTGCTTAGTGTGGTGAAATAAATAGGAGGCGGAGGTGTTTGTGAGAGCTAGCTGGATTACTCTGTGTAGGTAAGACACAAACAGAAACAGTGAGAGAAGACAGACAAATGAAACAAGTTGTTGTTGTTGTTGTTGTTGTTCCCTAAGCGGCCTGGCCGAACAGCCCCGAGTCCCTGAGGAGGGCCATGGCCACGATCGGGCCTCCCCTGGGAATTGCCCTGCTCTATTGGTGTTTACAATCTCCCACAACAATTCAGTCAATAGTGCAATACCCTTACACAATGTACTATCCTCACACACAATGTACTATCCTCACACACAATGTACTACTCTCACACACAATGTACTACCCTCACACACAATGTACACACAATGTACTACCCTCACACACAATGTACTACCCTCACACACAATGTACTATCCTCACACACAATGTACTACTCTCACACACAATGTACTACCCTCACACACAATGTACTACCCTCACACACAATGTACTACCCTCACACACAATGTACTACCCTCACACAATGTACTACCCTCACACACAATGTACTACCCTCACACACAATGTACTACCCTCACACACAATGTACTACCCTCACACACAATGTACTACTCTCACACACAATGTACTACCCTCACACACAATGTACTACCCTCACACACAATGTACTACCCTCACACACAATGTACTACCCTCACACACAATGTACTACTCTCACACACCACACACATGTACTACCCTCACACACAATGTACTACCCTCACACACAATGTACTACCCTCACACACAATGTACTACTCTCACACACAATGTACTACCCTCACACACAATGTACTACCCTCACACACAATGTACTACTCTCACACACAATGTACTACCCTCACACACAATGTACTACTCTCACACACAATGTACTACCCTCACACACAATGTACTACCCTCACACACAATGTACTACCCTCACACACAATGTACTACTCTCACACACAATGTACTACCCTCACACACAATGTACTACCCTCATACACAATGTACTACAATCAAACACAATGTACTACTCTCACACACAATGTACTACCCTCACACACAATGTACTACTATCACACACAATGTACTACCCTCACACACAATGTACTACCCTCACACAATGTACTACCCTCACACACAATGTACTACCCTCACACACAATGTACTACCCTCACACACAATGTACTACCCTCACACACCATGTACTACCCTCACACACAATGTACTACCCTCACACACAATGTACTACTCTCACACACAATGTACTACCGTCACACACAATGTACTACCCTCACACACAATGTACTACCCTCACACACAATGTACTACCCTTACACACAATGTACTACCCTCACACACAATGTACTACCCTTACACACAATGTACTACCCTCACACACAATGTACTACCCTCACACACAATGTACTACCCTCACACACAATGTACTACCCTTACACACAATGTACTACCCTTACACACCATGTACTACCCTCACACACCATGTACTACCCTCACACACAATGAACTACCCTTACACACAATGAACTACCCTCACACACAATGTACTACCCTCACACACAATGTACTACCCTCACAGTGTAATACTCTCACACACAATGTACTACCCTCACATTGTAATACTCTCACACACAATGTATTACTCTCACACACAATGTACTACCCTCACAGTGTAATACTCTCACACACAATGTACTACCCTCACACACAATGTACTACCCTCACAGTGTAATACTCTCACACACAATGTATTACTCTCACACACAATGTATTACTCTCACACACAATGTACTACCCTCACAGTGTATTACTCTCACACACAATGTATTACTCTCACACACAATGCATTACTCTCACACACAATGTATTACTCTCACACACAATGTACTACCCTCACAGTGTAATACTCTCACACACAATGTATTACTCTCACACACAATGTATTACTCTCACACACAATGTACTACCCTCACAGTGTAATACTCTCACACACAATGTACTACTCTCACACACAATGTACTACCCTCACAGTGTAATACTCTCACACACAATGTACTACCCTCACACACAATGTACTACCCTCACAGTGTAATACACTCACACACAATGTATTACTCTCACACACAATGTATTACTCTCACACACAATGTACTACCCTCACAGTGTAATACTCTCACACACAATGTACTACCCTCACAGTGTAATACTCTCACACACAATGTACTACCCTCACACACAATGTACTACCCTCACAGTGTAATACTCTCACACACAATGTATTACTCTCACACACAATGTATTACTCTCACACACAATGTACTACCCTCACAGTGTAATACTCTCACACACAATGTACTACCCTCACACACAATGTACTACCCTCACATTGTAATACTCTCACACACAATGTATTACTCTCACACACAATGTACTACCCTCACAGTGTAATACTCTCACACACAATGTACTACCCTCACACACAATGTACTACCCTCACAGTGTAATACTCTCACACACAATGTATTACTCTCACACACAATGTACTACCCTCACAGTGTAATACTCTCACACACAATGTACTACCCTCACAGTGTAATACTCTCACACACAATGTACTACCCTCACACACAATGTACTACCCTCACAGTGTAATACTCTCACACACAATGTATTACTCTCACACACAATGTATTACTCTCACACACAATGTACTACCCTCACAATGTAATACTCTCACACACAATGTACTACCCTCACACACAATGTACTACCGTCACATTGTAATACTCTCACACACAATGTATTACTCTCACACACAATGTACTACCCTCACAGTGTAATACTCTCACACACAATGTACTAACCTCACACACAATGTACTACCCACACAGTGTAATACTCTCACACACAATGTATTATTCTCACACACAATGTATTACTCTCCCACACAATGTACTACCCTCACAGTGTAATACTCTCACACACAATGTATTACTCTCACACACAATGTATTACTCTCACACACAATGTATTACTCTCACACACAATGTATTACTCTCACACACAATGTATTACTCTCACACACAATGTATTACTCTCACACACAATGTACTACCCTCACAGTGTAATACTCTCACACACAATGTATTACTCTCACACACAATGTATTACTCTCACACACAATGTACTACCCTCACAGTGTAATACTCTCACACACAATGTATTACTCTCACACACAATGTACTACCCTCACAGTGTAATACTCTCACACACAATGTACTACCCTCACAGTGTAATACTCTCACACACAATGTATTACTCTCACACACAATGTATTACTCTCACACACAATGTACTACCCTCACAGTGTAATACTCTCACACACAATGTATTACTCTCACACACAATGTACTACCCTCACAGTGTAATACTCTCACACAAAATGTATTACTCTCACACACAATGTACTACCCTCACAGTGTAATACTCTCACACACAATGTATTACTCTCACACACAATGTACTACCCTCACAGTGTAATACTCTCACACACAATGTACTACCCTCACAGTGTAATACTCTCACACACAATGTATTACTCTCACACACAATGTACTACCCTCACAGTGTAATACTCTCACACAATGTACTACCCTCACAGTGTAATACTCTCTCACACAATGTATTACTCTCACACACAATGTACTACCCTCACAGTGTAATACTCTCACACACAATGTACTACCCTCACAGTGTAATACTCTCACACACAATGTATTACTCTCACACACAATGTACTACCCTCACAGTGTAATACTCTCACACACAATGTATTACTCTCACACACAATGTACTACCCTCACAGTGTAATACTCTCACACACAATGTATTACTCTCACACACAATGTACTACCCTCACAGTGTAATACTCTCACACACAATGTACTACCCTCACAGTGTAATACTCTCACACACAATGTATTACTCTCACACACAATGTACTACCCTCACAGTGTAATACTCTCACACAATGTACTACCCTCACAGTGTAATACTCTCACACACAATGTACTACCCTCACAGTGTATTACTCTCACACACAATGTACTACCCTCACAGTGTAATACTCTCACACACAATGTACTACCCTCACACACAATGTACTACCCTCACAGTGTAATACTCTCACACACAATGTACTACCCTCACAGTGTAATACTCTCACACACAATGTACTACCCTCACACACAATGTACTACCCTCACAGTGTAATACTCTCACACACAATGTATTACTCTCACACACAATGTACTACCCTCACAGTGTATTACTCTCACACACAATGTACTACCCTCACAGTGTAATACTCTCACACACAATGTATTACTCTCACACACAATGTACTACCCTCACAGTGTAATACTCTCACACACAATGTATTACTCTCACACACAATGTACTACCCTCACAGTGTAATACTCTCACACACAATGTATTACTCTCACACACAATGTACTACCCTCACAGTGTAATACTCTCACACACAATGTATTACTCTCACACACAATGTACTACCCTCACAGTGTAATACTCTCACACACAATGTACTACCCTCACAGTGTAATACTCTCACACACAATGTATTACTCTCACACACAATGTACTACCCTCACAGTGTAATACTCTCACACACAATGTACTACCCTCACAGTGTAATACTCTCACACACAATGTACTACCCTCACAGTGTAATACTCTCACACACAATGTACTACCCTCACAGTGTATTACTCTCACACACAATGTATTACTCTCACACACAATGTACTACCCTCACAGTGTAATACTCTCACACACAATGTACTACCCTCACAGTGAAATACTCTCACACACAATGTACTACCCTCACAGTGTAATACTCTCACACACAATGTATTACCCTCACACACAATGTATTACCCTCACACACAATGTATTACTCTCACACACAATGTACTACCCTCACAGTGTAATACTCTCACACACAATGTACTACCCTCACACACAATGTATTACTCTCACACACAATGTACTACCCTCACAGTGTAATACTCTCACACACAATGTACTACCCTCACAGTGTAATACTCTCACACACAATGTACTACCCTCACAGTGTAATACTCTCTCACACAATGTACTACCCTCACACACAATGTACTACCCTCACAGTGTAATACTCTCACACAATGTACTACCCTCACAGTGTAATACACTCACACAATGTATTACTCTCACACAATGTACTACCCTCACAGTGTAATACTCTCACACACAATGTACTACCCTCACAGTGTAATACTCTCACACACAATGTACTAGCCTCACAGTGTAATACTCTCACACAATGTATTACTCTCACACACAATGTACTACCCTCACAGTGTAATACTCTCACACACAATGTATTACTCTCACACACAATGTACTACCCTCACAGTGTAATACTCTCACACACAATGTACTACCCTCACAGTGTAATACTCTCTCACACAATGTACTACCCTCACACACAATGTACTACCCTCACAGTGTAATACTCTCACACACAATGTACTACCCTCACAGTGTAATACTCTCTCACACAATGTATTACTCTCACACACAATGTACTACCCTCACAGTGTAATACTCTCACACACAATGTACTACCCTCACAGTGTAATACTCTCACACACAATGTACTACCCTCACAGTGTAATACTCTCACACAAAGTATTACTCTCACACACAATGTACTACCCTCACAGTGTAATACTCTCACACAAAATGTATTACTCTCACACACAATGTTCTACTGTTACACATAATGTAATACTCTCATAGTGTAGTTCACACACAATGTACTACCCTCACAGTGTAATACTCTCACACACAATGTACTACCCTCACAGTGTACTACTCTCACACAATTACAGTGTACTACCCTCGCACAGTACTACTCACAGTGTTACTCTCACACACAATGTACTACCTCACAGTGTAATACTCTCACACACAATGTACTACCCTCACAGTGTAATACTCTCACACACAATGTCCTACTCACAGTGTAATACCTCACACACAATGTATCCTACTAATCTAACACAGTGTACAACCCTCAAACACAATGTACTAATGTTACACAGTGTACTACCCTCGCACATAAAGTACTAATCTTACAGTGTACTGCCCTCACACACAATGTATCCTACCCTCACAGTGTAATACTCAAACACAATGTACTACCCTCACAGTGTAATACTCTCACACACAATGTACTAATGTTACACAGTGTACTACCCTCACACACAATGTACTACTCTCACACAATGTACTACCCTCACACAATGTAATGTACACAATGTACTACTCTCACACACAATGTACTAATCTAACACAGTGTACAACCCTCAAACACAATGTACTAATGTTACACAGTGTACTACCCTCACACACAATGTACTAATGTTACACAGTGTACTACCCTCACACACAATGTACTAATGTTACACAATGTACTACCCTCACACAATGTACTACCCTCACAGTGTAATACTCACACACAATGTACTACCCTCACAGTGTACTACTCTCACACACAATGTACTAATGTACACAATGTACTACCCTCACACAATGTACTAATGTTACAAAGTGTACTACCCTCTCACACACAATGTACTACCCTTACAGTGTAATACTCTCACACACAATGTACTACCCTCACAGTGTAATACTCTCACACAATGTATTACTCTCACACAATGTACTACCCTCACACACAATGTACTCTTACAAAGTGTACTACCCACACACAATGTAATGTTACAAAGTGTACTCTCACACACAATGTTCTACTGTTACACATAATGTAATACTCTCACACACAATGTACTAATGTTACACAATGTACTACCCTCACAGACAATTTACTACTTTCACAGTGTACTACCCTCATAGACAATGTACTAATGTTACACAGTGTACTCTCACACAATGTACTAATGTTACACAGTGTACTACCCTCACACACAATGTACTAATGTTACACAATGTACTACCCTCACACACAATGTACTAATGTTACACAGTGTACTACCCTCACACACAATGTACTAATGTTACACAGTGTACTACCCTCACACAATGTACTAATGTTACACAGTGTACTACCCTCACACACAATGTACTAATGTTACACAATGTACTACCCTCACACACAATGTACTAATCTAACACAGTGTACAACCCTCAAACACAATGTACTAATGTTACACAGTGTACTACCCTCGCACATAAAGTACTAATCTTACAGTGTACTGCCCTCACACACAATGTATCCTACTAATCTAACACAGTGTACAACCCTCAAACACAATGTACTAATGTTACAAAGTGTACTACCCTCACACACAATGTACTAATGTTACAAAGTGTACTACCCTCACACACAATGTACTATCTATCTTGACGCCGTGATCCCGAATCCACAACGAACCGCCCCACATGTACCTCTGTTACACAGTACTACCCCCACACACCGCCTATGTTACATGTACTACCTCACTCCACCTTACTAATGTCTACTACCCTGTACCGCCCTCACACATGTACTAATGTTACATACGTACTACCGACACACAATGTACTACACAGCATCTACCTCACACACATGTACTTACAAGTGTACTACCCTCACACTCCGCACTAAAATTACATGCTCTCACTGTCTGAGTCCCTCAACCACAATGTACTAATGTTACAGTTTACTACCTCACTCACACACAATGTACTAATGTTCCTACAAGTGTACTCCCTCACCACACCATGTCTTTACACACAATGTACAAGAGTGCACCTCACTCTGTACTAGTTACCCTCACACACAATGTAACTAATTTACAGACCTATCACTTGTCTAAACAGCAAAGTGTACTACCCTCACACACAACTGTACTAATAGTATTTCTTTCATAACTCCACACATGTACTAATGTTACAAAGTACATCACACACCCCTGTACTAATTCAGGTCAAAGTGTACTACCTCACACACATGTACTAATGTTACAAGTGTACTACCCTCACACACAATGTACTAATGTTACAAACTCACCACTCTGTCATACTTCTCCAAGTCCATAGCAATGTTACAAGTAGTGTACTCCCACACACAATGTACTAATGTTACACAATGTACTACCCTCACACACAATGTACTAATGTTACAAAGTGTACTACCCTCACACACAATGTACTAATGTTACAAAGTGTACTACCCTCACACACAATGTACTAATGTTACAGAGTGTACTACCCTCACACACAATGTACTAATGTTACAAAGTGTACTACCCTCACACACAATGTACTAATGTTACAGAGTGTACTACCCTCACACACAATGTACTAATGTTACAAAGTGTACTACCCTCACACACAATGTACTAATGTTACAAAGTGTACTACCCTCACACACAATGTACTAATGTTACAGAGTGTACTACCCTCACACACAATGTACTAATGTTACAAAGTGTACTACCCTCACACACAATGTACTAATGTTACAGAGTGTACTACCCTCACACACAATGTACTAATGTTACAAAGTGTACTACCCTCACACACAATGTACTAATGTTACAAAGTGTACTACCCTCACACACAATGTACTAATGTTACAGAGTGTACTACCCTCACACACAATGTACTAATGTTACAAAGTGTACTACCCTCACACACAATGTACTAATGTTACAGAGTGTACTACCCTCACACACAATGTACTAATGTTACAAAGTGTACTACCCTCACACACAATGTACTAATGTTACAAAGTGTACTACCCTCACACACAATGTACTAATGTTACAAAGTGTACTACCCTCACACACAATGTACTAATGTTACAAAGTGTACTACCATAAACCCACAAGTGCTCAATTCCCCCCAAACAGTTAAGGGGAGATGGTCCGTTTTTTTTGGTCTATTAATTAATTTATTCCTTTATTTCTTAGTTTCCTCGCTAGACCTCCATCAAGCTTAGAAAAACACCCCCTAGACCCCCTTCAAGATATATTTGTACATTTTTCGGTAGAAAAATTTCCCGGCCAAAGGCCGGGTCCTCTTTAAATTTAAGGCTCGCCAGGAAAAGGTCAACACCTAAATGGTACTAAAGGTCTTAAAATTGACAACGAAATGGGGCGAAAGGTGTTAAAATTGCCAAACTAATGGGCCAAACATCTCATAATCTCAAAATTAACGGGGCTTAACACGAGGGAGAATATGGATCAGAAAAATGACCCATCTCCCCTTAAGGTAGGAGCACTAACATCTTCCTGACCAAACCCGCGAGCCCGGAGTACTCCAGGAGGCGGTACGTCAAGTCCTCCGTCAGTGACCTGCGGGGGTTACGGACAACAACTGATATATTATAATGTATGGTAGATCTCACTTGTTAAGTGGGCCCACCTCGCTTTTCTTCTCTTTCTCTCCCTCTCACTTTGGCTTGTATCCATTCGGCTCTATTCAGCCTACTGTTTAAGACGTTTACCCCCATCCAGGTGTCAATGTTTTCCGCGAGCCAGCTTATATATTTTTTGTTTTGACAGCAAGCTAAATTTGTACATTTTTCGATAGAAAAATTTCTCCGGCGAAGCCGGATTTCTCTATACAATGCTGGCTCGCTATAGCTCGCCAGGAAGAAATCGACACCTGGATGGGGATAAACGTCTTAAAACAGTTGGCTGAATGGGGCCGAATGGATACAACCCAGAGAAAGAGAGAAAAGGAGAGAAAGAGAAAAAAAAGGTGACCCCCCTTAAAGATAGGCTGTTCAGGTATAGTTCACCGTACAAGTTCCGTTCATCTCTGAGATTTTGTTTGTGGAAGTAAAAATAGAATAATTGAATTAAAAGTGTAGTATTTTATTTAACAGTTGCACAAGAAGTTGAATTAACTACTGCATAGCAAGGAATTCTCCTAATTCAATAATAAACATTTTACTTTCCAGCAACCCATCCATATCCCGGATCGATCGCTTCGAAGATCGGCCCAACATTCTTGACTTATTTCTAACCTCTAACACTTCTGCTTATACTGTAAATCTTTTCTCTCCTTTGGGCTCCTCCGACAATAAACTAATATCTGTCACCTGTCTCCAGTACGGCCACCAGATCCTCCCAAGCGGCGGCGCTTGTGGCACTTTGGTGCTGCCGACTGGAAGGCTCTTCGGAAGTACTTCTTTGATTTCCCATAGACTGACTTTTGCTTCTAATTCCATGGCCGGGGACCTTTGGAGAGTGCTGAACGCATTACCATTACCGAGGTAATCCTCTTGGGCATGGAAGCATACATTCCATTTTCTTTCTCTCAGTCTAATTTAAAAAAATCTTGGTTTACTCACGCTTGTTCTACTGAGGTCCGCAACAAGGAGGAAGCATTCAATCGGTACCGACGCCTTAAATCTCAAGAATCTCATTCTTCCTATGTTTCTGCCCGGAATTAAGCCAAATCTGTTCTTCGACTTGCCAAACACTCTTTCATCAATAATAAATGCATTGAACTATCCAACTCTAGCTCTTCCCAAGCTTTCTGGAATCTAGCCAAAAACCTCTCCAACAATTTTGCTTCCCCGTTTTTCCCTCCCCTTTTCCACTCTGATGGCACAACCATCACTTCTTCCTCTGACAAAGCTGAACTCTTCGCTCAAACTTTTGCTAGAAACTCCACCTTGGATGATTCCGGTGCTATTCCACCCTCTCCACCCTTAGTTATGCCTAATATTCTAAACTCTTCTCAAGATATACTTTCTACCCTCTCTGGGCTTAATACTAAAACCCCTTTCCCACTTATGCGATTTCATACGATTTTCGTCGCCGAGGACGTAGTCTTGTCAATTCGCAACGAATTTGTGCGACGTCAACGATTTTGACCGTTAAAAAACGTTGACAAGTTTACACTTGGCGACGATGCCGCCGATGAGTAAGACGAATCGTCGACATTATGCGACGTCATCGGCAAATTGAGCGATGGTTCGCCGATGACCTCGGCGAGAACTGTCACATTTGAATAAAATAATGCGAAGGATGAACGAAACCTCGGCGTATGGTCTGCGACGTCTTCGGCGAATTAAGCGATGGTTCGGTGAATGCCTCGGCGAGATTATCCGAAAACTTCTCTTTCTCTGGTTTGTATCCATTCAGCCCCATTCAGCCAACTGATTTAAGATGTTTATCCCCATCCAAGTATCGATATCTTCCTGGCAAGCGATAGCGAACCAGCATTATATGGAGAAATCCGGATTTACCGGAGAAATTTTTCTATCGAAAAATGTACAAATTTAGCTTGCTCTCAAAAAAAAAAAATATATATGTTGGCTCGCTACCGCTCACCAGGAAAATATTGAAACCTGGATGGGGGTATAGTCCGGGAGCAACCCTACCAAATTGTTAATTTCCGTCGTCCATGTAAGTGTAGGTAAAAACTAGTTTCAAATTACTAATTAGAAAAATAGACAACTTCGAAATATATGTACCTTAACTAAATATATGGGGGCATTTACATACAAAATATATTATTTTTTAGACTTGCCATTTGAGCAAATTCGTCTTCCCTTTTAATTCGTAACAATTCTAATTTCTACATTATTTGATTTTTACAGTACTGCCATTTTTGACCAAATAAACTGTGTATCATAACAATTGTCTTGTAGTTTACAATTAACCTATATTCAAATAACTTTGTGAAAATTAAATAATTGTGTTACCACTGTTTTTGCTACGAAAACTCCAGATGAAGCACAGCCGTATGTGCGGAGCTGTGCGTGGCTTACGGACACCTCCGCACGTATGGCAGTCAGTATGTACCACTCAGTAGTAGCAGGTTAGTACCGGTACCGCTCCGCACCCAAGTCGGGTACTGAAGGGTACTAAACAAAGAGGTCCTTTCTTACACTACCTGCCTTGCAGATTGGACCGCTCTGCAATAGTAGGAAGGGTAATAAATACAGCAGACCTTTATTATACGCTACCTGCCTTGCAGATTGGAGCCAGGAGGCTACAATTATACTGCTTCAGTCACCCATAATAAGTAATAACAAACCGTTTTCTTCTATATTTAATTTAACTAATATCTTTAAACATTCAAAATAGCGTCTTCAAATGTAACTAATTAGTTATGCTAAAATATTATCTACAAAACTGTAATACAAAAACGCAACATTCACAAGTAATTATGAATTTAAATCAAAGAAATATTTTGAGGGGTAACTAAAATATTCAAAATCGTTTTTCCCATATATCTCTTAAATACAATACATTTCGAAGTTACGATTTATGTATTATATGTCTAAAAATTATACTCTTTCTATATAACTTTACACATTTCAGTCACAATGGTATGGATGAGGTTGATTTTATCTAGACACAATTTGCGGCCTTTGCTCCCGGACTAGTGTAATAGTCTTAAAACAGTAGGCTGAACGGGGCCGAACGGATACAAGGCAAGAGAGAGGGAGAGAAAGAGAAAAAAAAGAGAGAGGGAGAGAAAGAGAAAACAAAATAAGGCGAGGTGGGCTCAATTAAGCCGTAACGCAAACATTGAGCCCACCTCGCTGTTTTTGTTTTCTCTTTCTCTCCCTCTCTCCTCGTTTTTTTTTTCTATTTCTCTCCCTCTCGTTTGCGTTGTATCCGTTCGGCCCCATTCAGCCTACTTTTTTAAGACGTTTATCCCCATCCAAGTATCATATCTTCCTGGCAAGCGATAGCGAACCAGCATATGGAGAAATCCGGCTTCGCCGGAGAAATTTTTCTATCGAAAAATTTACAAATTTAGCTTGCTCTCAAAACAAAAAATATATATATGTTGGCTCGCTACCGCTCACCAGGAAAATATTGAAACCTGGATGGGGGTAAACGTCTTAAAAAAGTAGGCTGAACGGGGCTGAACGGATACAAGGCAAGAGAGAGGGAGAGAAAGAGAAAAAAAAACAAGAGGAGAGAGGGAGAGAAAGAGAAAACAAAAACAGCGAGGTGGGCTCAATGTTTGCGTTACGGCTTAATTGAGCCCACCTCGCCTTTTTTTGTTTTCTCTTTCTCTCCCTCTCTCCTCGTTTTTTTTTTCTCTTTCTCTCCCTCTCTCTTTGCCTTGTATCCGTTTGGCCCCTTTCAGCCTACTGTTTTAATTAAGACGTTTAACCCCATCCAGGTTTCAATATTTTCCTGGTGAGCGGTAGCGAGTCAACATATATATTTATTTTGCTTTGAGAGCAACTAAATTTGTAAATTTTTCGATAGAAAAATGGGTGACAGGTCAGTTGAACCAGCGCCACTTCAACCAGTGCCACTTTAACCAGTGCTAACTCAACCAGTGGCAACTTCAACCAGTGACCATTTCAACCAGTGAACATTTTAACCAGTAGGTTAGGTTAGGTTAGGTTAGGTTAGGCTAGGTTAGGTTAGTTAGGTTAGGTTAGGTTAGGTTAGGTTACTGGTTAAAATGGTCACTGGTTGAAGTGGCCACTGGTTGAGTTAGCACTGGTTAAAGTGGCACTGGTTGAAGTGGCACTGGTTCAACTGACATGGAACCAGAAAAAAATTTCCGGCGAAGCCGGATTTCTCCATATAATACTGGTTCGCTATCGCTTGCCAGGAAGATATCGATGCTTGGATGGGGATAAACGTCTTAAAACAGTTGGCTGAATGGGGCTGAATGGATACAAACCAGAGAAAGAGAGAAAAGGAGAGAAAGATAAAAAAACACAGGTGAACCCCCCAAGAGAGGTGCATAGAAAAAAGGGTTGACAGGTTCACTATAGGCCTAATCATTTTTTTTTACCCACCTCGCCGAAGGTGCTCTTTGGCATCGTCGATGTTCTCGGAACATCTGAGAGCATCGGCGAGCAGAGCATCTGAGAGCATCGGTGAGCCGCCGTGCAGCATTGCAAATTTTTGTTTGTGCGAAATCCTCCGCGATGTCTCGCCGATGGTCTCAGAGGGCCTCGCAGATCCCTCTGCGATGCTCGACGATGGTTGCGAGGGCTACAAACCCTCGTGAGTCCTCGTCCAAAATTTTGAACAAACCGAACATTTGCGATGACCCACGAGGGCCCTTGCGAGGCCTTGCGAGTCATACGATTATTATGCGAGGGTATACGATTGCTGTGCGACAAGTCACGAATGTGCCAATGTATGGGTGTTGGCGATGAAAATCGTATGAAGTCGCATAAGTGGGAAAGGGGCATAAGAAGGCGTACGGTCCGGATGGTGTTCCTCCAGTTGTACTAAAAAACTGTGCTTCCGTGCTGACTCCCTGCCTAGGCAAACTCTTTCGTCACTGTCTCTCTTCTAACGTCTTCCCTTCTTGCTTGAATTTTGCTCTTATTCAACCTGTCCCAAAAAAGGGTGACCGCTCTCAACCCTCCAACTATCGTCCAATTGCTCTTATCTCTTGTATCTATAAAGTTTTGGAAACTATTCTTGCTTCCAAATTTCTTAAGCATTTTTCTTCTCATAATCTAATCTCAGATTGCCTGTATGGCTTCCTTAAAGGTCGCTCTACTGGTGATCTTCTTTCATATCTTACTAACTCTTGGTCATCCTCCTTTCGGGACTTCAGTGAGACCGATTCTATTGCACTAGACATATCGAAGGCCTTCGATAGAGTCTGACACAAATCTTGAGTTTCCTCCTGTTGTACTCAAAAACTGTGCTTCTGTGCTGACTCCCTGCCTAGGCAAACTCTTCCGTCTCTGTCTCTCCTCTAACGTCTTCCCTTCTTGCTGGAAGCTTGCTCTCATTCAACCTGTCCCAAAGAAGGGTGATCATTCTCAAACCTCCACCTCTCGTTCAATTGCTCTCCTATCTTGCATTTCAAAAGCTTTTGAAACTATTCTTACTTAAAAATTTCTTAAGCATTTCTCTTCTCATAATCTACTATCAGATCGCCAGTATGGCTTCCTTAGGGGTCGTTCTACTGGTGATCTTCATTTTTCATATTTTACTAACTCTTGGTCATCCTCCGTTCGGGACTTCGGTAAGACCTTTTCTATTGCAGTAGACATATCGAAGGCCTTTGATAAAGTCTGACACAAATCTATAATTTCTAAACTACTTGCCTTCGGTTTCTATTCCTCCATCTATGCCTTTATCTCTAATTTTCTTTGTAGCCGTTCCAAAGCTGCGATTGTGGATGGCCATCGCTCTCTTCCCCAACCTATCAGCTCCGGTGTTCCTCAGGGATCTGTCCTATATCCAGTTTTTTGTATAATATTCATTAATGATTTCCTCAACTGTACCTCTAGTCCCATCCACTCATATACTGATGACTCTACCTTACACTATTCGACTAGTTTTTCACAACAACCCAGCATGCAATCACTCCAAAACTCACGTAACATAACGGGGCCTCGGCACGCCTATCTTCTGATCTTTCTACTATCTCTGATTGGGGCAGAGCAAACATTGTTACTTTCAATGATTCCAAAACCCAATATCTCCATCTGTTTACTTGTCACAACCTTCCACAAAAAGATCACTTACTCTTCAACAACATACAAATTTACCCTTCATCTTCTCTTAATATTCTAGGTGTTTCTTTTTCTTCTGATCTCTCTAGGAAAGACCATATTACCACTCTTGCTAAAACAGCTTCCAAGAAGCTAGGTGTCCTCAGCTGCCTCCGGGGATTCTTTACATATTCTTGTTATCTATACAGGGGCACAGAGCTTCCATGTACTGAGTATTGTTCGCATGTGTGGGAGGATCCTCTCACACATCACTTCTAGGCAAAGTAGAAAAGAAAGCCTTTTGTTTCATTAATTCACGTCCAAGGTCTGGGTAGCCCTTGTATTGTTAAGGAGTGCAGGTTAGAACCCTGAAATGGTTTTCTAAGATAAAGTTAAGGGGAGACTGGCCGTTTGTTTGGTCATTCCTTCCTTTATTTCTTAGTTTCCTCACTAGGCGTCCATCAAGCTAAACACAAAAAACCCTAAACCCCCCTTCAAGATAAATTTGTAAATTTTTCTATCGAAAAATATCCCAACCGAATGCCAGTTCCTCTTAAAATTTCAGGCTCGCGTGCCAGGACAAAATCGACAACTAAATGGCACAAAAGGTCATAAAATTGACAAAGAAATGGGGCGAAATGTGTTAAAATCGCCAAACTAATCGGCCGAACGTCTTATAGTCTCAAAACTAATGGGGCTAAACATTAGGGAGAAGGGGGTCCAGAAAAACGGTCTGCCTCCCCTTAAGTTTGTGAATGAGGGACAAGACTTTTGACTGTGGCTGTACAAATATGTGACGCTATTCGCCACAGATTTCCCATACTTGATAGTCTTCCATTATCCAATTGTTCTTGTGTAGTGACCCTATAGTAACAGAGACCGGCCAACCTCCGCCATCTTGGTACCACTGGTGATATTTTCCCTCTTAACACTCAAATAGCTCTATACCCTAAATAAACATTTTAGAAAAGTGGCATACGATATATAGTTTGGTCTTTGGATATGTACTGTTCTACATGATCATTAATTAAATATAACCTCGTGCTTTGATATTGAGGCACCAAAATGGCGTCCAAAGGAAAAGATGGCCCCTCTCTCGTGGAACAGGATCTCTATTATTATATTTATTCCACCAACCAACTTCACTTCGAAACTCAATTAATGAAATCAACAAATATATACATGTGGCATTCCAAGGACTGGAACCTAGGATACTCACACCAAAATTCCGCGCACTCATGCATTACGCTATCAAGACAGTTCCTGTATTCCGTGTATTCAGTGTATTCCTGTACCGCGGTGTAACATTGACATACTGTACCAGAACACTGTACATTATTAGGGCCAACACAAAGGAGAACAAAGCCGGTATCACACGAGAGCTTGTATAGTCAACATTCAATGATCAAAACATTTCTGGCAACATATCTGGAATATTTTGCACTGGTATCGGAAACTACACTGATGATGGATGAATTTGGGTAGCCGAAATATTTTAATTTTTGACCTCATAAGCTGCCAGACCAGTGTTGAGGATAAATGTTGAGGGAAAAAGCGCTCCTGAAATACCGGTTTAAGGGGAGATGGGCCGTTTTTTTGGTCTATTAATTCAATTATTCCTTTATTACTTAGTTTCTTCGCTAGACCTCCACCAAGCTTAGAAAAACACCCCCTAGACCCCCCTTCAAGATAAATTTGTAAATTTTTCGGTAGAAAAATGTCCCGGCCGAAGGCTGATTCCTCTTAAAATATCAGGCTCGCTATTGCTCGCCAGGAAATAATCGACACCTAAATTGCACGAAAGGTCTTAAAATTGACAACGAAATGGGGCGAAAGGTGTTAAAATCTCCAAACTAATGGGCCGAACGTCTTGTAATCTCAAAACAAATGGGGCCTAACACGAGGGAGAAAGGGGACCATAAAAACGACCCATCTCCCCTTAAGTATATATTGGCAATGCTATTTATGATGTTATGGTATGGTAAAGTAATGCTATTTATGTTGTTATGGTATGGTAAAGTAATGCTATTTATGTTGTTATGGTATGGTAAAGTAATGCTATTTATGTTGTTATGGTATGGTAAAGTAATGCTATTTATGTTGTTATGGTATGGTAAAGTAATGCTATTTATGTTGTTATGGTATGGTAAAGTAATGCTATTTATGTTGTTATGGTATGGTAAAGTAATGCTATTTATGTTGTTATGGTATGGTAAAGTAATGCTATTTATGTTGTTATGGTATGGTAAAGTAATGCTATTTATGTTGTTATGGTATGGTAAAGTAATGCTATTTATGTTGTTATGGTATGGTAAAGTAATGCTATTTATGTTGTTATGGTATGGTAAAGTAATGCTATTTATGTTGTTATGGTATGGTAAAGTAATGCTATTTATGTTGTTATGGTATGGTAAAGTAATGCTATTTATGTTGTTATGGTATGGTAAAGTAATGCTATTTATGTTGTTATGGTATGGTAAAGTAATGCTATTTATGTTGTTATGGTATGGTAAAGTAATGCTATTTATGTTGTTATGGTATGGTAAAGTAATGCTATTTATGTTGTTATGGTATGGTAAAGTAATGCGGGGGAGTTTAGTAGTTATTGGCTTATTGGGCACACTTATTCAATGTTCTGCTGGAGTGTTAGATTTGTATGTACAAATGTACACACACACACACTCACACACACTCTTTCTTAAAATTATGATTTGTTGTTCCTTATTTTGTCTTTGAAAGTGCTAAAATTGCCAAACTAATTTATTTTCATGTCAGTTTTCTTGTATTCGTTTTCACAAATATTGCCACTTTGGCTGCGGGAATATTTCCGCCTATTACCGCCATATTAGGGCTCATTCAGGCACTCCTGATTGATCAGGCAAGTGTCTGAATGAAATTAAATGTATTCAGCCAAACACTAAAAGAATATAGCTTCAAAGTGACACCAAAACGAGCTTCGTAGCTCGCGGGCTTCACCCGTAGCGCTACCATTGACATTCGCTAAGATTAGCAATTATCGCTAATGTTGCGCTACATTTTTTTTTTTTCTATGTGATTGAGGGAGGCAAAAGGCATAACTGCCTATAGCGAGTGCCTCCCCCATAGTTGAAAGAGTGACAGGGCCAAAATCAAGGGACGTTCGAGCCAAAATGCCTGGACACACGGAGTTTGAAGCAATTTAAGTCATAGGAAGAGGGAAAGACTGATTCTGGGAGAGAGTTCCAGAGCTCAGATGTTGAGTAGAAGAAAGTTTGAGAGTAACGTTTCACTCTTGGGTTGGAGAGTTGCACAGAGTAGGGTGGGATTGAGTTGCAAGACGGGTACCACGTGCCCTACGTAAAGGAGGTGGTATGCACTGGGATAGCTCTGAGGAACACTGATTATTATAGTAGCGATAGAATAGCGAGAGAGATGCAACATTGCGGCGGAGAGAGAGAGATTGCAGAGAGTTGGTGAGTGGACGGGAGTTAATGATACGAAAGGCCTTCCTTTCAACTTTGTCTAGGAGAGCGGTGTGAGAGGAACCTCCCCACACATGTGAACAATACTCACACAAGGGCGCACTATGCCCCTGTACAGAGCAAGAAGCTGTGCAGGGGAAAAGAACCCCCTAAGGCGGTTGAGCACACCCAGCTTCTGGGAGGCTGCCTTAGCAAGACTGGTAATATGGTCCTTCCAAATGAGAGCAGAAGAAAAAGAGACACCAAGAATATTGAGAGAAGATGAAGGGTTGATTTTTGTATTGTTGAAGAATAAGGGATAGTCCGCTGGGAGATCCTGACGGGTAGATAGATGGAGAAATTGGGTTTTGGAAGCATTAAAATTAACAAGGTTTTCTCTGCCCCAATTGGAAATAGTATTTGCCTTTGGCAGCGCTGTATATCTCGCGATACTCTGACTCAGAGTCCTCAGTACCGCGGCCGGCTGGCTGGGGGAAGGACGTGTGGCCTGTCATGCAATAAACCTTCCCAGTAACTGTATATATCTATATAACTATACTTACCCCTTCCTTGAGTGTTGCGCCGACATCCCGGAATCTCGCACTGGAAATAAACAAATACATTGGTCATTAAATTGTACATTATATTGGCCGAAATATTGACACAGCTATATTACAAACGTAATACAATTGTATTTTTCTACGGACTTGTGTATAAAAATGGAGCTTCAAACATGTAGATATGGAAATTGTTTGTGACAGATGAGTCCGCAGCCTAGTAATTGGGCAATAATTATATTTTTTTCACCAACCAACTTCACTTCTAAACTCAATTGTTGAAATCAATAAATCAATGAAATAAAATAATACCAAGCCAAATACCAAGGGCAGAACTCTGGGTAGCGGAAAGAGATAGGAATCCTCAACTGCAACACGGCAGATATTTGGAAGCCAGTGACTTGAACAACATCTTGTCACCTCTAAATAACAAGTGGTCCTTTGCGGGGCCAATATTAGTTGTAGTCTATTCACTGTAAGTAGGCCAGAAATCATTACCTCTGTCCTCTGTAACTCAAAAAGGGCTAGAGCAATTTGGCTGTAAATTTCCACACTTATTCCTTGACTGACTCTTTCCAAAGGGTAGAAATATTAGCTTGATTACTCTAGTCGTTTTTGAGTTACAGAGGCTATAGAGGTAATGATTTCTCGCCTACTTACAGCGATAGACTATAGTACTGTAGGTGTTTATTTACACCTACTGTACAGTATCTGGTTACCATCCAGCGGTGTCAAACAGTTACCAGGGTTACTACTGGAAATTGGTTGTGTGTGTTACCTGAGCCAGAATTGCAGTGGTATACAGCCTTACAGGGCACCATTATATAAAAGTTCAAAGTCACAAATGAATGCATTATTATATTTTTTCTACCAACCAACTTCACTTCTAAACTCAATTAATGAAATCAACAAATACATGTGGCACTCCAAGGACTCGAACCCAGGATACTCACACCGAAATACCGCTATCAATGTCTACTGTATGTATCATGAATAAATACATAAATACAAATATATGAAGTACTAGGCAAATTACTACGAAAAATACAATTTCCGAGATTAAATTACAGGTACATGCGGGCGTCAATATATGCAAGGTAATTACTGTAACAGGGGGTGTTGTGGGGTAAGATTGATATCAGGGGGGTCAGGGAAGCCATTTATTTACCAAGCAATCTGGACCCATGTTTTCTTTACCATTAATCTCTTGCTCTGGCTTCCGGGCAGGGTAGAGATCTTGTAATAACAGAGAGTGGCCATCTTCTGTGGACGCCATTTCGGTTCTATTTTTTTTTTTTTTTTTTCTATATTCCAACTACTCCCTCTCGGGGATAGGCTGAGAGCAGGTACATTCAACTGCACAAATCTTTCTCTTCATAATTGCTGAGGGGCACAGGGCCTGGGTGGGGCTTTGGTTTCCCAGGCGTTTCCGCACCCTCCTCAGCTCCTCGCCATGGAGTGGCTTCGGTCACCCAGGCTTTATTGTGGCCGGCAGGGAGGGTTCTGTGGGGGCGCTCGGTTATGGCCTTGGCCTTGCTCGGGGCCTTGGTGCTGTTCGGCCAGGCAGCTTGGGGAACAACAACAACAACAACCGCACAAATCCCATGCCAAAAATATCTTCACATTGATACATCGGGATTCGAACCCAGGACAATTGGATTACTAGTCCAGTGGCATGACCACTTCACCACACCTCCCCATACTATACTCTGTTTCTTTTTAACTGGTGATAGATTGAATCCCCTAGCTGCTAATTCCTCGATACTTAATTAATGGAAACATATGGAACTACTACGTCTCTGCATCATACTGAGACCAAGTGTATATAATTAGCACCAAATTTCACCAAAACAAACTTCGAAATTACTGAGAAATAATGATGGAAACTTTGCAATTTACCGTCAATTGAAAAGAAACGGACTGTAGAAAACGAGGTGATATTTTAGTTTTTAAGGGAGCTCAGACGGTATTGTGCAGCATAATTTACTGGTTCGGCTCAATGGTTTAAGGAGGTGGTTTAGTTTGCTCTCTAAATCTCTTATCAACCTTAAAAATACACTCCCAAGCCCCCTCTTCGATATAAATGTGTACATTTTTCGGTAGAAAAATATCCCGGCCGAAGGCCGATTCCTCTTAAAATACAGGCTCGCTTTCCCTCGACAGGAGAAAATTTGACATCTAAATGGCACGAAAGGTCTTAATATTGGGGGAAAAAAGGGGCAAAAGACCTGAAAATCGCCAAACTAATGGGGCGAATGTCTTAAAATCTCATAACTAATGGGGCTAAACATGAGGGAGAAGGAGGTCCCGAAAAAACAAGTTCCTCCCCTTAATAACGTAGATAATGTTGCTCCCAGGCCAATTAACTACATCATTATCCTGTAGGCTACCAGTATTAAGTAACACCCCGTGCTTAACATTAATCATCAATTACAAACCCCAATGCACTTGAATATACTAATGCAAGCATATGGTCCTCCCGGGATTCGAACTTGGGATTACCAAATGTATATATTATGGGTGCGGACGTAAAGCTAATACGACACCGTTAGCATTAAGTGGGGGTCAACTCGCTTGGTTTCTCTTTCTCTCCTTTTCTTTGGCTTGTATCCATTCGGCCCCATTCAGCCTACTGTTTTAAGACGTTTACCCCAATCCAAGTGTCAATTTCTTCCTGGCGAGCGATAGCGAGCCATTATTGTATGGAGAAATCCGGCTTCGCCGAAGACATATTTCTATCGAAAAATGTACAAATTTAGCTTGCTGTAAACAAATATATATATGCTGGCTCGCTACCGCTCGCCAGAAAAATATTGACACCTGGATGGGGTAAACGTCTTAAAACAGTAGGTTGAATGGGGCCAAATGGATACAAGCCAGGGAAAGAGAGAAAAGGAGAGAAAGACAAATAAAAAAAAGCCGGTGACCCCCCTTAACAAGGCGGAGGTTGGCCGTACTCTGTTACCATAGGGTCTCTTGGTGCTAGGTAATGGGACCTGATAATATTGGAGGAATATTCATGTGTGCTTGTGGTATGGTATGGCATGGTATGTCTGCTTGTATGCACAGTATGTATAGCAGTATGGTATATGTTGACGTTGTATGTGTTGTATATGTATAGCAGAACATTGCGAGTTGTATACAATTACTTATGAATACACACACACACACACATATATATACATACAATACAGTACACACAGTACAACCTGCCCTATATAGGCTTGATTTGAACACATAAAATGAACTTGGAGTTGTTTGTGCGATAGGGTATAATTTTTACATGTACTATACATGTTCGTGAGTAGCCTATGCATGTATGTGTGTATGTATAAGTGTACAGCATGTATGTACTGATATGTATACAATGATACATGGTAGGTGTATTCAGTATATGGATGTAACCTAAGAATGTGTGTTTATTAATGTAGCGATAAATATGTAAGCATTACTTATTATTTTCTAACTGCTGCCTGACTGACGATTGTACCCAGTTCAAGCATTACGCATACCATTATGAGTAAAACATTTCAAATTGGAGTGCCACATGTATTTGTTGATGTCATTAATTGAGTTTAGAGGTGAAGTTGGTTGGTGGAAAAAAACATAATAATAAAATACACAATACCGCCCGCATGTAATATACACAATACCGCCCGCATGTAATATACACAATACCGCCCGCATGTAATATACACAATACCGCCCGCATGTAATATACACAATACCGCCCGCATGTAATATACACAATACCGCCCGCATGTAATACACAATACCGCCCGCATGTAATATACACAATACCGCCCGCATGTAATATACACAATACCGCCCGCATGTAATATACACAATACCGCCCGCATGTAATATACACAATACCGCCCGCATGTAATATACACAATACCGCCCGCATGTAATATACACAATACCGCCCGCATGTAATATACACAATACCGCCCGCATGTAATATACACAATACCGCCCGCATGTAATATACACAATACCGCCCGCATGTAATATACACAATACCGCCCGCATGTAATATACACAATACCGCCCGCATGTAATATACACAATACCGCCCGCATGTAATATGATACCAAACAAAACTGTGAAATAAAACAAATAATATATATACAAATAAAACCCTTGTAGTGGTTGTGGTTGTCTTGGGTTACATTACATTTCATCTCCATCTCAATGAAGTAGGAGCTGCAGGTCTTGGTCGTCTGCTGAACGATGCAGTCAAGGATTTCCGTTCATAAAACGGGTTCAACCGGGGGTATCCGGGGGTAGTGTAAGTCAAATACGAACTGAAAATTCAAACAATGCACTATCAGTAACATCCAACTCTAATACTCTTAAGGTGTTTTATGTAAATGCTCGTAGCATACGCAATAAATTTTCAGATCTAGAGGAAATCGTGTTTACAGAACATTATGATATAATCGGCATTACAGAATCTTGGTTAAATACGGAAGACAGAGACTTTTTAGCCGAATATACGCTTCCTGGTTATACAATGTTTGAGAAAAGTCGGATTAATAGAAATGGAGGAGTTCTGTTTTTTATAAAGGAAAGTCTTAATCCCGTCTTAATGTCAAAACCTCAAATTGCGAATATAGACATATCTTACGTACTATTAAATAATAAACGAGGAACTAAAATAACACTAGCTTTATATTATACAGACCCCCAGCTCAATCAGTGCAAACTGATAGTGACATTTATGAACAAATTGCAGAAATAACTAACATACAAGATACCGTAATTCTTGGCGATTTCAACTTACCCGTGACTAAATGGGGCGATATTCTTACTTCACACTCTGGACACGACCTCTATGCTAACTTGCAAGCGAGTTCACTTTTTCAATTTGTACAATCTCCGACCCGACCCGTGGTAATAATGTGCTTGACCTTGTCCTCACAACAAAAGAAGCATTAACACCCTCAGACTCATATGACGCAGAGGTTGCCAGATTAGCAATAAGAAATAGAGTTCTCTCACTCTTATAATTACCTCTCCAAAATTAGTTTTCTGCCCACAGCTAACTCAAAGACAACTAGAGAGGTTGAAGTAACTAAATTAAAGGTTTGTAAATACCCCTGATGGTAATAAGGCTTTAAAGTATCCCTATTAGGCTCAAAATTGCGTCATATGTCGGAGATGGTTAATAGAGAATTTGAATGTTGGTGATGAATTCAGTAACAGCGACCATCGTACGATAACTTTCACTTTAAAGTTTACTAGTAACAAATCAAATAGCAGCATTGAGAAAGTCCCTAATTTCAAGAAAGCAAATTTTCATGAACTTAAATCAAAGCTTAAAGAAACTGACTGGAGCTTTCTGACTAACAATAACGACATAAATACATCTTGGGAGTGTTTCACAACCACTTACCTTAAGGCAGTGCAAGACTGCATACCATCGAAAATACGGCATCCAGGCCATAATGATAAGCCCAAATGGTGGAATAAAGATATTTCAGACTTGCTAAAAAATTTGCTCATGATAGATTAAAATCCTCACAAAATGACGAAGCACGGGTGAAATTTGTAGAGCTACGACGCAAAGCCAAAAAGTTAATTAAGCAAAGTAAAAAGACCCTGGAGTTACATGTTGCGAATCAAAGTAAAACAAACCCGAAAGAATTCTATAGTTATATCAGAAAGAAAAAAGTAGTTACTTCAACTGTTGGACTGTTAGTCGATGAAAATGGAGAATACACCAAAGATGAAGTACAAATGAGTAATGCCCTCAATACCTTCTTTGCATCAGTTTTTACAACCGAAGACCTCAGTGATATCCCTACACCATCGCCGATTCAGATTGATAATTCAGATGTTCTAAGCAATATCACCGTTACAGAGAGAGAAGTATTGAATTGTTTAGATAAACTCAAGGTAAATAAAACGCCTGGACCTGATACAATCTCGCCTAGAGTTCTAAAGGAAGCTAAGGATGAGCTCTCCAAACCACTGACATTGTTATTCAATGAATCCTTGCAGTCTGGGACTATGCCTGATCAGTGGAAGCTAGCCAACGTAACACCGATATTAAAAAAGGCAGCAAATCTCTACCCAGTAACTATCGTCCAATTAGCTTAACCTCAATGGTATGTAAAATGCTAGAAACTGTCATAAGAGACAGACTCGTAAATCACTTAGAGGCAAATAACTTACTTAAAGATAGTCAACACGGCTTTCGTAAAAAACGTTCCTGTTTAACAAATCTCTTAGACTTCTTCCACGATATCCTCAACCTCTACGATGAGAGTAAAGCTGTAGATATTATATACCTTGATTTTCAAAAGGCCTTTGACAAAGTTCCCCACAAACGTTTACTGCTAAAACTAAAAGTGCATGGAATACAAGATGGTGTGTTGAAATGGATAGAAAATTGGCTCAGCGACGGAAAGCAAAGAGTAGTCATAAACGTGAAGGCATCTAAATGGACCAATGTAAGTAGCGGGGTACCCCAGGGATCGGTACTAGGACCAATTCTCTTTCTAATTTACATCAACGACATAGATGAGGGTCTCACCTGTACAATCTCAAAATTTGCTGACGATACAAAAATTGCAAATAGCGTACTCTCAAAAGAACAAGTTAACGATATGCAACACAATCTAGATAAATTGTCATGTTGGGCCCAAATTTGGCAAATGAGTTTCAATGCGGATAAATGTAAAGTACTACATATCGGATACCTAAATGAGAAAGCAAACTATTCGATGAATGGCACTCAGCTTAAGAATGTAAACAGAGAAACCGATCTGGGAGTAACAATATCGAGTAACCTAAAACCGAGTCAACAATGTTCAGAAGTTGTTAAGAAGGCAAACAAAATAATTGGCTTTATAGGCAGGTCATTTGAGCATAAATCCTAAGAAGTTATCCTAACCCTTTACAATTCCTTAGTCCGCCCTCTTCTGGAATACTGCGTTCAATCCTGGTACCCTTATTACCAAAAAGATATAAACAAGCTAGAACGAGTTCAACGTAGAGTTACCAAAATGATACCTAGCCTAAAGAACAAACCATACGTAGAGCGTCTTAGAGAATTAAATCTATTTCCTTTAACCCAGCGCAGATTAAGAGGTGACTTAATTCAAGTGTTGAAAATCATCAAAGGCATCGACAATATGAACTGTAGTAAGTACTTCACTATCGACCAATCTAATTACACGCGGGGAAACGGTTGCAAAATTATTGGTAAATCTTTTAACTCACACGAATCTAAGAATTTCTTCTTCAATCGAGTTGTCAACTTGTGGAATGGGCTTCCCCGAAACGTTATAGACTGCAGCACCGTTGATTCATTTAAACTCCGCCTAGACAAATATCTCGCATCAAACCCGCGACTGACTGCGTTTGTAAATGAATAACTTTATTTTATCCCCCCCTCAGTTACTAACCCATCTGTCCCCTACTAACTTCCTAATCCTGCCACGGACATTAGTTCCAGGGCAGTAGTTCCCTTTCCAATGATCCCTTACCCACTCTAAACCACTGTTTGGACACTTCATCCTCAGTGTTTTGGAGGACAAGCAGCCTAGAAGGGTCACTAGACCTGTTGTTGCTTGATTTCCTTTGTACTCCTTTGCACTCCTTTGTACATGCGCGGACTGATGTGTTAAGGGGGGATGGTTAACTTTTTGGTCGATTTTTTTTCAATTATTCAGTATTTTTCTAATTTCCTCCCTAGACCTCCATTTCCTCCCTAGACCTCCATTTCCTCCCTAGACCTCCATTTCCTCCCTAGACCTCCATTTCCTCCCTAGACCTCCATTTCCTCCCTAGACCTCCATTTCTAGATTCCTCCCTAGACCTCCATTTCTAGTTTCCTCCCTAGACCTCCATTTCTAGTTTCCTCCCTAGACCTCCATTTCCTCCCTAGACCTCCATTTCCTCCCTAGACCTCCATTTCCTCCCTAGACCTCCATTTCCTCCCTAGACCTCCATTTCCTCCCTAGACCTCCATTTCCTCCCTAGACCTCCATTTCCTCCCTAGACCTCCACCATTCCTCCCTAGACCTCCATTTCTAGTTTCCTCCCTAGACCTCCATTTCTAGTTTCCTCCCTAGACCTCCATTTCTAGTTTCCTCCCTAGACCTCCATTAAACTTTAAAAACAAAACATCCATTAGATCCCTCATGTAGATTAATTTGTAAATTTTTCGGTAGAAAAATGTCCCGGCCGAAGGCCAGTTCTTCCAAAATAACAGGCTCACTACCGTCCGTTAGGGAAAAAATCGACACCTAAATAGCACGAAAGGTCTTAATATTGACAAGGAAATGGGGCGGAAGGTCTTAAAATCTGAAAACTAATTGGGCAAACATCTTAAAATCTGAAAACTAATTGGGCAAACATCTTAAAATCTGAAAACTAATGGGGCTAGACATGAGGGAGAAGGGGAACCAGAAAAGCGACCCATCTCCCCTACAATTGGACCTGATGGCCAACGTCGCCTCCGTGACCAAAGACGGCATATTATCCCATGGCCGCTGTTAAGGGGGGTCACTTGCTTGTTTTCTCTCCTTTTCTCTCTTTCTCTGGCTTGTATCCATTCGGTCCCATTCAGCCTACTGTATTAAGACGTGTATGTCCAGCTGTCGATTTTTTTCCTGACGAGCGGTAGCGAGCTAGCATATTTTTAAATATGTATTTGACAGCAGGCTAAACTAGTACATTTTTCGATAGAAAAATTTCTCCGGCGAAGCCGGATTTCTTCATACAATGCTAGCTCGCTATCACTCGCCAAGAAAAAATCGACACCTGGATGGGGATAAATGTCTTAAAACAGTAGGCTGAATGGGGCCGAATGGATACAACCCAGAGAGAGGGAGAAAAGGAGAGAGAAAAATGCAGGTCACCCCCCTTAACCCCTTCACCACCATGACGCATTTTTTTTACTTCGATATTGGCTTCAATCTTATGCAGTTTACGAAGGACCTATGCTGTTCTGAAGATTTATTGAGATCGAATTTACCCCTATGAGTCCAAGAGGTAGATTATAAGCTAAATAAAATCATCTAATGGTAGCCAGAGTGTGATGAAAATTAGGTGATCGTGCTGAAGGGGTTGGTTATCACACAGAGGACCACGTCTCTTCAACAAACTTCCACGGCGAGTAAGAGACATGAGGGACGTCTCGTTAGACAACTTTAAGAGAGCCCTCGATGTCGAACTGCAATAAGTGCAAGACGAGGCCATCTTTGCAGGGGAGCGTGCTGCCCCTTCGAACAGTCTGCTGCACCAAATCACCACCCAGAACGAGGGGCGACGCGCTCCTCTGTTCCAATAGGAGAGTGGTGAACACAATCATAGGTGACCTTAGGTAGGTATTTCCTGGAGTTTATACTTTGCACAATAACCCTTTCAATGCTGTATATGCATTCTTTCGTCTTATTACCTCCACCAACTTCGTTGGTGGAGGTTATGTTTTCTCCTCTCTTTGTCTACAAGATATCTCGCAAAGTTATGAATCAATTTTCACGAAATTTGGTGGCCAGATAAGATATGCGCTACAAACCGATTTTTACGAAATTTGGTGGGCATATAGGACAAGCACCATGGAATAAGTGATTCAATTTTGGAGGTGATACAGATATGTTCACAACATTAGGTGGGCAGATACGCAAGAACCAGCCAGTGTAGGCGGAGGTATGTGCTCTACCGAGTGCCCCTCTAGTTCTGGCTAGCACTAGACGATATTATTTACCTTCAGTAGAGTCTGTGGGAGCCAAACCATTAATTGTGCTAGATTTGACCCCTTCGACTTCCTAAACTAAGTAAAATCGTCTAACGTTTGCCATATTATATGTAGCATAAGCCATGGTATTGAAAGGAAGGAAGAAACTGGTTCGAGATTCCTATTAGTACATATCAACAAGAAAAATAACATTAGATAAGATGGCCTTGTGACATCAATTATATTTATATACTGTATATTCGTCAGACCGGAGACAATTTAAAACTTTCACTACATGTTTATCTGTAACACACCCACTTAACCTGCCCTCCTCTCTCTCTCTCTCTCTCTCTTTGCTATCCTTTCCATCCACTGTTCCTTACTCTCGGGTTAGCTATCTCTACTAGAATTAAGTCCTGACCACCTCGCTGGGATCGTTAGGTGTGTGGGGTCAGTGTATCTATGTAAATTTATATAAATATCTCTCTCTCTCTGTATACAAGCATTGGTGGGTTCATGGGTACAAATATAGTATTTGTAGGTTTGTGTATAAAACTAGGACAATTTAAGTGTACACATATTTCTAAATACCGGTACTTAAAAACAATGTTTTAAGTTAGGTTAGATAACTTAGGCTAGGCTAGGTTAGCTTAGGTTAGGTTTGATCAGAATAATATTATATTTAAGTATAAACACGAAAAATGTACTAGCAAGCATGCCTAATGTGTCAGTATCGATAAATATACCGTCACTGTCATGTGTGTGTGTCGGTGTATGTGTGTGTGTGAGATTGTGGGTGTGTGTGTGTGTGTTATACGTTTATTCATCCAATGTTCATACCTTTGATTCACAGAGTATATTCTCAAACTGAATAGGCTAAAATGACTTAGTCTTTAGCAAAAGAGTAAATAAATTAATTAAATAGTAACCTTTAGACCCGCTTATATCGCACTCGTCACGCTGAGAACATAAAAATACTCATTGTTATCTCTCTCTCTCTCTCTCTCTCTCTCTCTCTCTCTCTCTCTCTCTCTCTCTCTCTCTCTCTCTCTCTCTCGTGGGGTAGGCAAGTGATGGTAAAGACGGTATCACACGAGAGCTTTTATAGTCAACATTTTTCTGGCAACATTTCTGGATTATTTTGCACTGGTATCGGAAACTAGACTGCTGATAGATGAACTGAGGTAGCAAAAGTATTGTAAAAGTTGACCTCATAAGCTGCCAGACCAGTGTTGAGGGAAAAACAGTTCGTGTGATACCAGCTTAAGGGGAGGCAGTTGGTTTTTCGAGTCCTCCTCCTCCCTCATGTTTAGCCCTATTAGTTATGAGATTTCATGACATTTGCCCCATTAGTTTGGCGATATTCAGACCTTTTGCCCCATTTTTTTGCCAATATTAAGACCTTTCGTGCTATTTAGGTGTCGATTTTTTCCTGGCGAGCGATAGCGAGCCTGTAATTATAGAAGTAAGTGGCCTTCGGCCGGGACATTTTTCTACCCAAAAACGTACACATTTATATCGAAGGGAGGTCTTGTGGGTGTTCTTTTAAGTTTGATAGAGGTTTAGAGAACAAACTAAACCTTAAACCATTGAGCCGAACCAGTAAATTATGCTGCACAATACCGTCTGAGCTGCCTTAAGTACAGAGTTAGTGGTCATCTAATCTGTTTACACCAAGCTTATCACGCTACAGATATTTATTAGATCAGACTTTCACTTTTTGGGGTACATTGTTTTTGTTATGAGATATACTGTATCGTTGGACTTTGTTGAGAGAGGGTCAAGGTAAGCAATACGTAGGTATGTAAGTGTAAATATGTAAATATATATATATATATATATATATATATATTTATATATATAAAATCCTTGTGGGCATTTCTTGACCCATAAGGTTACATTTCCTCGTATTATCAGGTAAGGCTTTATAGCCGGAGGGAGTGTAGGGTGGGGAGAGAGAGCCTTCTACTTTGCCATCCTATTGTTCTAATATAAACTGTCCCTGTCTCTATAAGTATTAGGCCCGGATCACCTAGTAGGAACCGCAGTCTGTATGGCCAGAGTACCTGTGTAACTCTGTGTAACTCTCTCCCTCTCACTTTCACATTAACTCTCACTCTCTCATTGTCATAGCACGTCCAGTTAAGGGAGCCCAGACGGTATTGTGCAGCATAATTTACTGGTTCGGCTCAATGGTTTAAGGAGGGGGTTTAGTTTGCTCTCTAAACCTCTATCAAACTTATAAAAACACCCACAAGACTCCCCTTCGATATAAATGTGTACATTTATTATAGTAGGTGAGAGAGAGAGAGAGAGAGAGTGAGAGAGAGTGAGAGAGAGAGAGAGAGAGAGAGAGAGAGAGAGAGAGAGAGAGAGAGAGAGAGAGAGAGAGAGACAGTAATATATCACATTTATTATAGTAGGTGAGAGAGAGAGAGAGAGAGAGAGAGAGACAGTAATATATCACATTTATTATAGTAGGTGAGAGAGAGAGAGAGACAGTAATATATCACATTTATTATAGTAGAGCTAGAGAGAGTAATATAGACAGTCCATTCATTATAATATGAAAGAGAGAGAGAGAGAGAGAGAGAGAGAGAGAGAGAGAGAGAGAGACAGACAGACAGTAATATATCACATTTATTATAGTAGGTGAGAGAGAGAGACAGTAATATATCACATTTATTATAGTAGGTGAGAGAGAGAGACAGTAATATATCACATTTATTATAGTAGGTGAGAGAGAGAGAGAGAGAGAGAGAGAGAGAGAGAGAGAGAGAGAGAGAGAGAGAGAACAGACAGTAATATCCCATTCATTATAGTAGGAGGATAGAGAGAGAGAGAGGAGAGAGATAGAGAGAGAGAGAGAGAAGAGGAGAGAGAGAGTAATATAATCACATTCATAGTAGGTGAGAGAGAGAGAGAGAGAGAGAGAGATAGAGAGGAGAGAGAGATATAGAGAGGAGAGGAGAGAATATATCACATTTATTATAGGTGAGAGAGAGAGAGAGAGAGACAGTAATATATCACATTTATTATAATAGGTGAGAGAGACAGAGAGACAGTAATATATCACATTCATTATAATAGGTGAGAGAGAGAGAGAGAGAGAGAGGAGAGGATAAGAGGAGAAGAGAGAAGAGAGGAATAAATATTATATAGAGAGAGAGAGAGAGAAGTAGAGAGAGAGAGAGAGAGAGAGAGAGAGAGAGAGAGAGAGAGAGAGACAGTAATATATCACATTTATTATAGTAGGTGAGAGAGAGAGAGAGAGAGACAGTAATATATCACATTTATTTTATTATATTATTGGTGAAGAGAGAGAGAAGAGAGAGACAGATAGCCCAGTGCCAATTTATTATAGTCTGTAGAGAGAGAGAGAGAGTCACAGAGATGTAGAGAGACAGTTTTCACTTAGGTACAAAGGAGTACAAAGGAAATCAAGCAACAACAGGTCTAGTGACCCTTCTAGGCTGCTTGTCCTCCAAAACACTGAGGATCAAGTGTCCAAACAGTGGTTTAGAGTGGGTAAAGAAACATTGGAAAGGGAACTACTACCCTAGAACTAATGTCCGTGGCAGGATTCGGAAGTTAGTAGGGACAGATGGGTTAGTAACTGAGGGGGGGATAAAATAAAGTTATTAATTTACAAACGCAGTCATCGCGGTTTGATGCGAGATATTTGTCTAGGCGAAGTTTAAATGAATCAACGGTGCTGCAGTCTATAACGTCTCGGGGGAAGCCCATTCCACAGTTGACAACTCGATTGAAGAAGACATTTTTAGCTTCCCGTGAGTTAAAAGATTTACCAATAATTTTGCAACCGTTTCCCCCCTTGTAATTAGATTGGTCTATAGTGAAGTACTTACTACAGTTCATATTGTCGATGCCTTTGATTATTTTGAACACTTGAATTAAGTCACCTCTTAAGCTGCGCTGGGTTAAAGGAAATAGATTTAATTCTCTAAGACGCTCCTCGTATGGTTTGATACTTTAGGCTAGGTAAAATCATTTTGGGTAACTCTACGTTGAAACTCGTTCTAGCTTGTTTATAATCTTTTTGGTGAATGGAAGGGCTAACCAGGATTGAACGCAGTATTCCAGAAGAGGGCCCGGAAAAACCTAAGGAATTGTAAAGTGGTTAGGATAAAACCTTCTTTGGATTTATGCTCACATGCAACCTGCCTATAAAGCCAATTATATTTTTGTTTGCCTTCTTAACAACT
>CM064490.1:16137968-16202968 GCA_032716605.1 Paralithodes platypus
TACCTTTGGATACCTTTTGGATGATGTTCGCACGCTCCTCATAGCGGTGGTGCACCAAGGAGCGCGACGCCGCCTCGTTATGGGTGGTGATTTGTGTGCAGTAGACTGGTTGTGGAACAGCGACAGCTCACTCCCTTGCGAGGATGGGCTCGTCCCGGGCACTTTTTTGCAGTTCGACATCCTAGGCTCTCTTGAAGTTGTCCTAACGAGATTCCCCCTCAGTGTCTCTTACCCTTCGCCGTGGGAGTTTGTTGAAGAGACGTGGGCCGTCTGTGTGGAATTAACCAGCCCTCTCCCGCAGAGAGTCCCATAGCACCCCACTGTTTTAATTCATCCGGGGGATTGTCGCCATTTCCCAGGCCTCTCCTATCACTGAATTTCTGACTATCGGAGTATGTAGGTTTGGTACTAACCCCCTCTGGCGAAGTTTTTCCATGTGTATAGTTTATTAGTTAACGTTTTCTCCATTCCTACGTTCCAGTTGAGTACAGATTCAGTGCTCTTAAACTCTCTCCAATAGTGTCAGATGTTTTATCGAACTTATATGCTAAGTGAAATTTCTTCTTTGTACACACATCTCTACGTCATTTATTTCACCTGCTTTTGTATTTTGGGAGGCGGTTAAGACGCTAACAGTATCTCAAGCCGCGGTAGCACTAGAGATTTTGGAAGAGCGTTATCATAGGCAATTCAACACGCGTGTTTTAAAAGTACGCAGAATCCAACCCGTTAGACGTTTCAACCGCCGCCCACTATTGTAACCTGGTTTTCTGTACTTTGAAACCCATGATTATCAGACATTACTACCCCAAGGTCTTTCACACTTGTCTGTCCTTTTTTCCGTTCTATTAGGTGCTTTAGATTCTGTTAAGTAATTTGTAATTTTTCTGTAACACCATTATTTAATCTCCTGTACCGCTATTATATGTCATTGGAATTTTATCCTCATTGAATTGCATGTAAATGTTTTTTCCCCTCTGGTCCACTGGAAACCACTAGCATTTCATGTCTTACCTGCAAGTCTGCCGCGGTGTCCCTACTTGTGTAAGTTTACTTCTCTTACTTAATATTTTGTGTCATCAGCAAAGAACGCACCAAGGTACTGTGATCGGGTGTTGGTATCTAATGTCGCAAATTAGTCTGCGTAACAGAATGGGCGCTAGCAACTGGATTTGCCTTGGGGCAACTGAGCTTTTGACAAAACAATCACGCAAGGCTCAGACAAGTGACTATGGTTTTACTGCTACTGCTACCGATTGATTTTTTCGGTTTTTACGAGGAAATTGGTGATATTCACCGTCCGGATTTTTCCCAGTTATAACCTTTTGCTTTCAGTTTGTGGTGTCCATGGTCACACTTTTATCAAATGCATTACGCAAAATCGTTGTAAATGACATCCAACGTTTTTTTCTTTTCGTTCTAGCGCTTTAAGAAAGTTTTGTCATAGTGTTCCAACAAGTTGGTGAGAGACATGATCTTTTCACCGCTCTCCACCCATGTTGAAACGGGTCGGTTGTTGTGTAGTTTCCATGTTTTTTTTTTTTTTTTTTTTTTTTTTCCAACTTACTTCCTCTCGGCCATGAGGCTGAGAGCCTTAACTTCACCGCTTTACCATGAACAGTGAAAGTCCTTGAGGTCTTGTTCCAAGTCTAAGGGAGTGGAGAACATGTGAAGCACTAAGCACATCCGACGCGCATATTGCATCCATTGAATGGTTGAAAATATTTGCTTCTGCATGAACTTCGCTCGAAAACACTTTAATGATGTGAAGTTAGAGCTACCGAAAGTGTCGGTAGTTTTTTTGGTAAGTGCTTTAACTCCCTCCCTTTTATGCAGTGGGGCCCAATTATTGCATTTTTCAAGCTATCTGGTATGTCACCAGTGTCTAGACTCCTTCTCCACATTATAGCCAGGGGTTTTGAGAGGTTTTCCTTACATTTTTTCATTAGGATCGAATTCCATGAGTCCGGGCCTGGTGCCGAGTGGGATGGTATGTTGGAAATGGCCTCTTCTATGTCTTTTGGACCGAAATCAATAATCCAGCATCTGAGGGGTTTCCGTGGGGGAGGTTTCCATGAAAAATATTTTGGTCTCTGAGGACTTTTGTTTCATCAGGCTCACTGAATCCATTTCATACTGCCTGCTTAAGAGTTCGCTCATTTCCTCTTTGTCCCCTGTGAAAGAGCCATCCCCTTTGCTCAGTGGGCCGATGTTTGATGTTGTTTTAGCCTTTTGTTTGGCAAATGAAAAGAAGAATTAGGAATTTTCCGTTTATACCTGCAATAGCTTTCCTCTCCTCTTCCATATGTTGTAGTTCATATGATATTCTTAGCCTTTGTTCAATTTCCACAATTTCTCTCTCTATTTCGACCTTTTGCCTATCCTGTAGATTTTGATGTGTGCGTCTTGTGTGAATAATTTTCTTCTTCTGTACAGCCTCCTCCTTTCCCGATCTTGTTTGCTTCTTCGTTTTGTTTGTCTTGCAAATATATGGTGGCTACAGATTTGGGTCATGGTTTTCTGTTATTAAGACTAGACATTCTGCTGGTGTTAGGTTATTCATTAAAAATCTTCCCAGTCTAATTCCTCCATTTCTTGATTTACCTCTTCCCACCTAATGTTTTTGTTATTGAAGTTAAATTTACTGAAGGGGCCGGTTTTTGTTCTCGATTCTGAGGTTGTCTGTACACTTTCTAAGGTTGTTTTGATCTCAATTAATTTATGATCTGAGTATGTTGTGTCCGATATGTTAATGCTGTGTACTAGAGAGTCGTTGTTAGTGAAGACCAGGTCTAAGATATTGTTTTCCCGTGTGGGTTCAGCAATAGCCTATGTTGGGTAAGACTAAAAAAATCACAAAGTTCAAAAAGCTCTCTCGTATTAGTATTTGCTTCTCCGTTGTTATTTGCCACTAACTGGTTTTCTAGTTGTCTCCATTTAATGTTTGGTAGGTTAAAGTCTCCTAGCCATATAATATTTGGTGTCCCCAGGGTTTCCACTTCTGATTTTATTTGGTTGAGCTGGGTTTTGAATTCTTCTCGGGATGAGTCTGGAGGCCTGTATGTAACAATAACTGCTAAATTTAGGGATTCTATTTTAACTCCAAGTATTTCCACCACTTCATTACTGTTATTTAGGAATTCAGTACATATCAGTGAGTCATGTATGTACAAGGCTACACCTCCATGTGATCTATGCGTTCTGTCCGCCCTATGTAGGTTGTAACCAGGACTCCATACCTCACTATCTTCCTGATCTTTAATGAGAGGTTCTGTGAGAGCCGCTAACATAGCGTTTCCTTCTTAGAATGCCCCTAATAAATGGTACTTTGTTCGTGGTTCTATATTTTAGGCCTTGGATATTTGCAAACAAGAGTGGGGAGGGATTGTTTGGAGTACTATGTGTACCTAATAGTCTTCGGAAGGTATTGGCCACTCTTGGGAGGCCAGGAGGTGCTCGAGGTGTTCTATGTGCTCTTCCATCTCCCTCAGTCTCTTCATCTTCATCTGCCCTTTCCCTCCTTGCCTTTTTCGCTCTGTCTCGTCCTCGCATAGCTAGAGCGTTTTTTGGCTACCATTTGTGTTAGGTCTAGCATATCTCCAAGTCCCTTTATTGAAAAGCTGGTCATTTCATATTGTAGCAGGTCTTGTTCTCAAGTGATGTCTTGCAAAGGGATGGGTGGTGGTATTTGAGGGTTTTACCAAATCTACATTTTCCATGACTGGTTATGTTGTTGCAAATTTTGGGATGAGCAAATCTACATGAATTCCCATTATATTCGCCCTTTTAACCAAAGTAGCACCTTCTTTCCAGATAATATCTGCACACTGGTGTAGACAACCCCAGTAGGTGTGCATGCGGCTGCAAGGTGTTATGTGGTGAGCTAAGTGTGGTTGTGGGTGATAGTGGGCTTGGTGTATGGGTGGGTGAGGCCTGCAGGGGGGTGGAGTTACGGGTCGGTTGTAGGTGGGCAGGTGGCAGTGGTGAGGGGGGAGACGATGTGGAAGGGGAGCCTGATATGGGGGCTTGTTGCATCCTACGTTCATCCTGCAATTTTATTTGATCAACAGCAGTAGGGTGGTCAATGGCCGTAGATGGGATTAATGTGGGTGTTTTCTGGGTCTGGGGAGGTGTGGGGAGATGTGCGACAGGGTTTGCGTATATGTAGGGTGCGACAGGTTATTGTTCGGCAGGCGATGTGTGTTGATGTGCAGGAGGCAATGTGGGCATTATCATGGGAAGGTGTGCGTGTGTGGGTTGTGATATTTGTATGGGCCCTGAGGCCCCAATAGTTCCCCATTTTCTGTGAAAGGTAGCTATGTCTTGGCTATATTTCCGTCTATCTTGTACTTCTGTATTTTCTACAGTCTGTATACTTGCCATGTGATATCGAAAACAACTATCGCAGAAATGGAGGTTCTTCCCTCTTGTATTGTACGCCTCATTTATTGGTGTCAATCCTATGCAAATCCAGTGATATGGTTGCTTGCATATCCGACATGCGGTGCCTTCATGGATGTGTATATTCATCTTACAACTCGTACAGTTGTCTCTGGTAAACGTTTTTTTTTTTTTTTTCCACCCACCCTTACATGGGGGAGAGAGAGAGAGAGGGGAGGGGTTGGAGGACAAGGTGTTTGTTACTCGGTTTGTGGGAGTGTGTGTGTGTGGGGGGGGGGGGAGTGCCACTCGTTTACCCTCGTTATGTTTAAACTTTAAGTAACTTTAAGTAACACTTTCAATAATTATCTTATGAAACAGAATTCTCACTGCCCTAACCACTTTTCCCGTTTTTGGTCGACTGTTTAACGGAATATACGCCACTCTAGGAAAATAACGAACTTTCCAGGCTACCTACAGTATATATAGTATCTATTATAATTTTCATATTTTACCTATCAACTTTGATTCAACACTGCTCAGGTTCGAATTTTCACCACATTTGAGAAGAGAGAGAGAGAGAGGGGGGGGGGGGGGGGGCTTGGAGGACAAGGAGGTGTTTGTTACTCGGTTTGTGTGGGAGGTGTGTGTGTGTGTGGGGGGGGGGGGGGGATGCACTCGTTTACACTCGTTATTTTTTAAACTTTAAGTAAAACTTTAAGTAACACTTTCAATAATTATCTTATGAAACAGAATTCTCACTGCCCTAAACCACTTTTTCCCGTTTTTGGTCGACTGTTTAACGGAATATACACTCTAGTAAAATAACGAACTTTCCAGGCTACCTATAACCTGTATAATATAGTATTTATATAGTTATTATTATTATTATCTATTTTAATTTTCATATTTTACCTATCAACTTGATTCAACACTGCTCAGGTTCGAATTTTCACCAAATTGGGTTGCGGGGGGGTTCTTTCTCTCCAATAACGTCACTACTAAACCTGCGATATGATCGAGAAAATAATCTGCACTGATTAATTTGTTTAAATATTGTTTTTCTCTGTTTGCTATTATTTACGATTATTTGTTTTGTCGGTACCACTTTCCTGTCGAGGTTAAGTTTCGCTTTTGGTAAAATCGTAATAGGGGGAGGGGAGGGGACGTGTCCAGGAGAGCGAGGGGATATATGTGTTTTATGGTCTTTGCGGTCACCGAGGGTATTTTGTTTACAGCATAACGTCCTGTTCCCAAGCTAAAAGTTTAAAGTTCCCCTGACTTTAATTCTCTGTATTATACTTTCCTAGTTTATTTACGTGATATACGATGTTCACTATCACTTTTAACTTAGGCTTCCTATTTTCCCATAGCCCTGTTTGATTTCATAGGACTATATCGCTAACACTTTGCTTTTGGGACGTAACGGTTTTTCTTTCCCTTCTTCTTCCACCCCGCCTTATGGGCCTGCCCTAGGCCTGTCCTAGACCAGCGCCGTGGCACTGCTGTAGGAGTTAACGGATTTTTTCTCCAAAACGCGTATATCTCTCCAGATATTTTATCAATCGGTTCGATTTTGCACTTCACAGAACCGCGACACTACGTTTGTTTTTGTGTGTGATTTTTTGGAAGTTTAATCACCAGTATCCCGCGGGATAGTCGAAAAATCCCGGACCGCGACGGATGTGACCCTCCTCTCTGACTGAGAGACTAAACTTATATACTGTATATATATACAGGGTGTCTCAGGAGGAAAGGGCATAACTTTGGGAAATGATTAAACAAGGTACGGTATTCCAAGCATAAAATGTTTGATAACAAAAAGTCCAAATCTCAACCGTTAAAGAGATTGTTAAGGTTTTATGTAGTGTCCTCCCCCGCTTCACTGTAATGGACTCTTCCATGTCAAATATATATATATATATATATATATATATATATATATTGGTATATATTTCATACTTTTAAGGACATTAATAATGCCATGTTACCGTAGTACTCAAAGAACTTTGAGGTGAGTTTTTGTGTTTTCGGAGTTACCGTATTACATATTTAATGGTTATCAATAAATAAAAGAAAAGTATTGTGGAAGAGTATTGGAACATTATTTAAATACTTATTCATGAGAGTAAAAAGGTTAAATTGAATACTAAACTGGCAGAACACACAGCATTTCTCTTCTCCACGGCAGAACGAACGTACGGTAAGTGCAATAATGTTGGAAAATGTCCTAACAATCACAATAACTAGCACTATCATCCAAATGAATTGATGGATGGGGACAAAAGAATCTAGTTTCCTTTAATGCAAAGAAAACCAAGTACATTCAATTTTCTAACCGACAGAATCTCACTGACTCCCATATATTTGTTAATGATGTAAATATTCCCACTTCCCCTAGTATTGACATTCTCGGTGTAACATTAACTACTAACTTGAGCTGGACACATTATGTTAGAAGCATTGCTAAGAATGCCTCTAAAAAACTGGGACTCCTGTACAGAGTTCGAGAATTCTTCACTGACGAGCAGTTGGCCGTCTGTACAGAGTTCGAGAATTCTTCACTGACGAGCAGTTGGCCGTGATATATAAAAGTCATGTGCGTTCTCAGATGGATTACTGTTCACCTCTGTGGGGTGGAAGTGGAGTGGTTGCATTGAGGCAGTTGGACAAAATTCAAAATAAAGCTACCCGGTATTAGATTAATCAATAACCCTGCAATCACACAGGACCTTCCTACATTATCCATACGAAGAAACGTTGCATCCCTTGCATTATTCTACAGATATTTCACAGCAATTGTTCCGAGGAACTTGCTTCAATTGTGCCGCCTCTCCACATCTTTCCCCGTAGAACTAGGGCAGCTGAGAGCGTCCATGAATTTACACTTTCTCCTCCACAATGCAGAACTTCTGCTTATCAGAATTCATTTATCCCCAGAGCTACTACTCTTTGGAATTCACTTCCCTCGAATTGCTTTCCACAAACTTACAATCTACAAATGTTTAAATCCAGTTGTTACAAACATTTTATGAATGGAGGATGCCTTTAGGCACATGGACCTTTTTGTTTTATCTGTGTTTTTCCTTCCTCCGTTCATTGTCTCTTAAAAAAAAAAAAAATTACAATTTATTAATTTTGGAGAATCCACCCTTCGGCCAGAAATTGTTTCTATAAAACAATGTATAATTATAGCTTGAAGGCGATCTGTGTGAGTGTGTGTGTGTGTGTTGTTTTTTTTTTTTTTTTTTTTTTTTGAAGAGGGTCTGGGAGGCGCTGGTATTAGTATAGCAGAAGAACTAAATAATACATTTCCGGTACCGTAATAAAAAAGGGCAAGACCAACCAAAGCCCTCGCTAATAATTAATGTAACTATAACAACCTCCAGGACGTCGGCTAAGAGTGTTAACCCCTTCTGTACCGCGACGTCTGTTTAATCTTATGCTTCATTTAGTGCAGTGATTAGTGATTTTGTGCAGTTTAAGTAGGATCTGTGGTAGCAAAAATGATTAAGTGAGATAGTTTATAGCCTGTTAGTTGCTGGAGGCCCTTTTTATTGATGAATAAAATCGTCTAATAGTAGCCAGAATAAATTAATTATTAAGTTCTCTCCACCAACCAACTTTACTCCTAAACTCGATTAATGAAATTAACAAACACATGTGGCAGTCCGGGGATGCGAACCCAGGACGCTCACACCGAAAATCAACACACTTATGCATTGCGCCACGAAGACAGTTAAAGAAATATGCACAAGACGTCGCCGGTACAGAAGGGTTAACCGGATGAGGAAATGTCGTGTCCTTATCTATAAATCAATTATCACCGAGCTGATACCATTCTCAACGTGGAATGGTATCAACACTTTCAGTATTGGATGAATCATTTATTATATTTTTTCACCAACCAACTTCACTTCTATATAAACTCAATTAATGAAATCAACAAATACATGTGACACTCCAAGAACTCGAACCAAGGACACTAACACCGAAATTCCGCGCACTTATTCATTACGCTATCAAGACAGTTACCGGTATTCCATTGTATTCTGGCACGCAGTAGACGATAATATATGGCTTAGGAAGGCATTTGGAATCCAGAGGGGTAAATGAAAAAATAATTTAGGTGGAAAAGTGAGTCATAATAATCTCTCTCTCTCTCTCTACCTGCTTTTTTTCTCTTTCTCTCTTTTTCTTTCTCTGGCTTGTATCCATTTGGCTCCATTCAACCAACTGTTTTAAGACGTTTATCCCCATCCAGGTGTCTATTTCTTCCTGGCGAGCAATATTGTATGTAATGTAATATTGAGCAAATCATTGTATGGAGAAATCCGGCTTCGCCGGAGACATTTTTCTATCGAAACATGTACAAATTTAGCTTGCTGTAAAACAAATATATATATATACTGTATGCTTGCTCGCTACCGCTCGCCAGGAAAATACTGACACCTGGATGGGGGTAAACGTCTTAAAACACTAGGTTGAATGGGGCCGGATGGATACAAGCCAGAGAGAGAGGGAGAGAAAGAGAAAAAAAGCGAGGTGACCCCCCACAACAAACTTACCACACCCTTCACAACCCACACACAAACTGATATTTTCTGTTGATACTTAATTATAGGCTATACCGAATACCGATACTTCGATAATTAATGTACTAATATTGAAACAACAGTACAATAACTAATAAACACTTGTAATGAGCTATACTACAGGGCCGGAAATTTCCCAAAACGACCACCAAGCCACTCCCTTTCCTACGGCGAGTTAAGGGAGCTCAGACGGTATTGTGCAGCATAATTTACTGGTTCGGCTCAATATGGTTTAAGGACGGGGTTTAGTTTGCTCTCTAAACCTTTATCAAGCTTAAATAATCACTCACAAGACCCTCCTTCGATATAAATTTGTACATTATTCGGTAGAAAAATGTCCCGGCCAAAGGCCGATTCCTCTTCAAATACAGGCTCGCTATCGCTCGCCAGGACAAAACTTGACACCTAAATGGCATGAAAGGCCTTAATATTAGCAAAGAAATGGGGCAAAAGATCTGAAATCGCCAAACTAATGGGGCGAATGTCTTGAAATCTCATAACTAATAGGGCTAAACATGAGGGAGGAGGAAGACTCGAAAAACTAACTGCCTCCCCTTAACCCGGGAACTGCAGGGAGACTCTTAAGAGTTCCCCCGGCGGACTGCGGGGAGACTCTTAAGAGTCAGAGAAAAAAAAAATCAACTTTTGACATCGAAAAAAACAAAATTTGTATTTTTATTTTTTTATTTTTTTTTTGGCCCCTGGGCCATGCAAAATCTCAGTCCTCTACCTCCCTTCCTTCCCCACTTTCCTCCTCTCCTTCAGTTATCACCTATTTTCCCTGTTATTCCCTTATTCTGAGGTATATTTTTGTGCTAACATTAGAAATCCGGTTGCAGGGTGTGGTCATCACTGATAGCAAGCAAATGCAAGAGAGAGAGAGAGAGTATCGATCGACTGTGTCTCAGTGGCCTTGGGGGAAATTGGCGGGAAAGCAGCTTGCCTCACCCATATAAGTCGCGGGCTATATCTCCGATTTTGACCATCCAAACGCTGTTTTCACTCGTTTTATTGTTGTTTCAGGTTAATACCTTTATAATCAACCCATAATAGGTGCACATGGATAAGTATTAATGCTATTAATGGTACAATGAATATTTTAGTGACGGAAACACCTCAAATACATGCGCACAGGGAGAGGTGTCTAATTACCCCCATATTCAGTTGCCCTCTGACCCTTGACCTGTGCGGACGTCCCCAGTGACCGCTAGTGAACCGGTTTACCCTTAGTGAGGTCCTAGTGAACTTTCTTAGTGATGGCTGTTGTTGATGAGTCTGCTGTTTCATCCCATACTCTCCAGCTTTGTCTTGCTTTGCAAGAAAGACTGGAGAGTGTGGAGCAGGAGATTCAGTGTCTCAAAGATGAAAATTTGGCCTTGAGACTAGCTATGGCGGAGAAGAAGTGTGAGGCTACCGGAAGTGTTCCCAGGGATCGTGAAGCCCCTTGGAAAGTGGTGTCAACCAGTGCAACGGCCTGCAAGCTGAAAAGGCAGCCACTCAAGACCCACAACAACTTCAGCACCTTGGCTGATGAGAGTGATGGCGAGGAAGTGGCGATCATCGAGGCAGTGAGAGGGGAGGGGGGGAAGTCTGCTGCTGTTGCTGCTACACGCCGACAACAGAAAACAGCTAAGTCTATTTTAATTGTAGGGGATTCAATGATTAAATACCTTGGTAGGGCTACTAACACACATGTTGGTAAAGTTGTCTGTCTGCCTGGTGCCGGAGTCGAGAAGGTGGCAGAAAAGCTAGATGGTGTCATGGAAGCGAGTGGAGAGGACCCCATCATCTTCCTCAACGCAGGGAGCAACGACATTTGGAAATGCAGGACTGAGGAGTTGCTCACCACGTACCAGGAAATGTTGGAGAGGATCAAGGAGAAGGGTGGAGTTCCTGTGGTACACAGTATCCTACCAAGAAGAGGGGTAAGGAAGGAATGGTCCTCCAGGGCTATTGGTGTAAATAGCCGGCTGGAGAAGTATTGCAAGGCAAATACTATTCCATTCCTGGATAACTGGACCCTCTTCTACGGTAAGGATGAACTGTATGCCCAGGATGGAGTACATCTCTCTCGACTAGGAGTTTCGACCTTAGCCAGCTCACTCGACAAGTTTGTTGCGGGGTTTGGTTAATAAACCATAGGTGTGTAAGTAAAATAGAATCCCAGCCACATCAAATTGATAGTAATAACGAACATTCTGATAGCGTAGATTTTCCGTCTAGGTCCAGTAGTTCAACAGGTAAAAATAAATTAGTTAAAAACAATAGAAAAATAGTTGCAAATACAAGTAATAGTTTGAGTGTTTATTATACAAATTGCAGGAGTTTATGTAACAAAATGAACGAACTTAGAGCACTGGTTAGCAAAGAAAATATAGACATAATAGCGCTAACTGAAACATGGATTAATACAGAAACCAGGCATTTTTTAGCAGAGTTTGATATACCAGGATATAGTTTGTTTAAATATGACCGAACAAGTAAGAGGGGTGGCGGTATAGCAGTGTTTGTCAGGAGTTCATTAAAAAGCTGTACTAGATCAGGTATTAGAGTAAACAATGAAAATGAAAGTGTTTGGGTAGAAGTTAACGAAGGTAGTGAGACTTTAGTTATTGGAGTTATGTATAGACCGCCAAATATGAGTAGAAATGACGGAACATCATTATGGGAGGAAATTAAAATAGCATCAAGGCTTAGCAACGTGTGCATTATGGGGGATTTTAATTTCCCTAATATAGATTGGCAGCAACAAATAGGCGACTCTGATTCAAAGGAGTTTATTGAGGTAGTACAAGATAGTTTTTTATCTCAATTCATAGATACGCCGACTAGAGGTGATAATATTCTCGATTTAGTTTTCAGTAACAATGAACATATGATAAATAGTGTAGAAATCGGGGACCACCTTGGAAATAGTGATCACAATTCTGTGTATTTTAATATACAATGGAAAGGTAATATCAGAGAGAATACAACATTAATACCTGACTTCAGAAAAGCCAATTATGGTGGGTTAAGAGAAGCCCTGTTAGCGGACCCTATGGTCAAAAAATTAAGTCGATCCAGGTGTCCAAATGAGTGTATCCTTTCTCAGGCACCTGTCATCTTAAGTCAGGAGGAGACGTCAAACTTGGTAGATACATACGATAATTTTATCAAGTCAGTATTCAATGCGCAAAATAAATATATCCCCAAAAGAAAATTTAGATCAACACAGAACCAACCCAAATGGATGAATAATAGACTATTAGATCTTCTAGGAAAAAAGAGAGGAATATATAGAAAAATTAAAAAAGGCGAAATTCACCTACTTGCTTACTATCAGAATCTATCACGACAGGTAAAAAAAAGGATATTAGTAAAGAAAAAAGAAATTATGAAATTAAGGTTGCCAATGATTCAAAAAATAATCCTAAAGCTTTTTACCAACTATATAAATCCAAGGTTAGAGATGTAGTTGGTCCCCTTAAAACTTCGATAGGAAAATTGACAGAAAGTGATTTAGAAATGTGCAGTACAACCCTCCCGCCGCGGCTACGCATTACATAAATATTCCCCGAAATCCGGGTGTTTTGGCCGAAAAACGTCTAGGCTAGGCTACCGTATCATTGTTATGCTGACTGCTTCCCGCATTCCCGCGCATCCCCAAGCGTAGCTGTGTTATTTACCTGTAGAATGGCGTTAAGTAGAGCTCTCTAAGTCAAGTGCTTGATTTGTGATGATGATTTCATTGGAGATAACTTTATGGCCAAAACAGCCACTTTACACTACTTTTCGATACTTAACAACAACATACAGGCACACACGAACAAGCGACGCTCTCCTTCTTGTGGCCGGAGATGCGGGGCGTCGGTCCAGCCGGCTGTTGTTTACATGCGTCGGACCGACGCCTCGCACACGAAGCTCACAGGCTTTCAAGCAATGGTACAATGTTGTACCACCCGGGTTCCTGGGGGCAAAACATAATGGTACACACGTGTACCACCCGGGGTTGAAGGGATAAAATTATTAAATAGTCAATTTCTTTCCGTTTTCACTAATGAAAATTTGGCACAGTTTCCAGAAGTCCGTAAGGTATACAGCGATAGTATAGAAAATAGGTTAAGTACGGTTACTATAAGTAGAAATGATGTGGTTAAGGAAATTGACAGACTGAAACCTCATAAATCGCCTGGTCCTGATGAGGTATATGCTAGAGTATTAAAAGAATGCAGAGATGAGTTAAGTTATCCATTAACATTTCTATTTAACAAGTCATTAGAAACAGGTATAGTTCCAGAAGCTTGGAAGCTTGCAAATGTAGTTCCGATCTTCAAAAAAGGTGATAAATCAATAGCATCCAATTACCGTCCCATTAGTCTCACTTCAATCATAGGAAAACTACTAGAGTCAATTATTGCTAGGAAAATGAGAAACCACTTAGAAACATTTAACTTAATAAATTCTTCTCAGCATGGATTCACTCAGGGACGGTCTTGCCTTACTAATTTTCTTAGTTTTTTCTCAGAGGTATATGAAGCAGTAGATAATGACAAGTCATATGATATTATATATTTAGATTTCAGTAAAGCTTTCGACAGAGTCCCTCATGAGAGATTGATGAGAAAGGTTGAGGCACATGGAATAGGTGGGGCGTTGTTAGGATGGATTAGGTCATGGCTAATTGGTAGGAAGCAGAGAGTCAGCATAAATGGTACCAAGTCAGAATGGGGAGCAGTCAAAAGTGGTGTCCCCCAGGGATCGGTATTAGGTCCCCTGTTGTTTCTTATATACATAAATGACCTAGATTTAGGTATAACTAGTAGGATAAGTAAATTCGCAGACGATACTAAAATAGGGAGATCAATTGATTCAGATAGCGATATAGAGTGCCTCCCAAGGGATCTAGATACCTTACATGAATGGTCAGTAAATTGGCAGATGAAGTTTAACATTGACAAATGCAAGGTATTAAAGATAGGGAAGATGCAAACAAATGTTAAATATAAACTAGCTAATTTAGAATTAGAAAATTCAGACTGGGAGAAAGATCTAGGTGTGTTTGTTAGCAATGATTTGAAGCCTAGAAAACAGTGTATAAGCGTTCGTAATAAGGCAAACAGGATTCTCGGGTTCATCTCTAGGAGTGTGAGTAACAGAACTGCTGATGTTATCTTAAAACTTTACTTGTCATTAGTGAGACCCCATATGGATTATGCTGTCCAATTTTGGTGTCCTTATTACAGAATGGACATAGATTCATTGGAGAGAGTACAGCGTAGAATGACAAAAATGATCCATAATATTAGAAATCTTTCGTATGAAGAAAGGTTGAAGAAATTAGGTTTACATTCGTTAGAGAGACGCAGAGTTAGAGGGGATATGATAGAGGTGTTCAAGTGGGTTAGTGGGATTAACAAAGGGGACATGGCAAATGTACTAAAGCTCAGTGATAGCGAAAGAACTCGTACCAATGGTTTCAAATTAGATAAATTTCGTTTCAGAAAAGATATAGGCAAGTATTGGTTTGGTAACAGAGTTGTAGACGGGTGGAATGGACTACCAAGTGCTATAGTGGGATCTAAAACTGTAGGGAGCTTTAAGATAAAATTGGATAAGCATATGGACGAGAAGGGTTGGGTGTGAAGGGGGATCAGCCGGGTTGGGCCAATCAGCGCTCTGCAGACCTCCATAATCCTGCGTTAATCTCTAACCGTTTTGGTAAGATGATCCTCAGGGTATTAGAGTGTGAAGCCTATAATTGGGCTTTGTAATGAATTGGGGTTGTGTGGGACAGGGATTTGCCTTGATTAGGCCAATCGGCTTTCTGCAGACTCCCATTTTCTTATGTTCTTATGTTCTTATGCGCACTTCAGAGGTTAAGGATTATGACGTATTTTGACGGTTTGTTTAGGCTATACTTGGACGATTTTTGTTCAGAATAGGAAGGGTATATGGAAGTCAGAGGGTTGATTGAATCAGTCTTTACCATTTTAACTACCATTGATCCTTCCTAAGTTGCATAAGATCGTCTAATGACAGCCAGAATAAACTGTTTAAATGCGTCATAAAATTCAAGGGGTTAAAGGTGAATTCCAGGGATGAAACCTATTCAAATTACAATGTCCATTGGGATCTGCTTGGTTTTAGGTACCGGTATATGATACTGAAGAACTTTCATCAATGTGTTTTAACAACATAGAAATATAGCTTATCTAACTTATTTTATGTGGCGCAAACTGGCGTGTTTACCATGACGTCACGATGGTCAATGGCGGGAACTCTCAACATGGGAAATGGGTTAATCTGTGATATCTTTTATGTGAAAAACTCTTATAAATTGTATGCATGTGTACAGCTCAACATTTGGCTTCATCACTGTCTGGTCAAGGGACTGCGATATATCAATTGAACAGAAAACGATACTATCATTAAGAAATAGGCCTTACAAGCGACCTCCCTCGACTCTAGACCAGGATAAAACACTCGAAAACACTGGCTGTATGTTTATTGTTGGCGAGATTAGATTATTTCTTGATGTGCAACACATCTTCAGGACGTTGTTCGATCTTTTGCAGAACTTGAATAATGAATTGAAAGGTAATAATTACGAGAAAAAAAACTGACACTTCAGGACTCTGTGTGTTGTTTACAACTTGCCTCTCGACATTCTTTTGTCACTCCCGAATCCCGATCAACTGAACTCGTCCAGCTGATCGCCGAGAATGCCAACGACGTTATATATTAGTATTTTTTTCTCGAGTTTAATGGAATTATATCGATATTGTCCATATACATATTAAAGTATATTCATGCCAAGTAATGACCCTGCATTAATCTTTGTTTTTTCGTTCATTCCTGTAGTTCACCTTTAAAAGCCGTTAGTCACACGATACGAACACAAAAACAGCATACTAGCATCGTAAAGAACAAAGCATCCACTTACTAGGAGCCACCCGCATGTTACTACCACACCCGCCACAAGCCACACACAAACTGACATTTTCCGAGCCCACATCCGTACTATCTTCCCAATCTTGCGCCATGGCTTTGAAGAAGGCGGTGAGAGGGGCACAGGTTGAGGTGTCGCGCGTGTCGGTATTAGAGTACATGATTCTTGTTTTTGCTTTTTTAGGTCTATTAATTAATGTATTCCTTCATTTCTTAGTTTTCCCGCTAGACCTCCATCAAACTTAGAAAAACACCCCCTAGACCCCCTTCAAGATAAATTTGTACATTTTTCGGTAGAAACTTTATATATATATATATATATATATATATATATATTGTATATATACCGGTGTATATATATATATATATATATTTATATATATATATATATATGTATATTATATATATATTTAATATATATAGAGTATATAAGTATATATATATATATATATATATATATATATATATAGTATATATATAATAGATATATATATATATATATATATATATATATATATATATATATATATATATATAGGAGGAAAAGAATGACGAGGGACGTAACAACCAACATCTTTATTACACACATTTTCAAACGTGGGCAGCACTGTTCGCTCACTTAAGACTCGAGTTGATGAGCATTTAGGTCAGTCTTACAGGACGGGTCAACCATTCACAAACCCTCCTCACTCTGCTGTGAGGGACCATTGCACTAAGTTATGTAAAATTCCGCTAAACAAGGACAACTTTAAAATCATTGATAGTTGCTCTTCTATAAACTTGAGAATTTTAGAATTCCTTCACATTAAGAAAATTCAAACTAAACTCAATATTTCGACTTCTGCTTTCCCCTAAAGTGTTGCCTAATCCCCCATATGTTTTCAAATATAAATGTTTAGTATCTATATCCTTTATTTATTTAGTTTTAGGTTTTAGCGTTACTCATATTTATAGCTACGGACTTTATATCCCTCATTAAATTAATGTTTCCGATTTTGTTTACTTTTAGGTCACTGATGATGGCACACACTATGTAGAAACGTTTGAAAATGTGTGTAATAAAGATGTTGGTTGTTACGTCCCTCGTCATTCTTTTCCTCCTGAAATTGAGATTCCCCAGGAACGTTCCCATTTCCGATATACCGGTATATATATATATATATATATATATATATATATATATATATATATATATATATATATATATATATATGTATAGTAGGCTATATATTGGGAATAGCCCTATTGGTATTCAAGATATATATTTAACCATCATACGATATCATTAATGAGAGGGAGCGAAAACGAGCACACTAACTAACCCTACTACCCCCACAGACAACATAGCCACACTAACACTAAGGTATACCGGTACTGTATAAACCAAGTCTGGAAGGGGGAAGTATAGTAACCAGTCCATCATTACTATGGCCACCAATGCACAACACAAGACTAACCCTACTACCCCCACAGACAACATAGCCACACTAACACTAAGGTATACCGGTACTGCATAAACCAAGTCTGGAAGGGGGAAGTATAGTAACCAGTCCATCATTACTATGGCCACCAATGCACAACACAAGACTAACCCTACTACCCCCACAGACAACATAGCCACACTAACACTAAGGTATACCGGTACTGCATAAACCAAGTCTGGAAGGGGGAAGTATAGTAACCAGTCCATCATTACTATGGCCACCAATGCACAACACAAGACTAGTATCCTGTACTGTATAGCCACGGTGTCAAACCGGACCAATTTGTGTTAAGACTTGAATGATTATGAGAAGAAATACAAAATAATTAACATGGCATAGCATTGTTTTAGCCAATACATCTCTTCCAGAGACATAATTCGAACTATAAACCATCATTTTATCTTTACATATACAAAAATAATGAACTCGTTTGTCGTTGGACACCCTGATACACAACCAACATCATCAACAACAAGGGCGGGTGCCCAACCCCGAAAAGGGTTGAAATAGGGGAGCTATCCCCCCGCCAAAGGCGGCTTTCTAGGGCCTTTCCTAGCTGATGCTGAGAGGATTGGGTTCTAGTCATGTGGTGATGGGCTGGTCTATCAGAGTGAGAACTGAGCGATCTCTGCCATACCCATAGCTTACTCTGACTGTTCCTTTTACTTATATATTTTCTAGATCTCAAGTGACGGCATCTCTTGCGTGGATTGACCTCCTAATCTACCAAGATTGGAAGCCAAAGCGTCACATCTTTCCTTTGCCCCTCAACTTTCTCTTCATAATTGCTGAGGGGCACAGGGCCCTGGGTGGAGCCTTGGTTTCCCGGTCGTTTCCGCACCCTCCTCAGCTCCCCGCCATGGAGTGGCTTCGGTCACCCAGGCTTTATTGTGGTCGGCAGGGAGGGTTCTGTGGGGGCGCTTGGTTATGGCCTTGGCCTTGTTCGGGGCCTTGGGGCTGTTCGGCCAGGCAGCTTGGGGAAAAAAAACAACAACAACAACAACAAGGCCTCCAGATCAATAGTTGGCCCAAAACCTGCATGATGATCTGTGTGAAATGCAAAGAAAAGGACTTTAAGGGGACTGGTTATTTTTGTGGGTCCATATAGGCTATATATATATATATATATATATATATATGAGTCGCCCCCTCCCCAAAAAAAAAAAAAATATATATATAGGAAAAGTGAGGATTGGGCCTGAATATATACATACAGTACATACATATACAGTATACTTATTAATTTTTAGTTTTCTAGCTAGACTTTCATCAAGCTTAAATACACAATCCCTAGATCGCCTTTCAAGATAAATGTTTAAATTTTTCGATATAAAAATGTCCCGGCCGAAGGCCAATTTCTATTAAAATTACAGGTTCGCTATCGCTCGCCAGGAAAAAGCAACACCTGAATAGCAATAAATGTGTTGATAATGATCGAGAAATGGGACGAAAGGTGTTAAAAGCGACAAACTAATGGGGGTGAATGTTTAAATATCAGAAAAGTAATGGTGATAAACATGAGGAAGAAGGGGAACCAACAAAACTACCCATCTGCCCTTAACTCGACAATTACGACATGGAACACATAGTAGGCTAGTAGTTCAGGGCTATTACGACATGGAACACATAGTAGGCTAGTAGTTCAGGGCTATTACGACATGGAACACATAGTAGGCTAGTAGTTCAGGGCTATTACGACATGGAACACATAGTAGGCTAGTAGTTCAGGGCTATTACGACATGGAACACATAGTAGGCTACTAGTCCAGGGCTATTACGACATGGAACACATAGTAGGCTACTAGTTCAGGGCTATTACGACATGGAACACATAGTAGGCTACTAGTCCAGGGCTATTACGACATGGAACACATAGTAGGCTACTAGTTCAGGGCTATTACGACATGGAACACATAGTAGGCTACTAGTCCAGGGCTATTACGACATGGAACACATAGTAGGCTACTAGTCCAGGGCTATTACGACATGGAACACATAGTAGGCTACTAGTTCAGGGCTATTACGACATGAAACACAGTAGGCTACTAGTCCAGGGCTATTACGACATGGAACACATAGTAGGCTACTAGTTCAGGGCTATTACGACATGGAACACATAGGCTACTAGTCCAGTGCTATTACGACATGGAACACATAGTAGGCTACTAGTCCAGGGCTATTACGACATGGAACATAGTAGCTAGTAGTTCAGGGCTATTACGACATGGAACACATAGTAGGCTACTAGTCCAGGGCTATTACGACATGGAACACATAGTAGGCTACTAGTCCAGGGCTATTACGACATGGAACACATAGTAGGCTAGTAGTTCAGGGCTATTACGACATGGAACACATAGTAGGCTACTAGTCCAGGGCTATTACGACATGGAACACATAGTAGGCTACTAGTTCAGGGCTATTACGACATGGAACACATAGTAGGCTACTAGTCCAGGGCTATTACGACATGGAACACATAGTAGGCTACTAGTCCAGGGCTATTACGACATGGAACACATAGTAGGCTACTAGTCCAGGGCTATTACGACATGGAACACATAGTAGGCTACTAGTTCAGGGCTATTACGACATGGAACACATAGTAGGCTACTAGTCCAGTGCTATTACGACATGGAACACATAGTAGGCTACTAGTCCAGGGCTATTACGACATGGAACACATAGTAGGCTACTAGTCCAGGGCTATTACGACATGGAACACATAGTAGGCTACTAGTTCAGGGCTATTACGACATGGAACACATAGTAGGCTACTAGTCCAGGGCTATTACGACATGGAACACATAGTAGGCTACTAGTCCAGGGCTATTAGAAACACGCGAAAACGGTCGAGGAAAAGGGATTGCAACTTAAAATTACATAGTTTAAAATCAAGATTGTCTGTGAACTTTTTAATTTGACTGTACAGTACCGGTACATGTAATGTTGCTATTTTTAGTCTAACTGCAATATTGGCAAGACATATGGCCTACAAGGAAACAGTTTAATTTATCACGTTGCATTTATACGCCTAATAATGGGCAATGTTTTAATTGCTCACAGAAACATGTACAGTAGGTTAAGGGGGTCACCTGTTTTGTTTTTATCTTTCTCTCATTTTCTCTCTTTCTCTGACTTGTATCCATTTGGCCCCATTCAGCCAACTGTTTTAGGACGTTTATCCCCATCCAGGTGGGGATAAATAATTTAGATAAGCTATATTTTAATGTTGTTAGGATACATTGATGAAAGCTCTTCAGTATCATATCCCTAAAACCTTAAAGCAGATCCCAATGGACATCGTAGTTTGAATAGGTTTTGTCCCTTGTTTTGACCTTTAAATGCTCTCACAGATTACTTTACAGTTTTCAAATTAAAATTACAAATATTTACTTGCCTTAATTAATAATTAAACATATAATTGTAGCGTATTTACAAGGCTGAACTCATTAATTAAACATATAATTGTAGCGTATTTACAAGGCTGAACTCATTAATTAAACATATAATTGTAGCGTATTTACAAGGCTGAACTCATTAATTAAACATATAATTGTAGCGTATTTACAAGGCTGAACTCATTAATTAAGGGGAAACTGACTGCTTTTTTGGCCTATAAATTCATTCATTCATAAATTCTTAGTTTCCTCGCTAGACATCCCTCAAACTTAGAAAAACATCCCCCTCAAGATAAATTTGTAAAACAATTTGGTACAAAAATGTCCCGGCCGAGGGCCGGTTCCACCGTTCCTCTTACAATTACAGGCTCGGTATCGCTCACCAGGAAAAAATCGACACCTAAATGGCACGATAGGTCTTAAAATGTATAACGAAATGGGACGAAAGGTCTTAAAATTGCCAAACAAATGGGCCGAACGTCTAAAGATGTCAAAACTAATGGGACTAAACACTAGGGAGAAAGGGGACCAGAAAAACGACCGTCTCTCCTTAAATGCAAAACATTTTCGAAGGGTGCCTAGATATTTACATAATGTTAAGGCACATATAAACAAAACATATACACATATACATAATTATACATATAAATTTGGTATATACTGCTAAAACATGCAATACCATTGAATATGTATTACCGGTACTAATAAAGTTATTTGTCTTAATATATTTATATGGTCAATTGAAAATATATATTACCTACTGTGGTACATATTGTCCATCTATATATATATATATATATACCGGTATATATACCGGTATATATATATATATATATATATTAATATATATATATATATATATATATATATATATAATATATATATATATAATATATATATATAATATATATATATAATTATATAAAAATTAAAGTTTCCAGTGAGTTTCCTACTCCTACATCTGTCGTCACAAGAATTCTCAGAAACCGCTGGCGCCAGTGACTCCAGGCTGAACGATCCCCGGACTGGCTCTACCCTTGTTATATTTAGGGAGTACGTGAAGGAATCTGGGGAGGGATTATTGTGTTTATGATTACCGGTATTATGTTTCAATGATAGAATTGGTTTTATAATTTTTAAACGATGAGAACAACCTGACCGCACCGCACCCCCCCCCCCCCCCCCAGCCCAAACACAAACACACACACACACACACTTGTAGTCATCTTGGGGAAATACGCGCGGATCAAGTAGTCTCCCCACGCATGCCAACGCGCCCGCCACGAGTTGCCAAGAGATGTTATTGTTTACACTGTCGCCAGGGAGGGGGAGGTAATTTTGAGGCATAGGCTGGCGTTTGAGGGTGTTTTGTGTTAATTGAGTTGATATATATATTTCATGCTACCTAACGTGGACTCTGCTATAGCCGCCATCTGTGTTCTGTTCTGCATAATATATATCGCCAACTTTACTAGCGACTTGAAACTGCCTACAGTTCCCACCAAATTTCATGTTTCGAATACAATTAAAGCAGTAGTGTAAAGTACTGGATTTGAGATGTATACATTTTTATGATAGTTGGCAAAAAATGTATAGTATCGAATTTAGTGTTTTTATATCAATAATAATTTGTTTCACGTTAATTAATATTTTATATGTGGGAAATTCCGTAAAACGTCATCTCGAATACCGCAGATGCCAAGTCGTAAATATATGCCACAGATTTTTAGCTTTGGGACAGCATGGAATAATGTTCACTTGACACTGACTAAACGCATCAATTCAAGCCTATTTCTCCTTTACAGACCCACAAACAAACCGTCCCTTAAATAGGTATATATTTATACATAATGCCTGGAAATCACCTACATACCTTAGAGATGTAGTGAAATATGTGGAGATCCTTAGCAGTACATCCTTCCTCCACTAACTCCTAGATACACTGACCTCATTGAGTTGTTAGATGCTTCTTTTCGTCCAATTACACCCCAGTATTTCCGGATGTGTAGGATAGTTTGAGAGTAATTTTTAGGTATGAGTTTGGGAATATTGATTTTTGTGAATAAGTGAGTGGTGTAGGGATAGTGGTGGTGGCGAAATAGCTAAGGAATTTTGCGCGTGCGTGCGTAGGCTATATGGCGTGAGTGTGTGTGTGTGTGTGTGTGTGTGTCCTAAGCCCTAAGGGAGATGCTAATAATATGTGTGACTATTTGCCGAGAGTTGTAAGTTTCAAGGTTCAGCAATTTGGGGTTCCTTTGAAGTTCATAAACAGTACTGTTTAAAAACAAAATATTTGGTAGTTATAACTCGTACACTAATCTAAGTATGTGTGCGTGTGTGTGTGTGTCCTAAGGGTCAATTCAATATAATAATGTTCTATTTCCTGACGTTGCAAAATTCAGAACTTTTTATAAGTTCTGCTTTATAACATTAGCATGTATAGTCATTGTCAAAACATGAAGCACGCCTATAAGCTTCGACTGAACTTTTGTCAATTTCTCCGGCGAAGCCGGATTTCTTCATATAATGCTGGCTCACTATCGCTCGCCAGGAAGAAATCGACACCTAGATGGGGATACTTTTTTTAAATAGTTAGCTGAATGGGGCCGAATGGATACAAGCCAGAGAAAGAGAGACAAAAAACAGGCTACCCCCCTTAAGTAATTGGCTTTACACGAATTATTTTGATCCCGAATGTACAGACACGGTTATTATTAATCCGGATACATTCTGAAGCCTCCAACAAGTGAAAGGGAACCCACCTCGCTTGTTTTCTCTTTCTCTCCCTTTCTCTTTGGCTTGTATCCATTCGGCCCCATTCAGCCTACTCTTTTAAGACTTTTACCCCCATCCAGGTGTCAATATTCCCATACGGCTCGCCAGCATATATATATTTTTGATTTGACAGCAAGCTAAATTTGTAAAAAAAATCGATAGAAAAATTTCTCCGGTGAAGCCAGATTTCTCCATACGATGCTGGCTCGCTGTCGCTCGCCAGGAAGAAATCGACACCTGGATGGGGATAAACGTCTTTAAAAAGTTGGCTGAATGGGGCCGAATGGATACAAGCTAGGGAAAGAGAGAAAAGGAGAGAAAGATAAAAATAAAGCCGGTGACCCCTCTTAAAGAGCTTACGAAATACAGATATTGGGTAAAGAATAAATAAGGAGTTTCAATTTAACTCTAACTCAATTGAACAGGTTCGACAACACATTATGTATCACCATTAACGAGACTGTACACACAAGTAACAGTAGTATAGCATGCCACTGTTGTATATTGTCATATATAAGTAACACCCCGTTCTTAACATTAATCATCAATTACAAACCCCAATGTTCTTCAATAAACTAATGAAAGCATATGGTCCTCCCGGGATTCGGACTCGGGACACCACATCCAGAACATAAGCACCTAAGCCATTACACCACCAACACAGTTAAGTACACGATCACGATTAATATGATTGGAAAGAGTGCATGAGTGCTTATGTAAGCGAGAGAAAGAGAAAGAGAGGGGGGGGGGGGGGAGGGAGTGGTTCCTATTGATAAATAAATGAAAAAATCCTCGGAGTTGCGAGAATTTACTTTTGAGTGTGTGTGAGTGTAAGTGTGTGTGAGTGTGTGTGTGCAGTTTAATAGGCTTAAAATACACAGTAGCCTACATATTAGTTTACTATTAGACATGAGGAAGAAGGGGGACCAGAAAAACGGCCTGTCTCCCCTTAATCTTTGATATTCCGTGTGACTGCTTATCTTATCTCGCTCACAGAAGTAATCTATTTTAATATGAAGGTTGCACACACTATCTCTCTCTCTCTCTCTCTCTCAGTAATGATGTTAGCAGTGTCCATACGAACCCATGTAATTTTATCCACCCACCCTTTCTCTCTCTCTCTCTCTGTCGTCAAATGTTTTCTCGTATGTATGTATGTATGTATGTACTCTGGCACCTTCACCAGTTTTCCCATTTTTGTTATGGGGGTGGCCGACTCGAGACATAGCCTCGTAAACTAGATAATGTTGTAATCTATATCGTGGGTATTTCTACTGATTATGGTAGGCCAAGGTTATTCAGAGCCAACAATAACATTTACATAATATTATCGGGTATTTATCAACAATTGTACTCCATTTTTTTTTGGGGGGGAGGGGGGAGGGGGGGGTCTAATAATTAATGTATTCCTATATTTCTTATTTTCCTTGCTAGACCTCCATAAATCAAAGAAACCCCCCTAGATGCCTGATGAGTTATCTGCTCAACAGGTGGCGTTGTGTGTGTGTAAGTGTGAGAGTCCGAGTGTAGGGAGTGAGACAGTGAAGCACGGGAACGAGGTGGCTTCAGAGATGGGGTCGTTTCGGGCCATGAGTGAGCACCGTGCCTCATGTGAAGGCAAGATGGCAGGTGCTCGTTGTACTCTACGTGCTTCACATGTCTCACTCCCTAGACTGGAACAAGACCTCACGGGCTTCACTGTTCATTGTAAAGCGGTGAATGTTAAGGCTCTCAGCCTATGCCCGAGAGGAAGTAAGTTGGAATATAGAAAAAAAAAAAAAAAAAAAAAAAAAAAAAAACTCTTCAAGATAAATGTGTGCATTTTTCCGTAGATAAATGTGTGCATTTTTCCGTAGAAAAATGTCCCGGCCGAAGGCCGCTTCCTCTTAAAATTTCAGGCTCGCTTTCGCTCCCCAGGAAAAAATCGACACCTAAATGGCACGAAAGGCCTTAAAATTGACAATGAAATGGGGTGAATGGTATTAAAATCGCCAAACTAATGGGACGAACGTCATATTATTCATGTTATTCAGAGCCAACAATAACATTTACATAATATTATCGGGTATAATTATATCAACAATTAGTGTACGCCATTTACGCTTCCTTATACAGGAGTGTTTTTGTGCTGGCCAGAAATTGACTTGTCTCCATCTTAATAAGTTAGCTATTTCAACGTATTTTTAAATATATATGTTGTTGATTGTAATAACTTGGCATTAAACCATACAGTACCGGTGACGTCTTTTATTTGTGCTTAGCTACGTTTAGACGACTTTATGAAGCTTAGGAATGACATGTGGTAGCTAAAAGGATTAATTCAGATAATCTGTAGCCTTTTAATGGGTAGACGTCCTTCCTCAGCTAAACAAATCGTCTAATAGTTGCCAGAATATAATGAAAAGAACATCACCGGTACTATACGGGTTAAAAGAACATCACCGGTACTGTACGGGTTAAAAGAACATCACCGGTACTATACGGGTTAAAAGAACGTCACCGGTACTATACGGGTTAAAAGAACATCACCGGTACTATACGGGTTAAAAGAACATCACCGGTACTATACGGGTTAAAAGAACATCACCGGTACTATACGGGTTAAAAGAACATCACCGGTACTATACGGGTTAAAAGAACATCACCGGTACTATACGGGTTAAAAGAACATCACCGGTACTGTACGGGTTAAAAGAATATCACCGGTACTATACGGGTTAAAAGAACATCACCGGTACTATACGGGTTAAAAGAACATCACCGGTACTGTACGGGTTAAAAGAACATCACCGGTACTATACGGGTTAAAAGAATATCACCGGTACTATACGGGTTAAAAGAACATCACCGGTACTATACGGGTTAAAAGAACATCACCGGTACTATACGGGTTAAAAGAACATCACCGGTACTATACGGGTTAAAAGAACATCACCGGTACTGAGTGGGTAAAGAACATCACCGGTACTGAGTGGGTAAAGAACATCACCGGTACTGTACGGGTTAAAAGAACATCACCGGTACTGTACGGGTTAAAAGAACATCACCGGTACTGTACGGGTTAAAAGAACATCACCGGTACTATACGGGTTAAAAGAACGTCACCGGTACTGTACGGGTTAAAAGAACGTCACCGGTACTATACGGGTTAATATGATGCACACTCATTGCAGTTTCTCATTTTTCAAACAATTATCGAGCAACCAGCTACTAATGGAGCCAACTTTCCCAAACAAATCGACTACGGTCGCGCTAACAAGTGATGTCTCGGCACCAAGTATGTTTTGATCAATAATTAGTATCAGCAATATCTAAGCTTCATTTCTTCATATCGAGTGAAATATACAAACATGTTCCTACACTTACCCACCCTATTCAACATCTGACAGACATTAATACAGCACAGAGCAAGCCAAACGTAATGACAGGTGAGACATGACTTATTAGCGCAACTGTATACTGTATTGTCAGGTGAGGTGAAGGTATTGAGGGATAAGCCTTTACATCGGCACCTCGTATCTACATTCTACTTTTCCTATTTTTCTGAAGAGTGTAGAGAGGGGAGAAGGGGTGTTGGAGAGAGAGAGGAAGCTGTTGGAGTGGCTTTGTTTAATATATGGGTTCTGTGTCCCACGCCGCTATGCCTATAATGTCGGACGGTAAATACGAGTTATGAAGTCAGGTGATCAGGTCAGGTGAAGGTATTGAGGGATAAGCCTTTACAACAGCACCTCGTAGCTACTGTCTACTTTTTTCCTGAAGAGTGTAGAGAGGGGAGAAGGAGTGTTGGAGAAAGAGGAAGCTGTTGAAGTGGCTTTGTTGTGTGTGTTATTAGTCAAGCCTCTCCCAGCTAGAGTGTGTCTGATAGCCAGTGTCAATTATCACACTCCTATCTCCAACAATCTTCAAATTCAAGAGGAATACATTTAAGGGAGCCCACCTCGCTTGTTTTATCTTTCCTTTTCTCTCTTTCTCTGGCTTGTATCCATTCAGCCAACTGTTTTAAGACGTTTATCCCCATCCAGGTGTCAATTTTTTCCTGGCGAGCGATAGCGAGCCAGCATTGTATGGAGAAATCCGGCTTCGCCGGAGAACTTTTTCTATCAAAAAATGTACAAATTTAGCTTACTGTCAAAACAAAAATATATATATGCTGGATCGCTACTGCTCTCCAGGAAAATATTGACACCTGGATGGGGGTAAACGTCTTAAAACAGTAGGCTGAATGGGGCCGAATGGATACAAGCCAAAGAGAAGGGGAGAGAGGAAAACAGGCGAGGTGGGCTCCCTTTAAGGCTAAACAAACGATCTCACTTATCTTATACCTCCTTCCTTTGTACAAACGATCTCACTTATCTTATACCTCCTTCCTTTGTACAAACGTTTTTCTCTCTCTCTCTATCACCTTGTAATTGACCACTTGCAAGTTTCGGGCTATAAGGAAGTTGGAGCCGTGAACATTGATATTAAAGAGAAAGGCAATAATAATGTGTGTTTCTGATGGATAAAAAGTAGGATACATTTGGTTTTATGTATTTTATATATGTATTATGACCGTATTATAGCTGGTAATCCTGCTCAACATTAATTGCCACAGCTCCAACTTCCATAATCATAGACCAAAACTCGCAGGTGGTCAATTGCCAGTATCTATATAGCTGCGCCTTGGAATTGCCAGTATCTATATAGCTGCGCCTTGGAATTGCCAGTATCTATATAGCTGCGCCTTGGAATTGCCAGTATCTATATAGCTGCGCCTTGGAATTGCCAGTATCTATATAGCTGCGCCTTGGAATTGCCAGTATCTATATAGCTGCGCCTTGGAATTGCCAGTATCTATATAGCTGCACCTTGGAATTGCCAGTATCTATATAGCTGCGCCTTGGAATTGCCAGTATCTATATAGCTGCGCCTTGGAATTGCCAGTATCTATATAGCTGCACCTTGGAATTGTATGGTGTCTAGTTCTTGTCAAGGTGGAGTAAGACAAATAAATACAAATATAAATATGTAACATTATTAGTAAATTCCTTCTCCCCAGAGTAAAGTTATATATAAATTGATACACACAAACACACACATACATACATACATACATACATACATACATACATACATTTTCTATTCTATTCAATATACTCAGGCCCAATCCCCACTTCTCCCTTTCTTCTTTTTCCCTCTTTTCTTTTGTATTTATTTATTTTTGTATTTTTTTTTTTGGGGGGGGGACCGAATCAAGACAGAGCCAGAATAGGGATAACACAACAGAAAACAATGAACACACAAAACAAAATACAAATTCACACACATCTAAGTCATCCAGGAGAAGACCCAGAAACAAACACATACATACATACATACACAAAGCCGTAATATAGCTGTAATAGAGAAACCTGGAAAGCTATAACTACCTTGACATCCCGAACAACCCCAACCCTCCCCGCTCCCACTCTGTTCAGGCATTGTGTTCGGGCTTTCAAGCTTTCAGTAACCTTGGCGGCTCTGATTTCACCCGGTGTAAAGATTTGTTGTGTGTTCATTGTGTTCTGTTGTGGTGTCCCTATTCGGGCTCTGTCGACACCCCCCCCCAAAAAAAAAGGGACAAAAAAAAAGTGGGGGTTGGGCATGAGTATATAGATAGTAAATATGATGTATGTGCGTGGGTGGGTGTGGGTGATTTGTATGTGAGTGGGTGTGTATGTTGTGTGTGTGGGTAGATGTGTTGTGTGTGGGTGGGTGTGTATTTTGTGGGTGTGTATGTGAGTGGGTGTGTATGTTGTGTGTGTGGGTAGATGTGTTGTGTGTGGGTGGGTGTGTATTTTGTGGGTGTGTATGTGAGTGGGTGTGTATGTTGTGTGTGTGGGTAGATGTGTTGTGTGTGGGTGGGTGTGTATTTTGTGGGTGTGTATGTGAGTGAGTGTGTATGTTGTGCATGTTGTATTTTACCAGCTATATAAATCTAAAGTTAGAGATAAAATAGGCCCCCTTAAAACTTCGATAGGAGAAATGACAGAAAATGATTTAGAAATGTGCAGTACATTAAATAGTCAGTTTCTATCCGTTTTCACTAATGAAAATTTGGCACAGATTCCAGAAGTCCGTAAGGTATATAGAGATAGTATAGAAAATAGGTTAAGTACGGTTACTATAAGTAGAAATGATGTGCTTAAGGAAATTGACAGACTGAAACCTCAGAAATCGCCTGGTCCCGATGAGGTATATGCCAGAGTATTAAAAGAATGCAGAGATGAGTTAAGTTACCCATTAACATTTCTTTTTAACAATTCATTAGAAACAGGTATAGTTCCAGAAGCTTGGAAGCTTGCAAATGTAGTTCCGATTTTCAAAAAAGGTGATAAATCAATAGCATCCAATTACCGTCCCATTAGTCTCACTTCAATCATAGGAAAGCTACTAGAGTCAATTATTGCTAGGAAAATGAGAAACCACTTAGACACATTTAACTTAATCAATTCTTCTCAGCATGGATTCACACAGGGACGTTCTTGCCTTACTAATTTGCTTAGTTTTTTCTCAGAGGTATATGAAGCAGTAGATAATGACAAGGCATACGATATTATATATTTAGATTTCAGTAAAGCTTTCGACAGAGTCCCTCATGAGAGATTGATGAGAAAGGTTGAGGCACATGGAATAGGTGGGGCGTTGTTGGGATGGATTAGGTCATGGCTAATTGGTAGGAAACAGAGAGTCAGCATAAATGGTACCAAGTCAGAGTGGGGAGCAGTCAAAAGTGGTGTCCCCCAGGGATCGGTATTAGGTCCCCTGTTGTTTCTTATATACATAAATGACCTAGATTTAGGTATAACTAGTAGGATAAGTAAATTCGCAGACGATACTAAAATGGGGAGATCAATTGATTCAGATAGTGATATAGAGTGCCTCCAAAGGGATCTAGATACCTTACATGAATGGTCAGTAAATTGGCAGATGAAGTTTAACATTGACAAATGCAAGGTATTAAAGATAGGGAAGATGCAAACAAATGTTAAATATAAACTAGCTAATTTAGAATTAGAAAATTCAGACTGCGAGAAAGATCTAGGTGTGTTTGTTAGCAATGATTTGAAGCCTAGAAAACAGTGTATAGGCGTTCGTAATAAGGCAAACAGGATTCTCGGGTTCATCTCTAGGAGTGTGAGTAACAGAACTGCTGATGTTATCTTAAAACTTTACTTGTCATTAGTGAGACCCCATATGGATTATGCTGTCCAATTTTGGTGTCCTTATTACAGAATGGACATAGATTCATTGGAGAGAGTACAGCGTAGAATGACAAAAATGATCCATAATATTAGAAATCTTCCGTATGAAGAAAGGTTGAAGAAATTAGGTTTACATTCGTTAGAGAGACGCAGAGTTAGAGGGGATATGATAGAGGTGTTCAAGTGGGTTAGTGGGATTAACAAAGGGGACATGACAAATGTACTAAAGCTCAGTGATAGCGAAAGAACTCGTACCAATGGTTTCAAATTAGATAAATTTCGTTTCAGAAAAGATATAGGCAAATATTGGTTTGGTAACAGAGTTGTAGATGGGTGGAATGGACTACCAAGTGCTATAGTGGGATCTAAAACTGTAGGGAGCTTTAAGATAAAATTGGATAAGCATATGGACGAGAAGGGTTGGGTGTGAAGGGGGATCAGCCGGGTTGGGCCAATCAGCGCTCTGCAGACCCCCATAATCCTGCGTTAATCTCTAACCGTTTTGGTAAGATGATCCTCAGGGTATTAGAGTGTTGAGCCTATAATTGGGCTTTGTAATTGATTTGGGGTTGTGTGGGACAGGGATCTGCCTTGCTTAGGCCAATCGGCTTTCTGCAGACTCCCATTTTCTTATGTTCTTATGTTCTTATCTCAAAGCTAATGGGGATAAGCATGAGGAAGAAATGGGACCAGAAAAACGACCTATCTCCTCTTACGTAAATAATGGTAATTGTTATGTCCCTGTTATTGTTGAAGAAAGCTAGTGGAAAATTGTCTTACTCTGTTATTATATTGTTGTCTTTTGTTAAGGTCCAAGGTCTCTCTCTCTCTCTCTCTATGGTCGGAGACTTGGCAGATGCTTTTAAACTTGGAAAAGTGCAATGTGATGCATATCGGCCAAGCAAACCACAGGTCAGGCTATTCACTATTGGAATGCCTCTGGAAGTGACTGACTTGGAAAAGGATATGGATGTTCTGATTAGCAGTGACCTAAAGTTTTCCAAGCAGTGCATTGAAGTAGAGAAGAAAGCTCAGAAATTATTGGGCTATATTAAGAGGCAATTTAAGTATAGAAATAAGGAAATAGTTCTCACACTTTACAACGCTCTGATACGGCCTCTCCTGGATTATGTTGTTCAATTCTGGTCTCCAGCACTCAGGAAAGATATAATGCGACTGGAAAGAGTACAAGCTAGGGCTACACAGCTTATTCCATCGCTTAGAAGAATGAGCTATGAGGACCGGTTGAGAGCTTTTGATCTTTCCCTGTTGGAAACACGCAGACTACGAGGTCAGCTCATTGAAGTTTTTAAAATACTTAATGGGTTTGACAATGTAGATTATACAAAATGTTTAGCCTTAATATGAATACAACACCCAACCATGGCTGGAAATTAAAATTGAAAAGGTTCAGCACTAGTATCTGTGGACACTTTTTCACATATTAGATCTGTGCTACCTGGAACAAACTTCCCTCCGAAGTTGTAAACAGTTCTTCAGTAGAGCAGTTCAAGAAGAGAGTAGAAAGTATTTTGCACACTCTGTAATGAGTGTAGTGCACTAAACAGTCTCTCTCCTACCACTTCGAGTATATCCTCGGAATGGACCGCAAGGTCTCTGATTTAGTGACTATTTCTTGTAATTCCTTGTAACTCTCTCTCTCTCTTTAATATCGACGTGGACCCCAGCCATTGACCTTATCGTGTGATAGGTAAAGATGCAACAGGTGGGAGGAATGAGTCGGAGAGCGAAACCATGAGAGAGAGAGAGAGAGAGAGTGAGAGAGAGAGAGAAAAAAAAAATCGTCTAATGTTAGCCTGCGTATTATGATCAACTAATGTATATGACGCCATTGTGTTGAAGGGACTAATCAAACTGAAGAACTGTGGCAGATATAATTCATCCATTCATTACCAGTGAGGGACATATCCTTTTCATGATGTTCTGGCCACTATTAGACGATTTTATTCAGCTTAGGAAGGACGTGTAGCCATGAAAAAGGCTAAAAAAAAAAAAAAAAAAACGATAAACAGGGATAAGGGAGGCCAATAGGATACCACTGGGGAACTGGAATAAGGATACGTAAAGAAGAATCTGAATAAACATAAACACAAAGGAAAAAGTAAATAAAGATCAAAGTAAAATAGAAGACTAAGTTTATATAAATGATAAAGTAAGGTAGTCAGGGGAAGAGTATTATATTTGTTCACCAACCAACTTCACTTCTAAACTCAATGAATTAAATCAACAAATACATGTGGCACTCCAAGGACTCGACCCTAGGATATACTCACACCGAAATTCCGCGCACTTATGCATTACGCTATCAAGACAGCATAAGGTAAATTAGTGATCACTTATGCATTACGCTATCAAGACAGCATAAGGTAAATTAGTGATCACTTATGCATTACGCTATCAAGACAGCATAAGGTAAATTAGTGATCATTACGCTATCAAGACAGCATAAGGTAAATTAGTGATCATTACGCTATCAAGACAGCATAAGGTAAATTAGTGATCATTACGCTATCAAGACAGCATAAGGTAAATTAGTGATCATTACGCTATCAAGACAGCATAAGGTAAATTAGTGATCATTACGCTATCAAGACAGCATAAGGTAAATTAGTGATCATTACGCTATCAAGACAGCATAAGGTAAATTAGTGATCATTACGCTAACAAGACAGCATAAGGTAAATTAGTGATCATTACGCTATCAAGACAGCATAAGATAATTAGTGATCATTACGCTATCAAGACAGCATAAGGTAAATTAGTGATCATTACGCTAACAAGACAGCATAAGGTAAATTAGTGATCATTACGCTATCAAGACAGCATAAGGTAAATTAGTGATCATTACGCTATCAAGACAGCATAAGGTAAATTAGTGATCATTACGCTAACAAGACAGCATAAGGTAAATTAGTGATCATTACGCTATCAAGACAGCATAAGGTAAATTAGTGATCATTACGCTATCAAGACAGCATAAGGTAAATTATATATGATTACGCTATCAAGACAGCATAAGGTAAATTAGTGATCATTACGCTATCAAGACAGCATAAGGTAAATTAGTGATCATTACGCTAACAAGACAGCATAAGGTAAATTAGTGATCAAAGTAAATGAGAAGACAAAGAGTAAGTGTTAAGGGGGTCACCGGCTTTTAAGGGGGGGTCACCGTTTTTTTTTGTTTTATCTTTCTCTCCTTTTCTCTTTTTCCCTGGCTTGTATCCATTCGGTCCCATTCAGCCTACTGTTTTAAGACGTTTATCCCCATCCAGGTGTCAATATTTTCCTGGCGAGCGGTAGCGAGCCGCTATATGCAGTTTTTTATATTTTTGTTTTGACAAGCTAAATTTGTACATTTTTCGATAGAAAAATGTCTCAGGCGAAGCCGGCTTTCTCCATACAATGCTGGCTCGCTATCTCGCCAGGAAGAAATCGACACCTGGATGAGGATAAACGTCTTAAAACAGTTGGCTGGATGGGGCCGAATGGATACAAGCCAGGGAAAGAGAGAAAAGGAGAGAAAGATAAAAAAAAAGCAGGTGACCCCCCTTAAAAGAGTGGTATAGGAAAGAGTAAACTAATTAATAAAGTAAAATACAGAAACACATACCTAGAGTAAGTGATAACATAGGAAGAGGCAGAATGAGGGAAGGAAAAGGGTGTGGATAGGATCTTCTGGCGCCAGCGAGCTCAGATCAATAGCGTAGTTGTCTATGGGAGAGTTACAACGAGTTACAAATAACATTTAGTATCTCAAAGACCTTGCGGTCCATTCCGGGGAGATACTCGAAGTGAAAAGAGAGATTGTTTAGCGCACTACACTCATTACAGAGTGTGTAAAATAGGCTACTCTCTTCTTGAACTGCTCTAATGAAGAACTGTTTACAACTTCTGAGGGAAGTTTGTTTCAGGTAGAACAAATCTTATGTGAAAATGTTTCCACAAATACTAGTGCTGAACCTGCGTGTTGTATACATATTGATACTAAACATTTTGCTACATTGTCAAACCCATTAAGTATTTTACAAACTTAAATGAGCTGACCTCATAGTCTGCGTATTTCCAAGGAAAAAATATTAAGAGCTCTCAACCGGTGCTCATAGCTCAGCCTTCTAATAGATGGAATGAGCTTTGTAGTCCTACCTTGTACTCTTTCCAGTCACTCTACTGTATATCTTTCATGAGTGCTGGAGACCAGAATTGAACAGTATACTCCAGGAAATGCCATATCAGAGCATTGTAAAGTGAGAAGACTATTTCCTTATTTCCATACTTAAATTCATCTTAAGATAGCCCAATCATTGTTTAGCTTTCTTCTCTTCTTCAATGCACTGCTTGGAAAATTGCTGATCAGAACACCCAAATCCAAGTCAGTCACTTCGAACGGCATTCCCAATAGCGAATAGCCTAGCCTGGCTTGGCTGATAAGCATCACCTTGCACTTTTCTAAGTTTAGTGGCATCTGCCATGTTTTAGGCCATTCATCCAGTTTGTTAAGATCCATCCTGAGCTATTCAACCCCTTTATGCCTCTTTCCCACTGATGCGATTTCATACGATTTTCGTCGCCGAGGAAGTAGTCTTGTTAATTCGCAACGAATTTGTGCGACGTCAACGATTTTGACCGTTAAAAAACGTTGACAAGTTTACACTCGGCGACGATGTCGCCGATGGTTACGACGTAATCGGCGACATTATGCGACGGACGTCATCGGCAAATTGAGCGATGGTTCGCCGATGACCTCGGCGAGAACTGTCACATTTGAATAAAGTATTGCGAAATAATGCGAAGGATGAACGAATCCTCGGCATATGTTCTGCGAAGACGTCTTCGGCGAATTAAGCGATGGTTCGGCGGATACCTCGGCGAGATTATCAGAAAACGTTTTGCATATATTTCATGGCACAAAAATAAGAACATAAGAAAATGGGAGTCTGCAGAAAGCCAATCGGCCCACACAAGGCAGATCCGTGTCACACCCAACCCTAATTAATTATAGACCCAACTCACTAATGAGGACTGACCTCACCAAAACGGTCAGAGATCAACACAAGATTACGGGGGTCTGCAGAGCGCCGATTGGCCCACACCAACCAGATCCCCTCTCATACCCAACCCATCTCGTCGAAAATGTACAAATTTATATTGAAGGGGGGGGGGTCTAGAGTTTTTTGTTTTAAGTTTGATGGAGGTCTAGTGAGGAAACTAAGAAATAAAGGAATGAATAATGAAACAAACGGTCCGTTTCCCCGTGGGCGTAATATTTGCTCATTTATATATTTGTTTATGATTTATTTAGTTTCATCCCTAGACCTCCATCAAGCATATAAAGCACCCCCCAACACCCTCCTTCAAGATCAATTTGTACATTTTTCGATAGAAAAATATCCTGGCCGAAGACCGGTTCCTCTAAAAGTACAGGCTCGCTATCGGTAGCCAGGAAAAACTCGACGCGTAAATGACACGAAGTCTTAATATTGACAACGAAATGGGGTAAAATGTCTTAAAATCGCCAAACTAATGGGTCGAACGTCATAAAATATGAAAACTAATGGGGTTAACCATGAGGAAGAAAGGGGACCAGAAAAACGACCCATCTCCCCTTCATTCGGAGATTGGCAATGTCCTTGCCGTATGTTTACGTTACGGCTACAAATTGAGCCCACCACGCTTTTTTTGTTTTCTCTTTCTCTTCCTCTCTCTTTGCCTTGTATCCGTTTGGCCCGATTCAGCCTACTGTTTTAAGACGTTTGCCTCTATACAGGTTTCAATATTTTCCTGGTGAGCGGTAGCGAGCCAACATATATATATTTTTGTTTTGAGAGCAAGCTAAATTTGTACATTTTTCGATAGAAAAATTTCTCCGGCGAAGCCGGATTTCTCCATACAATGCTGGCTCACTATAGGTCTAATAATTTTTTTTTACCCACCTCGCCGAACGTGCTCTTTGGCCTCGGCGAGGTGTCTTCGGAGCGTTCATCTACGTCGCACAGCCCTTCGCACGCCTCTGCGAAGTATACCCGTGGCGGGTATACTCTCGGCGACGCTTTTTTTTCGTGCGACACCCTCGTCAATGTCTCGCCGATGTCGCCGAGGATCTCCGATCCCTCGGCAATGTTCGACGATGCTTGCGAGGGTTCGGACCCCTCGCAAGTCCTCGTCTCAAATTTTGAACAATCCGAACATTTGCGATGACCGCGAGGGCCCTTGCGAGGCCTTACGAGTCAAACGATTATCATGCAAGGGTTCAAGATTTTGTTGCGACATGTCACGAATGTGCCCATTTCTTGGTGTCTGCGATGAAAATCGTATGAAATCGCATCAGTGGGAAAGGGGCATTAGGGTCCTTCACATTCACTCCAAGCTTTAGGTCATCTGCAAACTTGGACATCACACTCAACAGACCAATATCGATGTCATTGACATATATGATAAACAAAGGTGGTACAAGGACAATCCCTGTTGAACTCCAGAAGTGACTGGAGTCCACTCAGAAAAAACACCATTGAAAACCATTCGTTGTTGTCTACCTGTTAGCCAACTTTCTATCCAATTTGTGACCTCTGTACTGATACCTAGTGCACTCACTTTTGACATTTGCCTACAATGAGGCACTTTGTCAAAAGCATTTTGAATATATAAGTAAAGGATGTCTATGGCTTTACTTCTGTCATACTCACTCAGCATTTCATGGACAAATTCCAGTAATTTGATAAGACATGATTAGTGACGCCTGATACAATGCTGGGAATCTGCAGTTAAGTTGTGGATTTCCAGGTAGTCAACTATCTTGCCTACTAGTATCCCCTCTAAAAGTTTTACTATAATATAAATCAAGCTAATTGGCCGGTAATTCTTGGGACACTCATGATCCCCAATCTTAAAGATTGGGGTCACATTTGCCTGTTACCAGTCTTCAGGGACTTCTCCATTTTCTAGTGATTTATTGAAGATTTCTGCTAAGAAAATTGTAATTTCATCTTGCACTTCTGGTACAACTCGGGAAAGAAAGCCATCTGGGCTAGATTACTTGAACCTATTTAACTTACTTATTCCTTTTGCTACCTCCTCTGGGGTATATCTAATGATGCTAAGAACATCACTGTCATGCACTAATCCTGGACTTGGCGCGCCACTGGTATTTTTCCTTATAAATACTGAGGTAAAATAATTGTTTAGGGATTTAACTATTTCAGTGCCAGAGGCTTGTAGTTAGTCTGTTGGATCTTATAGAGGTCAAATGCTATTTTTGAATGTCTTCCTACTGTTCACCTGAAGAACTTTTTAGGACTCTCTTTGCACAGAGAGAGAGAGAGAGAGAGAGAGAGAGAGAGAGAGAGAGAGAGAATAAAATATACACACATTTGTGCAACTTAGGAAGGGTTTGTAGAAATCAAAGGGATCAAAACCAATTAATTCATGCCTTTAGCTTCAACAGAACCTTCCTAACCTGAATTGTATCTTGTAACGAGAACCAATTTAAACTGTCAAAATGGCTATAATCCTCTAAAGGGTCAACACTATCTGGCTCGACTTCTTTGGGTTATTATGATGTTTTGTTTAAGGGAGCAAACCTCGCTTTTTTTTTATCTTTCTCTCTCTCTTTGGCTTGTATCCATTCGGCCCCATTCAGCCTACTGTTTTAACCCGTCCAGCCCCGGCTAGTTTTGTAATGTTTGTTCACCAGAACCCGGCCGGTTTTCAAAAAATGGATTTATTCCAGAAACAATAGCGAATGGGTTAGGAATGAAGGAAAAACCACGAAAAACCGCTCAAAAAGCTTAAAGAATGGTCCTACAGAGCCCCCGAAAACGTATTTTACAAGAGTAAAAAATTGAAGGCAATTACCCCAAAAAAACAGGTTATTGCGCGGTCACGCGCACGCACGTGGACTTTGAGAGTTTTCAACCATCGGCACGGTTGCGTGGGATACGTACACAGCTCCCATACAAATCTGAGCCCTCGTGAGTGGCTACACCTGAGGTTACGGTCGGCGCAATTAGGGTGACGCGCCAGGCGCGTCTCTGGGGCTGTGCGTTACATACATCGCCGAGGCGTCAGGCGCATCGCTGGGGCTGTACGGGTTAAGACGTTTATCCCCATCTAAGTGTCAATATTTTCCTGACGAGCGCTAGCAAGCCAACATATACATATTTTTATTTTGACAGCAAGCTAAATTTGTACATTTTTCGATAGAAAATTTCTCCGACGAAGCCGGATTTCTCCATACAATGCTGGCTCGCTATCGCTCGCCAGGAAGAAATCGACACCTGGATGATGATAAACGTCTTAAAACAGTTCGCTGAATGGGGTCGAATGGATACAAGCCAGGGAAAGAGAGAAAAGGAGAGAAAGATAAAAACAAGAAAGTGACCCCCAAGAGAGAGGGAGAGAAAGAGAAAAAAGCGAGGTGGGCTCCCTTAAAAAATGCCCACCCAGACCCTCTTCAAGATATATTTGAATATTTTTCGATTAAAAAATGTCTCGGCCGAAGTCCTATTTCTTCTAAGTTACTGGATTGTTATGCTCGCCCAGGAAAAAAGACACCTTAATGAGGTGAGACGTCTTATTACCTTAATGAGGTGAGACGTCTTATTACCTTAATGAGGTGAGACGTCTTATTACCTTAATGAGGTGAGACTTCTTATTACCTTAATGAGGTGAGACGTCTTATTACCTTAATGAGGTGAGACGTCTTATTACCTTAATGAGGTGAGACGTCTTATTACCTTAATGAGGTGAGACGTCTTATTACCTTAATGAGGTGAGACGTCTTATTACCGCCAAACTAATGATGTGAAACCCCATAAAATCTCTAAACCAAAGGATCCAAACAGGGGAGGTCCAAAAAGACTTTAATCGGATCAAGTAGGGTTAAACCTTACCAAAACCTAACCTAACCTAATCTAGTATATTAGTGAACTATTTATGGATGTACAATGTGAAAATGTATTGTAACATTGCCAAATTATTGAGATATAAGTACATGTCTCCCCGCTACACAGGATTATAAGTACATGTCTCCCCGCTACACAGGATTATAAGTACATGTCTCCCCGCTACACAGGATTATAAGTACATGTCTCCCCGCTACACAGGATTATAAGTACATGTCTCCCCGCTACACAGGATTATAAGTACATGTCTCCCCGCTACACAGGATTATAAGTACATGTCTCCCCGCTACACAGGATTATAAGTACATGTCTCCCCGCTACACAGGATTATAAGTACATGTCTCCCCGCTACACAGGATTATAAGTACATGTCTCCCCGCTACACAGGATTATAAGTACATGTCTCCCCGCTACACAGGATTATAAGTACATGTCTCCCCGCTACACAGGATTATAAGTACATGTCTCCCCGCTACACAGGATTATAAGTACATGTCTCCCCGCTACACAGGATTATAAGTACATGTCTCCCCGCTACACAGGATTATAAGTACATGTCTCCCCGCTACACAGGATTATAAGTACATGTCTCCCCGCTACACAGGATTATAAGTACATGTCTCCCCGCTACACAGGATTATACCCACTTTAGCTGTGCATGGGTCGGAGTCATAGTATCCGAGTCAAATAGTCTACTATTATCTACTACTACACAGCCAGTCTACTACTATCTACTACTACACAGCCAGTCTACTACTACACAGCCAGTCTACTATTATCTACTACTACACAGCCAGTCTACTACTATCTACTACTACACATCCAGTCTACTACTACACAGCCAGTCTACTATTATCTACTACTACACATCCAGTCTACTACTACACATCCAGTCTACTATTATCTACTACTACACAGCCAGTCTACTATTATCTACTACTACACATCCAGTCTACTACTACACAGCCAGTCTACTACTATCTACTACTACACAGCCAGTCTACTACTATCTACTACTACACAGCCAGTCTACTACTATCTACTACTACACATCCAGTCTACTACTATCTACTACTACACATCCAGTCTACTACTACACATCCAGTCTACTACTACACAGCCAGTCTACTACTATCTACTACTACACATCCAGTATACTACTATCTACTACTACACATCCAGTCTACTACTATCTACTACTACACATCCAGTCAACTACTATCTACTACTACACATCCAGTCTACTACTATCTACTACTACACAGCCAGTCTACTACTATCTACTACACAGCCAGTCTACTACTATCTACTACTACACATCCAGTCTACTACTATCTACTACTACACATCCAGTCTACTACTATCTACTACTACACATCCAGTCTACTACTATCTACTACTACACAGCCAGTCTACTACTATCTACTACTACACATCCAGTCTACTACTATCTACTACTACACATCCAGTCTACTACTACACAGCCAGTCTACTACTATCTACTACTACACATCCAGTCTACTACTATCTACTACTACACATCCAGTCTACTACTATCTACTACTACACATCCAGTCTACTACTATCTACTACTACACATCCAGTCTATTACCATCTACTACTACACATCCAGTCTACTACTACACAGCCAGTCTATTACTATCTACTACTACACATCCAGTCTACTATTATCTACTACTACACATCCAGTCTACTATTATCTACTACTACACATCCAGTCTATTACTATCTACTACTACACATCCAGTCTATTACCATCTACTACTACACATCCAGTCTACTACTACACAGCCAGTCTATTACTATCTACTACTACACATCCAGTCTACTATTATCTACTACTACACATCCAGTCTACTATTATCTACTACTACACATCCAGTCTACTACTATCTACTACTACACATCCAGTCTACTACTACACATCCAGTCTACTATTATCTACTACTACACATCCAGTCTATTACCATCTACTACTACACATCCAGTCTACTACTAGACATCCAGTCTACTACTATCTACTACTACACAGCCAGTCTACTATTATCTACTACTACACATCCAGTCTACTACTACACATCCAGTCTACTATTATCTACTACTACACATCCAGTCTACTATTATCTACTACTACACATCCAGTCTACTATTATCTACTACTACACATCCAGTCTACTATTATCTACTACTACACATCCAGTCTACTATTATCTACTACTACACATCCAGTCTACTACTACACATCCAGTCTACTATTATCTACTACTACACATCCAGTCTACTATTATCTACTACTACACATCCAGTCTACTACTACACATCCAGTCTACTATTATCTACTACTACACATCCAGTCTACTATTATCTACTACTACACATCCAGTCTACTATTATCTACTACTACACATCCAGTCTACTACTACACATCCAGTCTACTATTATCTACTACTACACAGCCAGTCTACTATTATCTACTACTACACAGCCAGTCTACTACTACACAGCCAGTATACTACTATCTACTACTACACAGCCAGTCTACTACTATCTACTACTACACATCCAGTCAACTACTACACAGCCAGTATACTACTATCTACTACTACACATCCAGTCTACTACTATCTACGACTACACAGCCAGTATACTACTATCTACTACTACACATCCAGTCTACTACTATCTACGACTACACAGCCAGTCTACTACTATCTACTACTACACATCCAGTCTACTATTATCTACTACTACACAGCCAGTATACTACTATCTACTACTACACAGCCAGTCTACTACTACACATCCAGTCTACTACTATACATCCAGTTTACTATTATCTACTACTACACAGCCAGTCTACTATTATCTACTACTACACATCCAGTCTACTACTACACAGCCAGTCTACTACTATCTACTACTACACAGCCAGTCTACTACTATCTACTACTACACATCCAGTCTACTATTATCTACTACTACACATCCAGTCTACTACTATCTACTACTACACAGCCAGTCTACTACTATCTACTACTACACATCCAGTCTACTACTACACAGCCAGTCTACTACTATCTACTACTACACATCCAGTCTACTACTACACATCCAGTCTACTACTACACAGCCAGTCTACTACTATCTACTACTACACAGCCAGTATACTACTATCTACTACTACACAGCCAGTATACTACTATCTACTACTACACATCCAGTATACTACTATCTACTACTACACAGCCAGTATACTACTATCTACTACTACACATCCAGTCTACTAGTATCTACTACTACACAGCCAGTCTACTACTATCTACTACTACACAGCCAGTCTACTATTATCTACTACTACACATCCAGTATACTACTATCTACTACTACACAGCCAGTATACTACTATCTACTACTACACAGCCAGTCTACTACTATCTACTACTACACAGCCAGTCTACTATTATCTACTACTACACATCCAGTATACTACTATCTACTACTACACAGCCAGTATACTACTATCTACTACTACACAGCCAGTATACTACTATCTACTACTACACAGCCAGTATACTACTATCTACTACTACACAGCCAGTATACTACTATCTACTACTACACATCCAGTCTACTACTATCTACTACTACACAGCCAGTATACTACTATCTACTACTACACAGCCAGTCTACTACTATCTACTACTACACAGCCAGTATACTACTATCTACTACTACACAGCCAGTATACTACTATCTACTACTACACAGCCAGTATACTACTATCTACTACTACACATCCAGTGTACTACTATCTACTACTACACAGCCAGTATACTACTATCTACTACTACACAGCCAGTCTACTACTATCTACTACTACACAGCCAGTATACTACTATCTACTACTACACATCCAGTCTACTATTATCTACTACTACACAGCCAGTATACTACTATCTACTACTACACATCCAGTCTACTATTATCTACTACTACGCATCCAGTCTACTACTATCTACTACTACACAGCCAGTATACTACTATCTACTACTACACAGCCAGTATACTACTATCTACTACTACACAGCCAGTATACTACTATCTACTACTACACATCCAGTGTACTACTATCTACTACTACACAGCCAGTATACTACTATCTACTACTACACAGCCAGTCTACTACTATCTACTACTACACAGCCAGTATACTACTATCTACTACTACACATCCAGTCTACTATTATCTACTACTACACAGCCAGTATACTACTATCTACTACTACACAGCCAGTATACTACTATCTACTACTACACATCCAGTGTACTACTATCTACTACTACACAGCCAGTCTACTACTATCTACTACTACACAGCCAGTCTACTACTATCTACTACTACACATCCAGTCTACTATTATCTACTACTACACAGCCAGTCTACTACTATCTACTACTACACAGCCAGTCTACTACTATCTACTACTACACATCCAGTCTACTACTACACAGCCAGTCTACTACTATCTACTACTACACATCCAGTCTACTACTACACAGCCAGTCTACTACTACACAGCCAGTCTACTACTACACAGCCAGTCTACTACTACACAGCCAGTCTACTACTACACAGCCAGTCTACTACTATCTACTACTACACAGCCAGTCTACTACTATCTACTACTACACATCCACTCTACTACTACACAGCCAGTCTACTACTATCTACTACTACACAGCCAGTCTACTATTATCTACTACTACACATCCACTCTACTACTACACAGCCAGTCTACTACTACACAGCCAGTCTACTACTATCTACTACTTCACAGCCAGTCTACTACTATCTGACTATTTCCTTTCAGTATGACTCTATCTTGTATCTTAGAACTCCTAAGCGTATACAGTCCAAGTTACCCCCCATTCAGTACCAGGGACGTCCTAAGCGTATACAGTCCAAGTTACCCCCCATTCAGTACCAGGGACGTCCTAAGCGTATACAGTCCAAGTTACCCCCCATTCAGTACCAGGGACGTCCTAAGCGTATACAGTCCAAGTTACCCCCCATTCAGTACCAGGGACGTCCTAAGCGTATACAGTCCAAGTTACCCCCCATTCAGTACCAGGGACGTCCTAAGCGTATACAGTCCAAGTTACCCCCCATTCAGTACCAGAGACGTCCTAAGCGTATACAGTCCAAGTTACCCCCCATTCAGTACCAGGGACGTCCTAAGCGTATACAGTCCAAGTTACCCCCCATTCAGTACCAGGGACGTCCTAAGCGTATACAGTCCAAGTTACCCCCCATTCAGTACCAGGGACGTCCTAAGCGTATACAGTCCAAGTTACCCCCCATTCAGTACCAGGGACGTCCTAAGCGTATACAGTCCAAGTTACCCCCCATTCAGTACCAGGGACGTCCTTTTCATCGTATTGTGGTAACTATTAGAAGATTACATTCATCTCTAGTAACAACAAAACTTCAAACTATCTCAACCAAGCTTTTTAACTACCACTGATCCTTCCTAAGCTGCATGGTATCGTTTAAATATAGTTAGAATCAAATATAACACACGTCGCTGGTACTCAAAGGGTTAAGGGTGGGGGTGGGCGTATTTATTTGCTCATTTATATATGTTTTTATGATTCGATTAGCTTCCTCCCTAGACCTCCATCATGCTTAACAAAACACCCACCGAAGACCCTCCTTCAAGATACATGTGTACATTTTTCGAAAGAAATATGTCCCAGCTGAAGGCCGGTTTCTATTAAAGTACAGGCTCGCTATCGCTCACCAGGAAAATATAGACGCCTAAATGACACGAAAAGTGTTAATATTGAAAAATAAATGGGGCGAAAGGTCTTATAATCGCCAAACTAATGGACCGAACGTCTTATAATTTGAAAACTAATGGGGCTAAACTTGAGGAAGAATGGGGACCATAAAAACTGTCCATCTCCCCTTAATTGAATTGCAATACAGATATATATATATATATATATATATATATATATATATACTGTATATATCCCATGTAATAAGTTATTCTACGGGTCAAGGATAAAGTAATAGTAATAAATAGTATAGTTGTGTGGGGCACATGACAAGATGAATAATGAATGAACAAAGGGAAGTGTATGTATGTAGGTGTTTGTATGTGTGTAACTGTGTATTCACTTATTTGTATTCACCTATGTGTAGTTTACAGGAATTGATCTGAGCTGGTGTTGTTCTGCCTCAGTTCCTATTGACTGTCCAGTTTACTTTTAAAGTCGTGGATATATCTTGCTTCTACAACCTCCGCACCTAAGTTATTCCACCTATCTATCGTTCTATATGGAAAGCTAAACTTTTTTACATTTGACTTGCACCTCTCCTTTCTTATTTTATACTTATGTCATCTGGTTCTTCCATCATCCAGCCTAAGGCCGGTTCACACGAACAATTTTTATTTCCAATTCTCTTCCCCGTCCTTCCAGGGCGGAGGAGAGTTGCTGTAAAATTTCCGTCGAAATTCAAAAAGTGTTCACACGAGAGAGACGAGTCAAAGGTAGGGATTGTGGACGGAGAATTGCCAAGCAGAAAGCACATGTATCAATTTACATAGTGATATAAGTGCATATTTGGACCACTCAAGTTTGTAGAGGGTCTCAGGGGTGCAGGGTGATGGTTATAATGAGCAGGGGTGAGATAAATACACGAGGTAGCTCTAGTTGTTCCACCCCACGCCTTCTTCAATGGACACTCCCGCAGCCCAACCGTGTTTAAAAATAGCCTTCACACCAATATTGACATGTCGTTCGTAGCTCAGTCGGTAAGGGCTAGATCTCGTAGACAGGAAGACAAGCGTTCGATCCTGCTCGGATCCGAAGTATTATATATTTATATTTTGTTATTTTTGTTATACATAATTATATTAGGTTAGTTAAGTTAGGTTAATCTAATAAAATATTATAATCAGACAAGAACAAAAAGTAAAGTCGTCGCGAATGGTAGGCCTAGGCTATAAACGACTTGGTCAATGTTAGGTCAGGGAGATTGGCTTTACAATTATTTTTGTTATTATCACGTGAATGAGTTGACCGACTTTTATCTTTCTTTTCATATTTCTTTAAAATTATTCTTTTTGTCTCTTCATTCTTCTTATTTTCTTCGAATATTATCATATATCTACTTCGTATATGGCCTGTTAAATATATAGTTTTTGTTTCTTGACGTTGAATGTGGGGGCCTTGGGATGAATATAAACAAACACACGCATTACTGAACGTCTTTTGTGTTTCTTTTCATACGGGAGGCGGCCAAGCCTTTGGATTGAAAGATACGCCGTGAACAGGGAGCAGTGAATACCTCAAAAAAACAAAACACGTTCGTTCCCTCAATTACCCAGTGAAATAAGACACCACGGCGAAATTTGCCCTTCGAATCCTCAGCCCCCAAGGGACGGTGAATAAAAACTGTCCGTGTGAACCGGCCTTTAACCCGTACAGCCCCAGCGACGCGCCTGACGCGTCGGCGATGTATGTAACGCACAGCCCCAGAGACGCGCCTGGCGCGTCGCCCCAATTGCGCCGACCGTGACCTCAGGTGTAGCCACTCAAGAGGGCTCAGATTTGTATGGGAACTGTGTACGTATCCCACGCACCCGTGCCGATGGTTGAAAACTCTCAAAGTCCACGTGCGTGCGCGCGAGCACGCAATAACCTGGTTTTTTGGGATAATTGCCTTCAATTTTTTACTCTTATAAAATCCGTTTTCGGGGGCTCTGTAGGACCATTTTTTAAGCTTTTTGAGCGGTTTTTCGTGGTTTTTCCTTCATTCCTAACCCATTCGCTATTGTTTCTGGAATAAAACCATTTTTTGAAAACCGGCCGGGTTCTGGTGCGCAAACATTACAAAACTAGCCGGGGCTCCACGGGTTAATACAATCCTCCTTATCGAGTCTCGAGCCCTCTCATGCATCTATACATTGTCATCAGGTCTCCTCGAAGTCTTCTCTTCTCTAGCGGGATCTTCCTAGTCTTTCAAGGTAATGTAGATCCTTTAGTTCTGGGATCAGTGTGTGTGTGTGTTCTCTCTCTCTCTCTCGTAGGTTGAAATTATCTGGGCCAGATGGCATTCTTCATCGAGTTGTATGAGATGAAATTGCATCTTTCTTAACAGAAATCTTCAATAAATCACTATAAACTGGAGAGGTCTCTGAAGACTGGAAACTGGCCAATGTGACTCCAATCATTAACCCGGGAAAGAGAAGGGTCCTTATAAGAGGTTTGGTGGGCAAAGGGAGGGTCCTCTTAACTCTTTCACGCACATATGGACGCCATCGCGTCTTTAAGGGATACTTTAAACCTTTGTGACCATCAGAGGTCTTTAGAAACCTTTAGTTTAATTACTTCAACCTGTGCAGTTGTCTTTGAGCGAGTTGTGGGCAGAAAGATAATTTTGGAGAGGTAATATTGAGAGTAAGAGAATTCTAGTTTGAATACTAAATGGCAACCCCCGGACCTGAAAGGGTTAAGAGCCAAGGCATAAAACAAACTTTCGAAACACCCCACTGGCACTCAAAATAAAGCAATATGTGATTAGGTGAGATAATTCCCCTCCATACCTTCTATTACTCTTCCACATGTGTCCTTCTCCCCTCCTCAATTATCTGGAATTTCCCCTATTATTCCCAATATTTATCGAGTATTTTCACGTGAAGACGGCTGGGAGAGATGGCGGAGTCTTTCTCCGATCCTCTAGCCAGTCTGAAACATTCCCTAATCTCTCAGTAGTATACGAGACATGAGAGAGGGAGGAGGTATGTCTCTTGCCGAACCGGGTCAGAATACGACCGTGGGGCTAAAATATACGTTTTTCACCAGCCAATGGCTGTTACCACTTATTTTATTGCTGTTTTATTCAATGTTCGTACGTTCATATTAAAAGTAAAATAGGCACATATGGAGAAGTAATTATGTTATATATGGTAAATATGACGATTTTCGTCAGAAATGAAGCAAATACCTTTGATTGGTGGGACCTTTGAAATACCATGGCTTTGCCGTTCTTGGGTTAAGAAAGGGGATCATGACTGTCTCAAGAATAATCGGCCAATTTGCTGACTTCTATCATTGTAAAACTTTTTAGAAGGGATAGGCCCACTAGTAGACAAGATTGTTGATTACCTGGAAATCCACAACTTAATTACAGATTCCCAACATGGATTCATGTGACACCGATCATGTCTTACCAATTTGCTGGAATTATTCCATGGAATGCTGAGTATGACAAAAGTATAGCCATAGACATCCTTTGCTTAGATATTCAAAACACTTTTGACAAAGTGCCTCAGTGTAGGCTAACGTCAAAAGTGAGTGAATTAGGTATCACTTCAGGGGTCACAAATTGGATTGAAAGTTGGCCAACAAGTAGACAGCAATGAGTGGTAATCAATGGTGTTTCTTCTGAGTGGACTCTCACCTTTGGAGTTCCACAAGGATCTGTCCTTGACTCACTGCAGTTTATCATACTGTATATGTTAGTGACATCGGCCAATAATATAAAATAATAATCGGTTTATTTCAAGCCGGCAGCCAATGGGCCTGAATTACACAGACTTAACCTAGATCTTATCCTAAGGGATCAACAGACTAATCCGGGCTGCTAACAGGAGCACCTACATACCCCCGAGGTAGTAGAAAGTGGGCAGGAGCTTTTGTGGGTCTCCCGAGGCCCACAGCTGAAAATACTTGCATGAAGCAGATAAATATGTCCCGAACACGATGGTGTCTATACAATTGTTGTAAGTGTCTTAGTTTCTGTAATATCGACCTTATAATATAGCCTACTGTGATAGTGAGCTACGTGATAATTATAGATGATATTGATTTCAGGCACTATCAAAGTAGGCTATATTTTAAGATCAATATATCAAAAAATAAGAAACTTACAACAATTAAAAACAAAAAAAAACATCGTGTTCTGGACATATTTATCTACTTTATGCAAGTGTATTTAACTGTGGAAAATTTCGGAAAATATGAGAAAGCCTGCTTAAATTAAAAAGAGAACCAACAAAGAGAACAAACTATTAATGTGCGTAATTCGTCTTATACTCATAATTATTCATATAAGCATATTTGTATTATAATTTTAAAAATACAAGTAGCTTCTACTATCTATTCTGCATTTAATGAGATAATATGAAAGGGAATGTTTGCAATTGTTGTGAAGATATTGTTTGTTATAATAAAATAACCATTACGCGGTTCACACAGACTAGCTCTTAGCTATACAAAATTAAATATACCGAGGCAGCATTGCCAATGTCTGCCAGGTGGGTAACCGAATACTGTGCCATCCTGTATGTATATTTATATATATATATTATATATATATATATATATATATATATATATATATATATATATATATATATATATATATATATATATATATATATATAATGTATATAATATATATATACTGTATATACTGTATATATATATATATATATATATATATATATATATTATACACATACATGTACATATATATATATATATATATACATCTATGTATATATAAATATATATTTATATTTATCTATATAGATATATATATATATATATATATATATATATATATATATATATATATATATATATATATATATATATATATATATATATATTATACACATACATGTACATATATAAGATATACAGTACATAGATACCCGGTACAATGACCATAGAGGCCTTGCGATCCAAGCGAGGTGGTCAGAACTTAATTCTAATAGAGAGCAAAATCCGAAATACAGAATAGTGGGAGAAAAGAATAGAACGTAAGAAGATTCTCTCCCCACCCTCCAATCCCTCCGGCAAAAAGCAGTACAATGAAAATAATTGGATATAAATGCCCTTGCAGGATTTTTCAGGAAATATACAGAGTGTCCCAGGAGGAAAGGTCATAACTTTGGGAAATGGTAGAACAAGATATTCTAAGCCTAAAATGTTCCACAAGAAATATTCCAAATCTAGACCGGTATGGAGATATTGCATGTTGAAAATTTTCTTTTCTTCAGGATTTCCCCATAAAGCCGGCCTAGCTGTCCTAGTGCCTACCACACCTCCATCTAACTGCAATTATTTTACCATGTTTTTATAAAGATACTATAATTCTTTAATTTACAAAATGATTATAAACATATTATCTCACTTTGGACCAGTTGGAAACTATTTGACATGGAGGAGTCCATTACAGTGATGCGGGGGAGGACACTACGTGAAACCTTCAATATCTGTTTAACGGTTGAGATTTGGATTTTCTGTTATAGAACATTTTATGCTTAGAATACCTTGTTTTATCACTTTCCAAAGTTATGCCCTTTCCTCTTGGGACACCCTGTATTTATGTGACCCTGAAGGAAGGAATTTGCTTTGCAATTCCTACTAGATATAATTCTAACCACCTCGCCGTGATCGCAAGGTTTGTGAGGTGAGTTTTGTAAATCTCTCTCTCCCTCTCTCTCTCACCTTCCTCCACCCGTAACAAAGTAATTACCCCACAATCAATGTAGATAATCTCTCCAAATTGCAACAATAGCCAGGAAATTATCACTTGTTAAAATTACAACCTGTTGATAGTACGGATCGATATGCTCATCAGTATTTTCAAGGCTTTTGATATATTATTCACTAATAAGACTTCATTTAAACTCCGCCTAGACAAATATCTCGCATCAAACCCGCGACTGACTGCGTTTGTAAATGAATAACTTTATTTTATACCCCCCTCAGTTACTAACCCATCTGTCCCCTACTAACTTCCTAATCCTGCCACGGACATTAGTTCCCTTTCCAATGTTCCCTTACCCACTCTAAACCACTGTTTGGACACTTGATCCTCAGTGTTTTGGAGGACAAGCAACCTAGAAGGGTCACTGGACCTGTTGTTGCTTGATTTCCTTTGTACTCCATAATTATCTGTATATTTTAAGTGTATACATGAATTTAATAAATAACATAAAATAAAAATAAAAAAATGCAATTTGTTGTAATTTATTCATAAAATGTACAACCATTTTGAGTCTATCTAAAGATGGTGTTAATTCATTTTCAGAAAATTCGTCATGTACCAGCTAGAAGATGGAACTTCTTCAACCAAATGCGACCTACAGTATGTGACTTACATATCCATAAAAATTACAATATAGTAAAAATCAGTGAAAAGGCAGCAAATACAATACATGAGGCAAGCAAGGAGAGGGGCTTGGAAATCAAGGTGGTACCTGGACAAGACATCCACACAAAATGCAGACACACCTTTACGAACAAGAAAAATATTCAAGTTGCTAAGAATTTGAACAGAATGTGCGTTCTCGAATAGTGTTTGCTCAAGATTTACCTGCAGTTGAAGCTGTGTACCACCAGTCATGTAATGTTAACTTCAGAACAGGCAGAAATATACCATCCAAATTTAGCTCAATTGTATATGAAAATATATCTTATCAAGCAGGAAAAAAAGGTAACACAGTTAGACAGGCAGCTTTCCAACGGGTTATAGATGAGTTTCTGGAGAATGATAATGAACAGACAACAGTTGGTGAACTTGTGGATCGCATGGGAGAACTGTGTCATGACCCTTACAGTGTGCCATACATGAAGAAAAAGCTCCTTGAATATTTTGGTGAATCACTTTATATCACACAGATTGATAATCGTCCTAATGTTGTCACAATTAAGAGACATGCTGGAGAAATTCTTAATAAGTTCCATATTGACAGTCAGGAAGAGGGTGAAGAAGAAGCAAAAAAATACAAGATTGTGAAAGCAGCTGCTGCCTTGATTAGGTCTGAAATTGATGCTATACAAGCGGATCGTGATACATATCCTAATATCAATGGACTAGGACTCACTAGGTGATAAAGAAAAACATGAGGATTATGTACCTGCATCTCTACTATTGCTCCTATCAGAAATATTTCGAGGAAAAAAGACGAACAATAATCTCAAGATCACTTCAATAGGACACTGTATCAAGCAGCTTGCCAGACCAAGAAGTATTATGTCACAATTGCTCTTTGGACTCACTATGGAGCTGCATTGGGAGTTTGGCTTAAAAGATCTTATTCAAAAGCTGTCTGACAAAGGGTTCTGCCTTTCATATGATGAAGCCCTACTCTTTAAAGCTTGTGGTGCTAAACATCAAAGTGATACATTTTCCAACCTACAAGATAGTTTCTGCCACTTTATAGCTGACAATGTAGATCACAACACAATCACGATTGATGGTAGAGGAACCTATCATGGGATGGGATTAATGTATACAGCAACACCTGCAGTACAGATCAACCGTACTATTCCTCGGGACATATTATCTCTTGAAGACCGACCAGCAAGTCTGACGATAAGACAGTTTCGGAAGCTGAGCAAATGTGGTGAGAATCTTATATATGAATGCTTACCAGAGATGATGATGCAAAACGACATCTTGATCTACTTTGGAAGATCTCCTACCCCCACAAAGTCAGATCTATTTGGCCAGGTTACATGCAGGCAATAACCAAAGGAAGTCACCAAGGGAAGGCATCTTTCCATTTCCTCCCAATGGTCGATCTAGACCCCACCAACATGAGCTGTGTATATTCAACATTAATGTTTGTGAATAACCAATGCATGAAGTACAATATTCAGCCGATAGTAACATTCGACCAGCTCCTCTAGATGAAGGCTAAGCTGATCATAAGCCAAGAAGAAGCACTGAGTAATGTCATCCTTATACTTGGTGGATTCCATACAGTGATGTCTTCCTCGAAAGCATTGGTCATATTATGAAGTCAAGTGGGCTGTCGATCTTGCTAGAGCTAGTCTTCGCTGGCAACACAGTCACACATATGCTGAGTGGAAAGGCATATGCAAGAGCAGTCAGAGGGCACTTTCTTTTGGATGGTGCTCTAAATGCACTGCTTGTTCAGAAGATACTAACAGACGAAGCAAATCAACATATAGTGGAATGTGCTCTGCAGATGTTTGACGATGTTCTCAATGAAGTACCTACAGCTGAACATGATGATAATATTAAGGCACTTGATGAGCTGTTTCAGAAAGTAAAGTTGGCGGTATCATTAAATTACACAGGAAAACTATGGGTACAGTACATGACAGCAATTGATATCCTGAGATCTGCCCTAAAGGCCCAACGTACAGGCAACTTCTTGCTGTACCTGAAGTCACTGAAAGAAATGCTTCCCTACTTTGCATCAAGTGGCCACAACAGCTATACCAAGTCGGTCCATCTGTTCTTGCAGGATATGCTAAACCTAGAAGAAATCAACCCCTGTTTGTTCCAAGAGTTCCTGAATGGAAATCTGTTTGTTAGACGAAGCGATAGATTCTGGGGTGCACTACCAACAGATCTCATAATTGAACAGGTGTTAATGAGGTCACTCAAAAGCAAGGAAGGAATAACTCATGGAAGAGGGATGGATGAGACCCAGAGAACAAGGTGGCTCCTGATAATGCCAGATTATGCCCAGATCACCACAGAGATGGAAAACTTAAGTAGTTGTGAGCAGCAGAAAAAGAACAATCAAATGAAACCAAGTGCAATGAAGCGAGATTACACAGAAACTGCAACTATGTTTGAGTATTGAGAGCCATGATCCTTTTGAAGAAAGTTAACATCTGTTTGATATCTCAACTGGTGATTCAAGTGATTCCAATGCACAAATGGCAGAAGATGTTGGCAAATCTATCATTGCTAGCATGGAAGGTGAACAAATTACAAGTTATGTTTTCAAGAAAAAGAACCAGGTCAAGTTGATGGGAAAAAAGAACAATCAGATGGAGAGGAATTAGTTGTGGATCCCCAGCTGCTGTTTCAGAGACTTTTAATAATAGTAAACAACTCCAATTTAAATCTAGATGATGTATTCAAATATGAGCTTTCAGTTTATCCACCATCACTCTTAACAAAATATTGTCTACTGAATACTGCAACAAAGCCAAAACTTGCAGATGCCATTGCAAAACTCTGTAAAGACACCCCAGACACTAAAATTACAGAAGCTGAATGTAACGTGTTAGATGGTGGATCATTGCTGCAGTGACTACCATGGACAAAAGGAGAGACCTTCAGACAAATTATACATAAGTATGTAAGCATGGTACTAAACTATGTACACCCAATAGTAGTATATGATGGGTACTCACAAAAAATAACTACCAAGACAATGACACACCAAAAACGTGAAGGATGTAAAGCTTCAGCAAGGGTCAAAATAGCCCTAGATTGACCATTGATGATGAAAAAGAAGTCATTCTTGAGCAATAAATCAAACAAGCAAGATTTCATAAACATGCTGTCTGAAGAGATGAGAAAAAGAGATATAGCCACACTTCACGCAGAAGATGATGCTGATCTGTTGATTGTCCAGACAGCTGTGAACATGGCCATATACAAGACAACATTTGTAATTGCAGAGGACAATGACATCCTTGTGCTGCTGTGCCACTCCCATAAACCAGGTACTAGTTTGTACATGAAGTCGGAGAAGAGCACAATAAAGAGACCACTGTGGAACATAGAGACAACTTGTGCTACATTAGGGAAGAGATTATGTGCAAACCTGCCATTTCTACACGCTCTGTGTGGCTGCGACACCACATCTGGCCTCCATGGGATCGGTAAAGGTTGTGTGTTAGGTTCTAAGAAAACTGATGAACTTATGAAGGTAGGCGAATGTTTCAGGTCTAGTGCATCTAGCCATGATGAAATTAAAGAGTCTGGGGCAAGAGCACTGGTATGTGTGTACGGTGGAGGCGAGGTAGCTTTGGACATTCTACGCAGAAAGAAGTTTGGCAGAAGAGTGATGAAGAATCTCAAGAGTGTAGACATTCAAAGACTACCACCTACTGAAGATGCTGCTAAATACCATTCATACAGAGTCTACTTACAGACTCAGGTATGGATGGGGAATACAGAATTAACACCTGAAGATTGGGGATGGAAGGTCCAGTGTGGATGTTTAGTGCCAAAGACAATGGACAGCAAGCCAGTCCATGATATGTTGTCAGAAATTATACTGTGCAAGTGCAAGGCATATTGTGACACAATGATCTGTTCATGTAAGAAAAATGGGTTGTTTTGCACCGACTGCTGTGGAAGGTGCCAAGATGGACTATGTACAAATATTCCATTAGATGAGTTTGAATACTGAAAACATATGCAGTATCCACCAAATATTGATAATACATAAGCAAATAAACTGGTGACAGGTCAGTTGAACCAGTGCCACTTCAACCAGTGCCACTTTAACCAGTGCTAACTCAACCAGTGGCCACTTCAACCAGTGACCATTTCAACCAGTGACTAAACTGTATGAATAGGGCCTACCTTTATTAAAATTCATGTTACTCTAATTACTTGTCATTGTACTACATGACAATTATTATATATAGTACTGTAAGTGTAATTTTATTATACTTTTCTATGCTGACCTTTGACCCAGCTGTTCAGAGAGGTCAATTGAACCTCAGAATATGATATTTAGATACCTCAGGTAATGTTTCTGTTTACTTCTAATACAGTTATAGGGCTGAAAATACTTTTAAGGTACTTAAACTCAAAATTCGAACTTGACCGCCATTATATAATACTGCATGCAAATTAGGCAACTTCTGGGTTGAAACTCGTTTCCCATTTTGGATATGTCATTCAGTACAACCCAATAAACAAGAATCAGCAATAAAACAAACTTTTGCAATTTGTTTGACTGATAATTGCAGCAAGACAGTTTTGCGAGAAGTATTTAGAGAAGCATAAGGAGATATTTTGGGCTTTTATGGACTTGGAAAAAGTGTATGATCGTGTGGACCGTGAAGCAATGTGGAAGGTGTTAAGGATTTATGAAATAGGAGGAAATTTGTTAGAAGCAGTTAATAGTTTTTATGGAGGGAGCAGAGCATGTGTTAGAGTAGGAAATGGTGAGTTGAGTGAATGGTTTGAGGTAAAGGTAGGTTTGCGACAGGGTTGTGTAATGTCACCATGGTTGTTTAATATGTTTATGGATGGTGTGGTGAGGGAGGTGAAAAGGAGAACTATGGGAAGAGGATTGGGTTTAGTAGGAAAGAATGGTAGAGATTGGGAGTTGAATCAGTTGCTGTTTGCTGATGACACAGCATTGGTGGCGGATTCTGAGGAGAAACTGCAGCGGGTAGTCAAAGAGTTTGGTGTGGTTTGTGGAAGGAGGAAACTGAAGGTGAACGTCAATAAAAGTAAAGTAATGGTGTGTAATAGGGGAGAGCATAGGGTGAATCTAGATGTGAGGCTGGATGGGGAAATATTGGAACAAGTAGAGTGTTTTAAATATCTAGGAGGAACGATAAGCAGGAGTGGAGGTATGGAAATGGAGGTAAAACAGAGAGTGTGTGAAGGAAGGAAGGTTTTCGGAGCAATGGGAAGTATGTGGAAGACGAGAAATCTTGGAGTGAAAGTAAAAAGTGCACTGTATCAAGGAATTGTTGTGCCAACAGTGATGTATGGGGCTGAGACATGGGCTCTGAAGAAAAAGGAGAAAAGAAAGCTGGATGTGATGGAGATGAGCTGCTTGAGGAGTATGTGTGGAGTTACTCGTAGAGACGGATTGAGGAATGAAGAGATACGTAGGAGAGTGGGGCAGCAGGAACATTTGTCAGCCAGAGTGGACAGAAGGGTGCTGAGCTGGTATGGTCATGTTGAACGAATGGGAGATGAAAGGCTTACAAAGAGGATATGTGAGTTAGGTACAAGGGGAGATAGAAGGGCAGGAAGACCCCCATTGAGATGGAGAGACTGTGTAAGACAAGCTTTGGATGATAGAGGAATGACTATAGATCAGGCAGGGGAAGTGGTGGTGGACAGGAGTGAATGGAGAATGCTTGTGAATAGTTGAGTGAACACGTGGTCATTTGGAGTAAGGGGTCGGGCGCAAGTTGGACTAGATAATAGTCCATCAGGCGCCTGGCCCGGGGAGACGATAAATATGAAGGGTGCGCCTGGAAGTGTGGTGGGAGGGCTTGTGGCTTTGGCTCCGTTGCATGTCTGCCTGCCGAGATCGGAACCTCTCCTGGTGGTCGGGGGAGTGCTGGGAGTGCTTGGTGGCCCTGGTCTCTGGGTCTTCTCCTGGGTGACATAGATGTGTGTGAATTTGTGTTTTTTATCTGTGTTTATTCGTTGTTTTATGTTGTTTTTGTGTTTTCCCTGTTCTTGCTCTGTCTTGAGTCGGCTACCCCCAAAATAGGGATTGGGCCTGAGCATATAGATAGATAGATAGATAAGTTTAAATCTGCTCAACTATAGAGTTAATTATAAATGGAATACTCGCTATTTTACCTTACCTTCACAACAAATAGCCACAACTTAATACACTCAGAGACACTTAGGGTAATGGGTAGAGGGAGCCTTGAGCGAGAATCTGGTCGACGTGGTCTCGTGGTTCTGCAGGGCTGGACGTCAGGGGGAACTACCTCTCGTGGTACTGCAGGGCTGGACGTCAGGGGGAACTGCCTCTCTCCCAGGTACAGGTGAAGGTGGTTCCGGACTGGACGTCAGGTGAAGCGGTAATACCAATGTGTTTACCCACTACCGGCTTTACCAGTGGAGGGATACAATCGTATTTGCTTAATTTCCTTCAGTTATAGTCAGGCTATATTTGGTTTATTTTGAGTGTTCAATTTGGTGTATTTCAATTTCATAGGGACATGTGGATATCGTTGTTTTTGGCTATGGTGAAGGTAATTCTTAATCTAAAAATACATGGTAGTTATTTATTTATACATATGGAGATTCTTAATCTCTTGATATTGGTCCCCTATTTTTAGAGGGCATTATGGTGACGTAATGGATGATTTCCTGTCTATCGTGGTACCATGGTTTTTCTTACTCCGCAGGCCATAGGTTTCTTACTCGTCACTTCTTCTAGATTATTTCCAGTCTTCCCGGGAGGTACTGAGATTCCCACTTGTACCGATATTGGGAAGGTTCTTGGTGCTCAACTTGCATAAATAGTTCTTCACTGTACTGCAAGTCAGGCTGGAACCGATGATATGCCCCGGGCAGAGGTTTCGGCCTCTGCCATTGGAGGAGCTGGGGCCCCTGTGAGTGGCCAGGGCTCGAATTCCTTTTTCGGGCAGACTGACCTATTTCCCCGGAATTTAGAGCATGGGCAGATCCGGGAAAAGGGGTAGACTTGCTTATCCCGGCAGGAATTAAAGCCTGAGAAGCTGTTTGGGTCTTATTTTCTCTCGTCCTCTTCTGCTGTTGTCTTCTCCTGTTCTTTTTGCTGTCCTGGATGGCTGCTATTCTGGTGTTTGTCTGGGGGTGGCTGCTCAACCCGTCATCTCAGGGAGATATTCACTTAAGTTTTTTTTTGCCTGGACCTATATATCCCTAATGTTTACCCCCTTTCGCTTTGATATTTTAAGACGTGCGCCTCATTAGTTTGGCTATTCATTATATAGCCAAACTAATTAGGCTCATTTATGTTATTTTTAAGAACTTTTGTGTCATTTACGAATAAAAAAAAATCTGGCGAGCGATAGCAGTCTGTAATTTAGGGGGAACCGGCCTTTGGTCGGGACAATTTTCTACCAAACAATGTACACATTTATCTCGCGTGGGGGTCGTAGGGGTATTTTTTTTAAGCTTGATGGAGGTCTAGGGAAAAACCTAAAAACCTCCCTTTAATATGGAGATCATCGGATATACTGTAGTTAATGATTCTGACACACGGGGAGCTGTTGTTTCTGGCACACGGGGAGCTGTTGTTTCTGGCACACGGGGAGCTGTTGTTTCTGGCACACGGGGAGCTGTTGTTTCTGGCACACGGGGAGCTGTTGTTTCTGGCACACGGGGAGCTGTTGTTTCTGGCACACGGGGAGCTGTTGTTTCTGGCACACGGGGAGCTGTTGTTTCTGGCACACGGGGAGCTGTTGTTTCTGGCACACGGGGAGCTGTTGTTTCTGGCACACGGGGAGCTGTTGTTTCTGGCACACGGGGAGCTGTTGTTTCTGGCACACGGGGAGCTGTTGTTTCTGGCACACGGGGAGCTGTTGTTTCTGGCACACAGGGAGCTGTTGTTTCTGGCACACGGGGAGCTGTTGTTTCTGGCACACGGGGAGCTGTTGTTTCTGGCACACGGGGAGCTGTTGTTTCTGGCACACGGGGAGCTGTTGTTTCTGGCACACGGGGAGCTGTTGTTCTGGCACCCGGGGAGCTGTTGTTTCTGGCACACGGGGAGCTGTTGTTTCTGGCACACGGGGAGCTGTTGTTTCTGGCACACGGGGAGCTGTTGTTTCTGGCACACGGGGAGCTGTTGTTTCTGGCACACGGGGAGCTGTTGTTTCTGGCACACGGGGAGCTGTTGTTTCTGGCACACAGGGAGCTGTTGTTTCTGGCACACGGGGAGCTGTTGTTTCTGGCACACGGGGAGCTGTTGTTTCTGGCACACGGGGAGCTGTTGTTTCTGGCACACGGGGAGCTGTTGTTTCTGGCACACGGGGAGCTGTTGTTTCTGGCACACGGGGAGCTGTTGTTTCTGGCACACAGGGAGCTGTTGTTTCTGGCACATGGGGAGCTGTTGTTTCTGGCACACGGGGAGCTGTTGTTTCTGGCACACGGGGAGCTGTTGTTTCTGGCACACGGGGAGCTGTTGTCAGATGAAAGGCCTGAACTGTAAACAAATGTGCGTTGAAATGTATCACTAGCGGAGAAATGGTCGCCTTATCTTTTTATATTTTTTATCTATATGTGTATGAAGGATACAACACGCAGGTTGCCTGTAACGAGTGTCTCCCCCAAAGCCAAAAGAGTAGCAGAAAGCCAAATTCAAGGGACGTTTGGGTCAAAATGCTTGGACACACAGAGTTTAACCCTTAATTAGCAGCTCACCACATAAGTCGAGTTAAATAAAGCTGGACTATGTGGCGGCGCTCGACATAGGTCGAGTGGCAATTTCAGCACGTAATGTTGCTGAGAGAGAGAGACAAGTGGTGGCAGGAGAGTAGCGAGCGTATGACTGCTCCAGACCACCGCGGCGAACATACTGACACGAATCCCAGCTCCCTCCTCCCTCTCTCACTCGCTATATAAGGAATTGTATCGGGAAAGTGGCTAATTACATGCTTTTTGCACTCGCGTTGCACGGTTATTGCAAGAAAACTAGCCATCATAAAAGGATCGTTATGGTGTCATTCGAAAGCTCTGTTTATGCCCTTTCAGGGATAGGTACTTGTTTTACGTTCTGGGTCTTATTTAGGCATGAAAATGATCACGTAAACAGCCCTATTTTGGCTAAAAACACCCCGCTGGGCGGTACATATAAATAAACCGCATAGGCCGCTCGTAAGGTGTTAAAGGGGGTCACCGGCTTTTTTTTTATCTTTCTCACCTTTTCTATCTTTCTCTGGCTTGTATCCATTCGGCACCGTTTAGCAAACTGTTTTAAGACGTTTATCCCCATCCAGGTGTCGATTTCTTCCTGGCGAGCGATAGCAAGCCAGCATTGTATGGAGAAATCCGGCTTCGCCGGAGAAATTTTTCTATCGAAAAATGTACAAATTTAGCTTACTGTCAACAACAAAAAATATATATGCTGGTTCTCTACCGCTCGCCAGGAAAATGACACCTGGATGGGGGTAAACGTCTTAAAACAGTAGCTTCACAAAATCGTCTTGATATTGCTATAATATAGTTAAACAGACGTCGCCGGTACAGAAGGGGTTAACATTATTGTTATGCCCTGATTTTATTCAGGTTTAACTATTAGTTAGGGTGAGTTCTTACGAGACTGGAATATCCAAGTTAATACAAATACATATAAGGAAGACAATAGAGGATACAGATAATATCGCAATATGGTTTGTAGTACAGTTTATTCACTTAGTTCCTAAATACATAAAACTGAGGGCTAAAGATGCTAACATAAGAATTACATAGGGTACAACTTAATTAACTATCTTCTAGCACGATCGCGGATCTAGATGGAGATCAGGTATACTCAAAGCAACTTAAATTGAATCCTTTTCTTTGGAATCAAATCAATCTTCTAATGTTGAAAGATTGTATGAACACCTAATCAGGTTACCTTAATGTTCACTATATCCCTTGACTTGGGTTTAATTAGCTACTAGTATTTGACGAGGTGAATGTAAGTTAATATATTTCTTTTCTATGAATATATAATCTTATACGCTGGTATACTTCATAAGATTGAATTCAAGTTTTGTGGACTAAAATATTTTCACTGGTTGGTATTATTTCAGAGTTCGTTGAGGTGAGAATCTGCCTTATTTGGATTTAATTCCTTATTTAAGTTAGAGAGGTGTACTAAACGCATTTATCACTGGTACACGAATAGAAGTAATCTGTTTCTATAGATTATCTTAAATGAACACTGATGATTTATTTCAAAATTAAGGGGTGTATGGACTCTTAACTATTTTATCACTGGGCAGAAATATGGCAGAGTTATTTTATGCACAAAATCCGTCTTATTTGGATTTAATTCCTTGTTCAAGATAGAGAGGTGTACTAAACGCATTTATCACTGGTACACGAATAGAAGTAATCTGTTTCTATAGATTATCTTAAATGAACACTTTGATGATTTTATCTTGAATAAAATCTTCTCAGGGACTCTGAGTATTTTATCACTTTTTGAACTCTAACTTATTTCTGCCTCGTCACTGGCATTGATTTCGGTGTCTTTCTTCAATCTTTCTTATCTTAGAAATGTAGAACACTAGCTGCTTGATGTCTTCTGATTCTCCGTAAGCCGTCCAGGTTGGTCGGTCGTGTGAAGTAATGTTACAGTTAGGTTAATGGGTGTGGGGTCTTAAATATGGCTCCGTAACTTGTAATTAAACAGTTGGGCACCATATCGGACTAATGAGAGTATTTGAGCCTATACCTTTATCAATTATACTCGTCTATCCTGACCTTTATATTAACCGGTGATAAGGTTCTGTTAAGGTACTCTTGTAGTGGGTTTTTTAATATTGTGCCTCAGTTATGACGAATTAACACAATATTGGACGAACGCAAGAAGAGTTTTAGTACTGCTCTTCTTGACTGTCTCTAACCGTTTTAAGAGGTTCAAAGAACTCAGGGCGGTGTTAACCTTTTGTTGCAAAGTCTAATGGGATACCACAGACAAAATGCACCTAGGACTTATGTTTGCAGAGTCCCCGTGAGGGTGTCTCGCTAAGTAAAGCCCTTATAACACAAAAGATCGTTAGATGTCAGATCTTCTGTGAGAGGTGGTAGTGTAACTTTTAATAGTAAAATGTTGAGAGGTAGGGGTGCCTGTGTCCCTCAACTTTTAACTAGAGAAAGTGTAACCTAGAGAAGGTGACTATGTTAATCACTGGGATGCCAGTAATAACAAAGTTCCTTTTATAGGGCACAATTACCGTACTTACAATATTAAAATAGAAGTGGAGGGATGCTTACACACTTCAAACTTTAACATTGGCGATACAACCTATTAGAGGTCTCTATGTTAACTGATTGGGATGCCACAATTAACAAAGATCCCTTAATAGGATTTCTTACTCACAGACAGTATAAGGACTTCGGGGTGCCTTACATCCAGACTGTATGGAGGGGTAAACGTAATGTTTCTCAAAGTGGGATGCCAGAAATCGAGAAGCCTTAGAATTACTTATTCTCCTTCAGATTTTCCCTGGCCTAGTATGCACAATTACTGAGGGGTACCCATCCCCTGTGGAAGGATAGCAAGGGCGTGAGTGTGCACTTTCTATTAGGACAAGAAGTCCTTCTTGTCCTAGGGGAGATGGACTTAATTTACTTTATGATATATATTAATATACTTGACGAGTTGATCAAGGTGGTATGATATGTAGACGTTATCTAAGTCAAGGTTTTATTTGGCTTTATAGGTTACTGGGGGAGTCAGGGGGTTATGGAGATAATTGGACTTTTGTTCAAGGTTTTGAGGATGTTTTGGCTTGACCTTGGAGCGTGAAAATTGAGGGTGAGGGGGATGCACAGGATGAAGTGCAGTTTCTCAGGCATTGTTGGATATTATTTTTGAAAACAAGAGCCTGTCACTGGTAATATTGAGAACAGGGGTAGGTGAGCATGTTAGGTTCTCCTTGTAGAGTTAATACTGATAATTTCTAAGTTTCTATATATACGAGATAGACGTTTTTACATGAGTTAGATGACTCCCGGGCGGTGAGGTTATGTTGTTAGCCCTGGGGGTCAATGGGGGGGACACACGTACAGTTGGTCAAAGTTCCAGCTGACCCACCCTCGCTCTGGGGCTCGCAGAATTATCTGGCAATACTGGTGTAGGAAGGTGTATAAAGATTGGGATTGGTAGATCTGATTTCGGCTATATCATTGTTAGAACATACACTAAACAAGGGAGAGTAAGCCTATTTCAAATAAAAATGCATACATCGCTATGTATGATCCCGAACATTCACCCAAAGTTCGTAGATTTGCTTAAATATTCAAGGTATTATATCCACTGATTGGCAACGCATATAAAACCTGCTGGCTGCCACAACATACTTTACTCGATTTTATATGAATACATATTTCTGTTTTATTGGTGGCTACTTAATGAAGGAGCATTTAGTCTTCACAACGTGAACATTACATAGTCTAATTTGCAGTAATATACAGGACAGACACAGGTAACACATTAATGGCAAGTGGTATCCCTGCACCACTACACCAGTATTGCCAGCTAATTCTGCGAGCCCCAGAGCGAGAGTGGGTCAGCTGGAACTTTGACCAACTGTACGTGTAGCCTCTCTGGCAGACGTTTTATAGGTTTGCAGACAAGGGTCTGTTGCCTTTAATATTGATCATAGGGATAGATGAGCATGTTAGGTTCTCTTTGTAGAATTAATACTGATAATTTCTAAGCTTCTATATATATAAGATAGAAGTTTTACATGAGTTAGAGGACTCCTGGGCGGTGAGGTTATGTTGGTAGTCCTGGGGGTCAATCTATTTATCTGAGAGGCTAAAAGAGTTGGTTGGTGACATCTCTGGCTGGTGACCATGACTATCAAAGTAGGAAGGAAAGAATTAAATGTGTTTTGTTTATAAAATAGAATAATTGGATATTGAGAAGACGTGTACAGTACATATGTATTTATTATAATTAGATAGAAGAGTTTATCTGCGTGGTATGATATGGTTTTTGCATAAGTAAACCTGCATATATTAATATTATAATGGTAGGTATCTTAACCT